>JAMPIV010006959.1:0-25000 GCA_024509875.1 Oreohelix idahoensis | reverse complement strand
ATTACTTCCACATAATTTGATCTATCTTTCAAGTCTTGTTAATCTTCTATTTATAATATGAATTTTTTTTTTTTAATTGTGTGTGAGATAAGGACTGTTCCATTGGTGTTCTTTGGTAGACAATCCTGTGCACACGACGGCTGCCAGCGAATTCTAAGTAACTGTTTGTATATCTTCTTTCATTCAAAGTTACAATGCAGGTAGTAAATTTAGAGAAACCAAATTCTAAATCTAATACCATCCTTTTATCAATGGCTAGAGTCAGAGATACATATGATAATTTAGAAATATTTATGAATGGCATGAAAGCTCAGATAGAGTCACTAAAATATTTAGAGTGGGATGGTAAACAAGTTGTTGTTTTCTTATTCGGGGATTATTTCCTTGTTTTGCTGGAGACACCACAGACATGGGTATATTCCTTGAGCTCCAGACAAACCAAACATTTTCATCAAAGACATCCAGAGAGCATACAACTTGCAAACCAAGAAGTTTGGCCATGTTGATAAGAGATTACAATAGATATATGAAATATGGGAAAGGGAATAAAAGGCAAGTGGCACATTACCATAATTGTTTACACAAACCAATGTTAGAGAGTGAAATTGAAAATGTAGCTCTTCCTTACCTTCATATTTTATTAGGCATTGTTTTGAAACACCACAGACTTCTAGAACAGGTAGCTGATACAATAGACGCAAAGATATTTGAGAATTCGCAAGAGATACATGCAAACATTAGTACTTTTAAGAACTTGAAGAGATTTAGTAGGAACTGGAAATAGGCAGAAGAATTAGGAGCTAAAATTGAATTTTTTAGGTAGGTATTGAACTTTGTGAGGATAAGGAGGAGACAGATAATTTTAAAGTTAGACTTGAAAATGCACAGATGCGCTGGCCAAACTTCAGTTTCAAGATCTGTGTACTAGGTCTGGTCCAGTTTGCTCACACATGGACAAGGTACTAGCCAAACACAAAATCATACAACAGGCTTATAATAGCAGAGCATTTATAGGGAATCACTGCCACAGATATCTCACACAAAAAGTTTATAAAGATCTTACAAGAGCAATCATTACACAAACACTGAAAATTACAGACAAACAAGATATAACTAACATAGCTTTTATTGCCCAAGAACAATTCAACTCACTGAAAGAAGCATTTGAGAAAGTACACAACAAAATATCACACAGTAAACCAATTAGTAAAGAATCAATAACAGCATCGATAGAGACTTATATGTCTTTGTTCAGACAATTCATAAACAGCACATATTAGAAAAACATTGCGCAGACTGGATCAGAACTCATGATGTATGATTGAGATAATTGTTAGCTCTCATGTTCTGGGGACAATTGGGTGTGTTATTTTAAGGTTATAAATGTGGACATGCAATTTAAACTTTCAATAATTAATGTTTGACGCATGAAACCAAAACAAAACTTTGATATCCATTTTCTGCAGGTTTTCTACTTTTGATTTCTGTAATTTGTTATGCATGTTGATTGTGACCGTTTTAGTGTAAATTGAATTAGAAACAAACCATAACAAAATGTAAAAAAAAAAAAAAACGTAAATTTTACACTATTTCAGACTATTATATTTTCTGTTCTAATTGTGATAAAATGTTTGTTCTTGTTTTAAAATTTACTCTAACATTTCTAGTCTAGCTTTACGCAAAATTAAAGCCGGTATTTATAATAATAAAGTAGCATAAAAGCAATTCAAACATGTTTTGGGGACAATTGGGTGTGTTATTTTAAGGTAATAAATGTGGACTTGCAATTTAAACTTTCAATAATTAATGTTTGACGCATGAAACCAAAACAAATCTTTGATATCCATTTTCTGCAGGTTTTCTACTTTTGATTTCTGTAATTTGTTATGCATGTTGATTGTGACCGATTTAGTGAAAATTGTATTATAAACAAACCATAACAAAATATATAAAAAAACGTAAATTTTACACTATTTCAGACTATTATATCTTCTGTTCTAATTGTGATAAAATGTTTGTTCTTGTTCTAAAATTTACTTTAACATTTCTAGTCTAGCTTTACGCACAATTAAAGCCGGTATTTATAATAAAAAAGTAGCCTAAAAGCATTAATTAAGCCCTATCAAAAGTAAACATCGCCACATGTTTTTCCCATTAGGAAGCTGACCACGTGACCTCTGTCAAGTGGGCTATAAATAGCGCGGTCGGGGAAAAAGGGGAAATAACTAAAAGATCGCTCGCAAACAGCCGTGTGTCACCTGTGTGTTACCCGGGCCCGAAATGGGAGCAAAGAATAGTAACACTGTTCCATACCAAGCATGTCGTAGAAAGCGACTAAGGAGGTTTGGACATGGGGCTGGTACCTCATCCTGTAAAAAATGTTAAACCATAAAAACTTTAACAAACTTGGACAAGTCAATTAAGGAAAATAAAACGCAGCCATCCAAGACAGGGGAAGCTCCTCTCGCAGGGAGGCGTATGATGCAACACAGAGAAATGATGAGGAGAACGTGGAAAGAACTTGAGATGATGGCACGTTACAGGAGGACTTGGCAAGTGTTTGTTGAAGGCCTATGCTCCTTGGGGAGCGGAGGGTTATGAATGAATGAAAACAGTATTAGTTTTAATTTTGCATTGTTTTTTTTAGGCCTACAGCTATAGTGCACTTAATAAATGATAGTGTAAAAATGTTTTTAGACTTGTATATGCATGGTAAGTATTTTTAAAAAGGCGCTGATTCGCTTTAAGGCAATATTTGCTTTAAGGCGGTGGTCTGGAACCTAACCCGCCGTATAGCGAGGTAGGATTGTGTGTGTGTGTGTGTGTATATATATATATATATATATATATATATATATATATATATATATATATATATATATATATATATACACACACACTTACACACCTGTACATATACATCACATCAGTTGCGTAACGTGAGTTAACTTAGGAAGGAGATAAAGCGGTATTACAACCAGCGGCACAGATGACACTGGGAAAGACTAGAAACCGGCTCACCGGGTTAACACCGGTTGTAAGCTGTATACAATTGCTACAGGACCCAAAAACGATAGATGCCCCCAGGATTCAACGAAAGGGGAGGAGGAGGATGAATCAACAGGCGCCTCATTAGAATCGACCAGACCCGTTACACCGACTTCGAGCTCTGAACAACGGCTGGAATTTCCACGTGCCTGTGGTAGGAAATTCTCTACTCAGAGAGGAATGAAAATCCACAGAACGAAAAAGGGGTGTGGGATTTCATCAGGGGGAGATCAACAGCGCTCTGTCTCGACGGATAAGACGTTAGAAGAACGCAGCCAGGAGTCAATCCACAGTGCTGAGTACATTCAAGGTGATCTGCCTGATGATGATCTCACACACTTCTTGGACGGGAAGAGAGACGCAATCAAGTTTCCACCTGCCAGTGCGTATCTGCACTGTCGCAAAAAAAAAGGGCTTTGGGAACAGCTGGACGAAGCCTTGGCAAAAGAGTTGGATAACAACCTGAAGCAGAAAGTCAGGGAGGCAAGGGAAAGTAACCCACCGCAAAAAAGTAGAAGACAAATTTGTCTTCTCTTTGTTACTTTCACAATTGCCTCCACGGCTGACGGGGTTGTGGATTTTAAATCGCTACCATAAGTGAAATGGGTTCCTTTTCGATACAAGACAACAGGAAGCTGAGACGCATGAGAGTCATGACCCAAGTGGGCCCACCCCCCTTAGAGTGTAAAGGAGTATACTGGGCCGAAACACTCGTCGGACGGGGGGACTGCTTCTGATGATCAGATTGCCTCCTGTTGTATCGCTCTGTAAAGAGTTTCCTATCATAGTTGCATGGTCAAACCAGTGACAATCGGGAAAAGACCGATTGACTTCTGGAAAGACAGATGACACTGGGAAAGACTAGAAACCGGCTCACCGGGTTAGCACCCCGTAAGCTGTATACAATTGCTACAGGACCCAAAAACGATAGATGCCCCCAGGATTCACCGAAAAAAGGGGGGGGGGATGGAGGATGGTGAATCCACAGGCGCCTCATTGCAATCGACCAGACCTGTTACACGGACTTCGAGCTCTGATCAACGGCTGGAATTTCCATGTGCCTGTGGTAGGAAATTCTCTACTCAAAGAGGAATGAAAATCCACAGAACGAAAAAGGGGTGTGGAAGTTCATCAAGGGGAGATCAACAGCGCTCTGTCTCGACGGATAAGACGTTAGAAGAACGCAGCCAGGAGTCAATCCACAGTGCTGAGTACATTCAAGGTGATCTGCCTGATGATGATCTCACACACTTCTTGGACGGGAAGAGAGATGCAATCAAGTTTCCACCTGCCAGTGCATATCTGCACTGTCGCAAAAAAGGGCTTTGGGAACAGCTGGACGAAGCCTTGGCAAAAGAGTTGGATAACAACCTGAAGCAGAAAGTCAGGGAGGCAAGGGAAAGTAACCCACCGCAAAAAAGTAGAAGACAAATTTGTCTTCTCTTTGTTACTTTCACAATTGCCTCCACGTCTGGCGGAGTTGTGGATTTTAAAGTTGCTACCATAAGTGAAATGGGTTCATTTTCGATACAAGACAACAGGAGGCTGAGACGCTTGGGAGTCATGACCCAAGTTGGCCCGCTCCCCTTAGAGTGTAAAGGAGTATACTGGGCCGAAACACTTGTCGGATGGGGGGACTGCTTCTGATGATCAGATTGCCTCCTGTTGTATCGCTCTGTAAAGAGTTTCCTATCATCATGTGCGCTCGAGTGGCGTTTGGGAACACTCTTTCTTGCATGTAGGTCACCCAGTGAGTATGCCTTCTCGAAATTTCATTCTAGACGGTCTTCCTGGAGTGACTTCCTGAAATGACTACCAGAAACCCTTTCAGCTAGTTTGAAACCGATTCTTTGACAAAATTACTTTCTAAGTACTGGGTTAGTTAAAACCCAATCGTACACAATTAAAGGCTAGCGATAATTTGTTTAATCTACAAAACCCTAGCACTAAGATTTTGTGGCATACATTTCCTAACGTGTCCTAGTGGTCCACGAGTTGTGGCCATAGATGCAGAGTGAGGAGAGTTTTAGAATGGTAGTGAACCTTTACTCAAGAATTTCTCTTGGCAGTAGAAGAAATAAAATGAGAGTATTCCTATGCAGGACGCCCTGGGAGGCAAAAAGACAGACGGCCACAGACGGAAGGGCAGGGGAGAGGGTGGTGAAAATTGTGTATAAAACTCCGCGCATAAGAAGGTCTAGCACTTTTCAATTCATGTCAGAAGAGAAGAAATCGAATTCAATCTAAGAGGTTCTAAGTAAAGATCTGGTTGATCAAGAGTGTTAACTTTCAAAAAAAGTTTATTCACTGTGTCAAGAGAATCTCCGACTATATCTGTCACAAAATGATATTTATTCATTCGTTTTTTGTTCGTTCTATCCTTTCCCAACCGTTCTTTTTTTTCTGTAAACATGAGTTCTATAATGGTCATTGCCTGTTGTGATACCCTGTTTGTCTTGCTCTATAATCTGCCTTTCCTAAAAGGGGAAATAATTGACCGTAAAAACCGTATTATATAATTGATCCCTGAAGTCGAGAGCATTAAAACGATGTGGGAGATAAACACAATATCTCCGCACAGAACGTTTTTTGGAGGTGGAGTTTATCCAGATAGCAACACTCAGAATCATCATAGAACAATGAAATGAGTGGCAGGCCCATATATATATATATATATATATATATATATATATATATATATATATATATATATATGTATATATATATATATATATATATATATATATATATATATATATATATATATATATATATATATATATATATATATATATATATATATCTTCTTCTTATTCTTCTTTTGATCCTTAGCCGCCGACCGTCAAAGCAGTCAGTGGCCATCACGCCTAGTGGCGTCTTGTAGGGCAACAACAAATTGATTGCACTTTGCTCGGTCGGCAGCCATCCTTCGTACAGTACCCCAACTCTGGTTCATTCATTGCATCTCAGCCTCCACAGTCCTCCGCCAGGTTGTCTCCGGTCGGCCTCTCTCTCGTTTTCCCCCAGGGGTCCAAAGCATAGCTGTTCTTGTGATGGCATCGGGGTCTCTTCTGAGGACATGGCCAACCCAGCTCCAGCGTCTGCCAGCTATGATGGTGTGCATGTCCTCTTGCTTGCTCCGAGCAAGCAGATCCCGGCCGGTGATGGCACCCGGCCAAAAGACCCGGCGAACTCCCCTTAGGCATGTTGTGTGAAAAGAGGACAACCTCGACACCTCCCTCTCTGCAACTCTCCAGCACCCCGCACCACAGAGAAGCACAGAAAGCACACAGCTCCGATACAATCCCAATTCTGCGCCCGTGCTGTACCGAGAGGACCTCCAGATGCGGTCCAGGCAAAAAAAGGCCGCTCCTGCCTTATCCACGCTGATGTTGATGTCCCTGCCCGCCCTGCCGTCCGGTGTCACCACGCATCCCAGGCATGCGAAGGTGTCCGTCTGCACCAGCCGCCGATTCCCCACCGACATGGGCCCAGGGCCGCCCACACCGAGCGCCATGACTCCCGACCTCTCCAAATTGATGTCCAAGCCCACCCGCTGGCCAAACCCACTAAGTCCATCCGTCTTTCACCGGACGTGCCGATGCGAATGCGAATATATATATATGTGTGTGCGTGTGTGTGTGTGTGTGTCTGTGTGTGTCTGTGTGTGTGTGTGCGCGCGCGCGTGCGCGCGCGTGCGCGTGTGCGCGTGTGCGTGCGCGCGCGTGCGCGTGTGCGCGTGTGCGTGCGTGCGTGCGTGCGTGCGTGCGTGCGTGCGTGTGCGTGTGAGTGTGCGTGTGCGTGTGTGTGTGTGTGTGTGTGAAAAAATGAATATTGTAAAGTTTGTTTCTTCTTTCCACTCTGTAAAGTGTCAGTCTGTATGCTCTGTAAGGAAGAGTGGTGTGTTGTTGAGATCAGGCATGCTTCAGTCTACCCAGCTGTAAATGGGTAACTCACCCTAGTCCTGAGTTAGGGAAGGCAAAGGCTCCAGGGGAAGCAGGCCCTAAACTTGGTCACTTCAACCGACGCAGGATGGTGTATGTATGGAGTAGAAGTGTAGAGTGTGATTACCGCGAATGGTGTACTGTTCGTGTGCTGACCAATATAACCACTCATACACTTGTGTCTACAAGGCACCAATGCAGACTGCTGGAATCTTTGTTTACTCAATTTATTCAGACGTACACACTGGGACATACGAGTACATCATGGTATGTTGACATATCAATTTGTAGGTATACATAGCAGATCTGAAGTCATGACACATTCAGAAATAATGGGCAGTACATCAAAAGTTCAATGTCATGATACATTATGGCCGCATCCCCTATCTGACTAAACGCGTCAGTGAAGGCAGATCGGTAAATAACTAAAGTTACTTGACGTCCATAGTTTGTAGTATATATTATGAAACCACGAAAGGGGGGTTTCTAGCAAGATTGAGATCTCCCTGTCACTGTCCGATAATAGGATAAATAATCTGTTCTCTTGGCAGTGATCAAAACATATGATGACCGAAATCTAACATGGCCGCCTCCCTGAGTTGTCGTTCACTCATTCATAGGAAGGAGAATATAAGCCAGAGTTAATTTATAATGGGTATATAAATGATTTCATAGATGTTTCCATACAGCTCTACGGTGATCAGGTTAATTCACGTAGCCATAACCGCTGTAGGAAAGTCTGTCATCTTCGTCGATACAAAACACGACCCTAGCGATACGAAGCAAAATGTTCCATCTAGGTCGACTCGACATGAGATCATCAAAATAGGGTCTGGCAATACATGGAGTCCGAATTATACATTGTACCGTACCTTAGGAGAGTCTCTAACATAAACTATAGTAGAGATACCATCTCCTTTAGAAGAAAACCACTTCATGAATCATATTTCCTTAAGAATCTACCAGCCCTTTGAAAAGTGCGTACCCGCCATTATCACGGTACATCGGAACTCATCACGACTTGTCAAGACAACTCATACTTCCGCTAGAGCGGAATAATAAGAATCTAGTCCCGCCTACCCATCCAAAATATACAATATAGGACTGATTCTACTTGTACTAATAATATGTAATACATATGAATTCAGGCCATAAACATAATAAGCAAATTAATCTATTTTCTGGCCCTAAAAATAAGTACAAATATAAGAGCAATATCCGTGCGCCGGATCAATATCAAGAACGATTACTCCTATAATCAAAAGTGTGAATCAAACATGGATTATCTCGCTTTCCCCATAGACAGCATTTTCATACACAAATGAATGAATGTCTATATTTTTTCCATATTAAATAGCCATATCGATTTTTGTAATATGTGCGTCAAAATATGCACGCAACAGATTACCACACCCCTCGGGAAAAAAAAAAAAAATGGTACATTTTTTTTTTGAAATACATCTAGGAGCAACATACAATAGGCTCACAACGCACCAATACAATGCGCAGATGATAAGCATAAGTTTTATGACCTTAGAGAAAGTACTTCTCTAAGTATAAATATTTCCAGAGAGGTGTCACCAACGCATACTACAATATTAGCAATGACACAATTTCCACATTAGTTTATACATAAATTTCATCTAAGATATCTTAACATCATGATCATCAAAGACGAAAAACATTGAAAGATCAGCGGTGAATAAATATCAATGAACCGCTAAGTAGTGTTACAATCAATATATGATATATTACATATGTGTACACATTTCAACATAGAAACAACTGTATCAAAGTTGTATAACAGTTATGAATCATGTGGGCATCTAGACAAAATATCTGCCATCACATTTTCTGACCCACGGATAGCTCGCACCGAAAAATGAAATGGCTGTAGAGCAATCGCGTATCGCGTTGATCTCGCGCTCTTCAGATTTTTTACTCTGAATAGCCGTAAGAGCTTTCTGGTCAGTTTCCACAATGAAATGCGCGCCCAGAAGAAATCTTTGCAGTTTAAGGATTGACCAAACCATAGCCAATAATTCACGGTCTAGGACCGAGTAATTCTTCTCTGCGGCATTTAATTTCCGAGAAATATACATCACAGGATGCAGAGTTCCAGAGTACTCTTGCATTAGTGCAGCTCCAATCCCGGTGGATGAAGCGTCACTACGAAGAATAAATGTCTTATCCTTAGAAGGCAATACTAGGATAGGTGAAGTAGAAAACATAGTTTTAACCTTATCCAAAGAGGATTGACATTCTTGAGTCCAATGGACTACATTAGGAGACCCTTTCTTTAGCAAGGAAGAAAGAGGTGACATAATGGAGGACAGATTCGGGATGAATCGTCCATAAAATTGTATTAGACCTAAGAGACTTCGTACTTGCTTTTTAGTCTTAGGAATAGAAATGTAAAGTATCTTACTTGTATTATGGTCTTCTGTTTTTAGGAACCCATGACCAACACGGTGTCCTAAGAAAGATATTTCGCTAAAACCAATACATGCTTTCGATGGTTTCGCTGTCAGGTTATGCTCGCGTAAGATAGACAATAGTTCATTTATACCATTATAGTGATCGTTCCAAGTATCACTGAAAAGACAGATGTCATCAAGATACGCAATGACATCTGAGCGATGAGATAGGATTCGACGCATCATGCGTACAAATGTTGCAGGGGCGTTCATAAGACCGAAAGGCATGAAATTCCATTGGAATAGACCCCTAGGCGTCGAAAAAGCAGTAAACGGTTTGGCGTGTTCGGATAGTGGAACTTGCCAATATCCCTTAGACAAATCGAGTTTAGTAAAGAAGTGAGAATTCGATAGTCTCGTAAGTAGCTCTTCTAGTAAAGGCATAGGTTCCGCATCAAATTTAGTCACTTGATTCAATTTGCGATAATCCACGCAAAGACGTATGTTATTGTCTTTTTTTCGTACTATAACCATCGGCGAAGAATATGCTGATGTGGATGGTTCAATAATTTTTAACTCTATCATCTCATCTAACTCTTTCTCTACCTGTGCTTGAAAATGTATCGGGATAGGATACGGTCTGACTCTTATAGGACTATGGTCAGTAAGAATAATGTCATGTTGAATGACATCAGTTTGACCAGGAATGTCAGTAAGGACATCCTGAAATTGTTCTAACATAGTAGAAACTTGTTTCTGCTCTCCTGGAGATAATTCTGGAGAAATTGCAACATCTTTCCATGATTCATTAGAGTGAAGAGGAATCATTGGAAAAGGTAAATTTACATCCGAGAAACTCGTTTCCTCATCCTGTATTACTGACAGAGATGAGTACTGTCCATGTTGGACTGGAAAATCGTCCGTTGCCTGGAAAACAGGTTGTAAATAATCAGGACGTTCATGGAATTCCGTGAGCATGTTGATGTGGAAGGTTTTACGCTTCCCGTCAATATCGACGATATAGTCAACATCGGAAACTTTTGATATTATATCGTACGGACCTTTCCAAGAAATGAGAAGTCTATTTTCCCTACAAGGTAGCAAGACAAATGCTTTGTCACCTGGACAAAGTTGTCGCAAACATCTCTTTTTATTGGCAAATTCCCTTGCCTTCTGTTTCGCAAATTCAGAAGAAGCAGTTGCCAATTTGCATGCTTCAATAATCTTGTGTCTAAGTGCGATGACATATTCATAAGAGGATTTTGTGTCATCGACAATATTATCAGCAGTTATAAGATCATGAAGTAAGGACATAGGACCTCGCGGTTTCGCGCCAAAGACAAGTTCAAAGGGAGAAAATCCTGTATGTTCGTTGGCGACCTCTCTATATGCAAAGAGAGCCGCGGGTAAAACCCTATCCCAATCCTGAGGATGATCTTCTGTTATCTTACCTAGTAGGTTTTTCAGAGTTCTATTCAAACGTTCCACCATCCCATTGGACATAGGATGATAAATACTACTCAGCGATCTCTCTATCTTCAGAGTCGACATTACTTGAGACATGGTATCCGATATGAGTTGGGTACCATGGTCGGATAATATTTCTGCTGGAAACCCCAGACGAGAAAATATTAACCAAAGAGCATCTGCGACATCAGCAGTAGTTATGCTCTTTAGAGGAACAGCCTCCGGCCAACGTGTGCACATATCAACACACGTCAAAATAAATTGGTGTCCTCTAGCAGACTTTATCTTAAATGGACCAATGATGTCTATCGCCATTTTTTGAAATGGCCGAATGGGAATGTCTGCAGCCTGAATAGGTGCATCATGGCGTGGACCTCTGGATTTAATCTCTTGACATACTTTACAAGATCGACAATAGATTCGTATGTCCTTATTCACAGCAGGCCAAAAGAAAGATTGAAGAACTCTAGCTTTAGTACGGGAAAAACCCATATGTCCAGCACACTGCGAATCATGAGCGTGCTGTAAGATTTTAACTCTCATATTTTTAGGCACAAGGATTTGAGAATGAATGGACTTAGCGGAGTCTTGTACCATACGTACAAGTACGCCATTCTTCATAGTAATCCAAGATTTACGATTTGTATCCTTATTCGGATCACCTTTTTTTGCCAGAGTAAAGAATTTCTTTAGAGTAGGATCATCTTCCTGCTGTTTGATAAAGGAATCGTGGGAAATCTCCAAGGGATCATCTTGGATCTGCGCATCATTATCTTCAGAATGTGAAGATTGTGGCATATTAAGAGCTTGAGCCCTAGTGATTACTGCATTAGCAGATTGCATATTAACATTTTCCCAATTAGAAATTTGCTGTGGAGTGCATTCTTTCACCCCGTGAATGCGACCGATGATAAGATCAGCGATCGGATTCGGCAAGAGACATGCTTGCACCTCTCCTGTAAAGAAAGGCGTAGCAATATTGATAATGGCAGTGGAGTACTTCTCCAATGTGCCACCAAATGTTACACATTTGACTATATTGCCTGTAGCTCGAGAAGGATTTACGAGTGATTGCCTCACTCCAATGGTAGTGCACCCCGAATCAAAAAGAATTGATACCGGAGTACCATCTATTAGGCCCCTATTAAAGACAAGAGCACCCCTTCCATTATGCGCAATTGACGCATGGAGAGCGGGAAGCGGGTGACCGCAGCTTAAAGTAGAAACTGTGGTTGGATCGAATAATGTTTTGCATTGCGAACACTCAGATGCTCTAGCAAAATCGAAAGCGGAATTTGCTACACTGTTGGAGTCTTTTTTATCATTATTCTGATTATCGGTGTCGTGGAACTCCTGTTGTGCAGAGTTAGCCTGGTAATAAGATTTATCATGTCTTTTGTGTTGTGATCTACCTCGGTTATAATTGTCTCTATAATTATTATTACCTCTGTTATAACCCCTATTTGGGTTTGAATCATAATATTCATGATCATAATCATCATGCTCGTTATATTGAGTATCCCTGTAATATTGGTTTTTTTTTGTCTCCATGAAGCACTTGGGTAGTTCCTATAGCTACTCCCTTTCCGAGAATTTCTAAAATTATGGGTACCCCTCGCGTGTCGAGGACTATCAGCCCGATTCCAGTTCTTCGAAGAAGAACCCTGATTTGAGTGGTTATCTTGGTTTTGATACTTATTCCAATTAACCTTTTTATCAAATTTATTTTTAGCTCCTTGGAATTTGTGTGAGTAATTGTGATTATATTCTGTTGCCGAAGCAACTGGCATACTCTCTTTAATGTTCGAGTTACTAAGAATCATGTCAGGGTGTGCCGTGGCATACTGGTCACAATATTCTTCCATTTGCTTTAATGTACTAGGTTTACGCTCATGTAAGAACTCTAGGAATGATTTATTTACCGAAGACATGACCTTGTCTCTTAGCAATAAATCCGTAAGACCATCAAATGTTTTCTCTGTTTTGGATAATTCAATCCATCGTGAAAGTGTAATTCGTGCTTTTGAGATGAATTCTGAGAATTCTACACCTACCTCAGGTCTCATTGTTTTAAACAAAAGACGATAACCTTCCTCAGACAGCTGATATCTCTTTATCAAAGCTGCCCTAACAGCATCATAATTATCTTTGTCGGCCTCTTCAACAAAATATAACTTACTCAGAGACTCCCCTTTTAGATTTTCAGACAACTGATTCACATACTGTGATTTGTCAACATTATGAGATCGACAAGCCCGTTCAAATCTAGAAAGCCAAAATGTTATGTCATCACTGGTAGGGTTAAACGCTGGTACCTTGACCTTGTACACAAAGGGTTTACCATTACCACCAGATGCCTGATTAACATTACTCATACATGTCAATTTTAATTTCTCTAATTCCAACTCATGTTCTCTTATTGCTTTTCTCTCTTCAACTTCTCTATCTAATCTTCTCTGTTCTGCAGCAGCTTCTAATTTCTTCTGTTCTGCATCAAATCTCCTTTCCTCCACTTGCATCTGCAATTTCTTTAGTTCAGCAGCAGTATCAGCTTCTTTTTCTAATCTTTTTTCTTCAGCCAGAGCTTTTTTTTCTTCAGCAGCAGCTTTTCTCTCTTCAGCAGCTAATGCTTTGTCATATTGAGCAACAGTCCATTGTTCTAAGTCTTTTCCAGTCTTATCAAGAGATTTTCCTTGTGCAATAAAATAATCTAATGTAGACATATTGTCTTCTTAAATCAGAAACCTGAAAAAGTAAATAAATTACCCTATTTCACTTTAATGGGAGACAAGTCTATACCATAGACTTAGTCTTAGTCCAAACTTGTATGGTTTATAATAACCAATGATAACTTGAGTACCTGTGGACAACAATAACTGTATCTCAAATACTGTGGGAGACAAGCCTTACAAAGGTCTTGTATACCTCAATGTAATCAAAGATCACTTGGGTACCTGTGGAAAATAATCATAAAGTACTGATCTGTACTATACTATCAGTGTATACTGTAGTGGTGTTTGATGGTATTGTATGATGGTGATATTACTAAATGTAATGTATGAGGCCAGCTGTGAAGGCTCCTGAGATAAAATGTAGTTGTGAATTATCAGAAGGCCTTTCTTGCTACCACTACGACCTCACACTTAATTTTTTTTTAATGAATGTGGCTACGTAAAGTGTCTAGGGTTATGATATGTAGTGTGGTGTAATAGGTTATAGATATACCCACAGATATTTAACAAGACTAATAATATTAATAAATGTTACAACACACTGAACTAACTCAATAGTGTAAAATTTTTTGATAGAGTTATATTACATTTATTTTGTTCTGGATCAATTTTTTAGATTGACCAGAACTTAAAAGGATTTAGAGATTATGAAAGAAATGCATGGAATATTATATCATAAATGCAATAGTGTACATATATATGTACTATACTAGTTAGTTTTATTAAAATGTTCTAGTAGTCATCTACTTGGGAGGATAGTTAATGTTTGTGCTGTTGGGGTGGCCTCATCACACCTGTCTATATTGACTACACAGTGTCCAGAAAATGGTGGGAATTTTTATGGGGGTATTAGTAACTAAACGGTGTTGGTGAATGTCCAGCAGACCAGAGGCTCACTCATCTTGTAGTTGTAGCTCTGGTGCTGAAATCTGGTGGTCCCACCTCTCCGTGCTGGCGGGCAATAATGGTGGTCTCTGTCACAAGTACTGCACAGATACACTCGAGTAAGTCACCAACTGAATAGACACTGCTTGGTTGACAACAGAAACTCACAGCTCTGCAATCAAAGTATGGGCCATGTGTCAAAATCTGTTCTCTACCCACGTCTGGACACAACACTGACACAACAACCACATCATACAGACAGGTCAGATCTCTCTGACCAAACAGCACATTTACCATGGTGGGTTTACATCAGATAGATCCTCCCAGACTATAGATTCTGAAAAATATTTATTAGTTGTCTGCCCTAAAAGAGGATAGGTAATATGTTTCATTATTCTCAACACTTGATCTGTCTTGCCCAACCCTTGCTGGAGTTTATGTACATTGTTGGTCCCTAGACCCTGACTAGGGCGGGGGGTCTAGAGCAAATCCCTACTTGTTTGTAAGGCTAGATTTTGATATGGCAGTATCAAATCACTCGAACATGAAACAATATTCAAAATATATAAGGAAATAATTTCAATCTTACCAGATTATGAATAAATAACACAGAATTGCTAGCAAAACTCAGCTGAGCTGCTGGCTATAGTATGGCGTCCCTAAACTTCTTACACTTTCTTTCATATGGAAATCACCACACTTTAAAATCTGTGTCTATCACTGAACAACTATTGAGAAATGACCCCAAATCCGCGTCTAAGCGCCGACAATATGCTTGTCTGTGGCCAATCACTGCCTAGGTTTATTTGAATTTCAAATTTCCTACACTAAAGTCATTTCAGTCATGCTTCAGTCAAGTATGGATGGTTATCTGTTAGTCTGTCCGTCTCTACTTGTGTTTCTACAAAAATGTACTCGATTTTTGAACCAACCTTTCTCTCCCCTCCAAAATTTTGTCGTTAAAAGTTATTTTTAGACACAGCTACCACCCAAAAACCCTCTCCTCCATACTAAGTAAATTTGAACACCTGCGTCCCAAGGTCGTGTTTTTTTTGTGCAATTAGCGACACTTTTAGATTCAATACAGTCTGTCGATGATGTGAACAACACTGTCTTTTGTCATTATCTTCAATATTATCTATCCGTCTGTAAAAGTAAGAACATATTAGTTCACTGCTCAGAATAGGCCATCCGGCCAGCTAATTTTTATATTCCTAACATTAATATTAAGAAAAAAGTACTTTTTAATTTTTGTAATATTCCTAACATCTGCGTTTAGCCGCTGAATTCAAATCAAGGGCTTGGTATCGCGCAAAAGCGTCCAATAAATGACTGTGGCGTAACATATCTATGGTCCCTTCTGTCGAGTTGCTTACTTTTTATGTCAACTTGGGAAACGTGACTTTTCTCCGTTTCCCCCCCAATTGCGTCTCCTTAGCCTTTCCAGTCTCACGCAATCTTTCCAGTCATATTTTTTTTCCTTTTTGATCCGCCGTTCCCCTCCTGTCTAGCAAGTCAATTTTTATGGAGGGTGATGACCCGCGGTCTAGGCGATCATGTACTATTCGCAGCCTACGCATTATGTTTTTATCCTTAAATGTTATCTTTGGAGGTATTTTACCGTTGTATCTCTGTCAATTTCACTACACATCTCCCCACTTGAAAACATGCCTATGGCAAGTTCCAAAACCAGCGATACACATAGGTAAAATTACTCCTCACGTCTGCCACTACTCTAATTTTGATCACAGGGGTGCCGACTGAGGAAATCTGCACCGACATTCAATTTGCCTGGGATATATTGGATACTAAACTGATAAGGTTGAAGCAACAAAGACCACCTCAGCAATCTTGCGTTTTCATGCTTAGCCTGAGACAAGAACACGAGAGGCTGATGGTCCGTCTCCACCACAAAAGTCCTACCATACAGATAGATTTGAAACTTCTTTATTGCCCAGATTAATGCTAAACATTCTTTTTCGCTTGTGGAGTATCCTTGTTCCGCCTTATTCAATTTGCGGCTTGCATAAGCGACTGGTTTCAGTTCCCCATCAGGTGAAGATGATCTTTGCAACAAAGCCCCTCCGAGTCCCACATTACTTGCATCTGTTCTTAAGACAAAGTCCTGTGTCAAGTCAGGCAGTTTGAGAATAGGCTTGCTAGTGAGTTTTTCCTTTAACTCTTGGAACGCTAGTTCACATTGTGCAGTCCAAATAATTTTATCTGGAAGTCCCTTGCGAGTCAGATCAGTCAGAGGAGCACAAATAGCGTTAAAATTTTTGATGTATTTCTGATAAAATCCGCATAACGACACGAATGATCGCACGTCCTTTTTTGTTTGTGGCCTAGGTGCTCTCTGCAGTTTTTCCAAGTTCTTAGGATCAGGGGTCATATTACCCTGATATACAGTGTGTCCCAAGAATTCCAACTCTTTGCATCCAATACAACATTTTGTTGGCCTAGCAGTTAAGTTCGCCTCCCGAAGTCTATCAAACAACATCTCCAGAGCTTCAATGTGTTCTTCAAATGTCTCTGTGGCGACGAGAATATCATCCATGAAATTCGTGATACATGGGTTATTCAGGGGATCCAACAATTTTCGCATCATCCTTGAAAACACACTCGGAGCATTTTTCAGTCCGAATGGTAGCATATTGAATTCATAATGTCCATCCGAAGTGCTAAAAGCCAAATAAGGTCTCACTTCAGGCTTCACTGGGATCTGGTAATAGCCTTTACTAAGATCCACCTTTGAAAAGTATTTTGCCTTGTTCAGTCTGGCAAATAACTGTTTTGTGTCTGGTAATGGATCCACTTGTCCTTCTGTGACAGCATTCAGTTTCCTGTAATCTATGCACAGTCTGTGTTCCCCAGACGGTTTTCTCAACAAAACGACACTAGAACTAAAAGATGATTCACTGTGCGAAATAATCCCCTCCTTCAACAAATACTCTATTTCTTCCTTCAATGCCTTCTCCTTCGCGAACGGAATAGAATAGGCTCTCATACAGATTGGGTTTGAGTCTACCAGTTTCATGTCATACTGTAGCAAATTTGTATGGCCTGGTTTATCTGTTAATACATCTGTATGTTCCTCCAGAACCTTTTGAACTCTCTCCCTCTGGTTTTTAGTCAGATGCTTACTGACTTTTACCTGTGCTGCTGTTTCACAAGGATGTAATGGGTATTCATGTGAGGTGAGTGGTTCTTTTTGCATCTGGGTTGCAATAGCCAAGGTCAATAAGGGGGTGCTTTCCTGGAGTGGTCTGTCCAGATACTTCTTTAACAGGTTTACATGATAAACTTTTTCCTTCCCCTTTTTGTCAATTTTATAGTTTGTTCTAGACACCTTCTCTAGAACCGTATATGGACCTTGCCAACCAATTTGTAATTTATTCTGGCTTCCCGGTAGTAGAAGCAGCACCTTCTCTCCGACTGCCAGTTCCCTGTCCTTTGCCTTCCTATTAAAATATGCTGCATGTTTCTTCCTGGCTTGCTTCAAATTATCATTTGCCAGTTTCCATCCAGCTTTCAAACGCGTGGTCAGTTCGTTCACATATTGATACGATGAGGTAACAGTCTCTTCCGCCTTCTCATCTGTCCAGGTCCTTAATAGAGCTTCTAATGGACCTTTTATTGGCCTCCCAAATAGCAGAGTTGCGGGAGCCATCCCGGTTGAACTATGTGGTACCTCCCGGTACGCAAACAATGCGGCGGGCAGGAATTGATCCCACAGATCCGGTTTTTCGTGTGCCAGCTTTCTCAGGATAGAAATGAGAGTCCCGTTGAACCTCTCTACCTGGCCGTTCCCTTGTGGATGGTACGGACTACAATGAAAGTGCCTGGCTTGAAATAGCTTAAAAACTTCTTCCGTTAGTTTCCCCTTGAACTGAGAACCATTATCCGTCAAGATTTGATGCGGGAATCCTAATCGGGTAAATATTGTAAGTAGTGCCTCTGCTACATGTTTTGAATCAATGGATGGCAGGGCTACCGCCTCTCCCCACATAGAACAAGTGTCCACCAGAGTAAGGATGTAACTGTTCCTCCTCTTGGTCCGAGTGAGAGGTACTACAATATCCACTGCAACCCTCTCAAAAGGTGTTCCCACTATGGGCATTTCCCCTAGAGTTGCAGGAGCAGTCCAGTGCTTTGGAGCTACCCTTTGACATTCTGGGCAGGATTTGACATATCTTTTTATATCCTCCGTTATCCCTGGCCAGAAGTAATGACAAGCTATACGCTGTCCTGTGGCGCTGATCCCCATGTGACCACTGAAGGGAATCGCATGCCCGAGTTCCATCACTTTATCTCTATATGAAGTGGGAAGAACCAGCTGGTTGTGACCATTTGTTCCAGTTCCGGCCTTCCTGTATAATAGTTTGTTCTTCATGAAATATTCCCCCTTGCTCGGAGGTGTGTGGCATTTGGGCAATTTTTAAAAACAGGGCTTGAGTGTCCTATCCTCAGCCTGCGCCTTCCTCATCTCCTCTGGATGAGCATTTATAGGTTCACCTTCTTCCTCCTTCTTCTGTGACCTGGTCTGCACTGTCGCCATGATCACAGGTTTCTCGGGATTCCCCAAGAAGACGTATCTACACCCCAATATCAGAGGGTAGATTGGTTCATCTATCACTGCTGCTCTGATTTCTCCTTCCACATAGCGAGTTTTCACCGTTATCCTTGCGATGGGAAGTGTCATGAGTGGTATGTCCTTAGTCGCCCCTTGTATTTCCACTGTTTCTGTGGTATACTGACTTGGGTCCACTAGGCTAGACTTCACAACTGAATCATAATCCAAACCTGTATCATAAAGGCACCTTATGGTGACCCCATTACAAATAACATCCTCACAAACTGGGGGGTGATAAGGTTCCTGTTGTCCATTAGGATTACCCTTTAATCTTCGCGTCCCCGACTTCATTGCAGCAATGTTTGAAGGTTTCCTTCTACAAAATTCGGTGTTATGGTTATCCTTCTTGCACCATTTACACCATCTTTTTCCTTGGTTCAACGGTTTTCTTTCATTGAACTTTTGGTCATTGAACTGTGAGTTTCTGTCGCGATAGTCATTTCTTGGCCGCTCAAAGTTTGTCCTACCTTTATTTCCCTGCTCTCTATTATCAAATTTATTAAATTGCTGTGGAGCTTTAAAATTGTCTATGTGCTTCTTCTTAGCACCACTTACCTCTGCCTGGGCTGCCTGATACCTCTCAGCAACATTTAAAATTTCCCCCAACTT
Organism: Oreohelix idahoensis; assembly: GCA_024509875.1. NCBI lineage: Eukaryota > Metazoa > Mollusca > Gastropoda > Stylommatophora > Oreohelicidae > Oreohelix > Oreohelix idahoensis. The sequence continues at coordinate 5,265 of JAMPIV010006959.1, read as the reverse complement.
CTCTGCACCTTGTTCCATGAGAAATTTTCTCATGTCTGGAGCCATGGACTCTCTCAATTGCTCAATCATGATCATTTCTTTAAGATCTTGGGTCTTCCCCAGAGCCGTCCATTTCTCCAAATAGGTTTCTAGTCTAGCAGAGAATTGGTGGTATGTCTCCCCAGACAACAGTTTGGCATTTCTAAATTTCTTACGATAAAATTCACCATTCTTCTCGTACCTTAATAACAAAGCCTGCTTTAACATGTCATAATTGTCTTGGTCTTCCCTGTTCATTTTGGCAAATACTTCATAAGAAGTACCTCTCAATCCCTGTGATAGCTTTAAGCTCCACCTCTCTTTCTCTCTAACCCATATGTAGTAGCTAATAACTCAAAACGTCCTAGGTACCCCTCTATGTCATCGTCTTTTTCAACAAAATGGTCTAAATGAAACCCCATAGCTGAGTTTGAGGCTCCCAGACTGGGCGTAGCATCTGAGGCAAAAGGGCTGGCACCATTTTCACGAGCCTGGCCTTGTAATTCCAGCTCCCTTAGTCGTAATTCGTGCTCCCTTTGCAACCTTCTATCTTCTGCCTCCCTATCGGCAGTCAATCTTTTTTCTTCTGCCTCCCTTTCGGCAGTCAATCTTTTTTCTTCTGCCTCCCTTTGCTGTCGTTTTTCTTCTGCCTCAATCTGCAGCCTCTTAATTTCTCTATCAGCCTCTAACCTCTTCTCTTCAGCTAACCTCCTTTCTTCCCGTTCAATATATTTATCACATTCAGCCGTTACGTATTGAATTAAAATTTGACCATCCATTCCCATCTCCTTCGCGGTGAGCACAGCAGCTGATCTAAATTTTGCCAGCTCCGCCATACTTTTTAGACAATATAATAATATACAAGCTAAATCTCTAACCAGTAAATACACTAAGTACTTCTTATGACTATAGTCTAACTAATTCTAACTAACCAGTTAACTAATTAATTATTACTGGCTGTGAAGATTCACCAACTTTTATCTACAGGGACACTTTTAATGTTAAAGGGAATTTTACAATTTATTTCCCTACTTTTATTTCTCCCACCAGGAGATCCTAATATTACTGTTGGGCTAATTATCCCCTGGACAAGACCCCAATATATGTAGTGGTGTTTGATGGTATTGTATGATGGTGATATTACTAAATGTAATGTATGAGGCCAGCTGTGAAGGCTCCTGAGATAAAATGTAGTTGTGAATTATCAGAAGGCCTTTCTTGCTACCACTACGACCTCACACTTAATTTTTTTTAATGAATGTGGCTACGTAAAGTGTCTAGGGTTATGATATGTAGTGTGGTGTAATAGGTTATAGATATACCCACAGATATTTAACAAGACTAATAATATTAATAAATGTTACAACACACTGAACTAACTCACTAGTGTAAAATTTTTTGATAGAGTTATATTACATTTATTTTGTTCTGGATCAATTTTTTAGATTGACCAGAACTTAAAAGGATTTAGAGATTATGAAAGAAATGCATGGAATATTATATCATGAATGCAATAGTGTACATATATATGTACTATACTAGTTAGTTTTATTAAAATGTTCTAGTAGTCATCTACTTGGGAGGATAGTTAATGTTTGTGCTATTGGGGTGGCCTCATCACACCTGTCTATATTGACTACACAGTGTCCAGAAAATGGTGGGAATTTTTATGGGGGTATTAGTAACTGGGTATAAAATGGACAAATGGAAAATTCCTGGGGGACCTGGATTTCGCAGATGATGTAGCATTCTTAAGTTCAACACCAAGACAATCCCAAGAAGCAATAAATAATTTGTGTCATCTCTCGGTTAAAATTGGTCTCCAAATAAATGCCTCTAAAAACTAAAGCTATGAACTTTTCTAACGAGACCTTTGATATCATCTTGAACGGGGAAAAACTACAGAAAGTTGAAAGTTTCAATTATTTAGGCAGTAAAATGACTCAGGATGGTGACACAACAACAAGAGAAATCCATACTAGAATTGCTTTGGCAGCTAGCGCCTTCAATAGATTATCTAACATTTGGAAATTACGATCATTGAATATACATACCAAGCTTCGTCTGTTTAATTCAAATGTTATCTCAGTGTTAACGTACGGCTGTGAGAGTTGGAAAATATAACAAAATCATTGGAGAACAAGCTGAATACATTCGAGAACAAATGTCTTAGAAAACTCATGAACATCAGTTGGAAAGAATTCAAGACTAATCGACAAATAAGAGAAGACTCTAGGCAGAAATATGTCTCCGACTATATAAGGAAAAGACGATGGTCATATATAGGTCATGTCCTACGAATGCAAAACAACAGAATACCACTACAGGCGCTCACTTGGGTTCCTGAGGGTAAGCGGAAAAAAGGAAGACCAAAAGAAACACTCAGAAGAACAATAATAAGAGAAGGAAGAACGTTGGGCCTAAATAATGTGCAAGAGCTAAGAGGAGTGGCGTCACAACGAACAACCTGGAGAGCACTGGTTTCTGCCTTATGCGCCGTGTTTGGCGCTTAAAGAATTTATTATTATTATTATTATTAGTAACTAAACGGTGTTGGTGAATGTCCAGCAGACCAGAGGCTCACTCATCTTGTAGTTGTAGCTCTGGTGCTGAAATCTGGTGGTCCCACCTCTCCGTGCTGGCGGGCAATAATGGTGGTCTCTGTCACAAGTACTGCACAGATACACTCGAGTAAGTCACCAACTGAATAGACACTGCTTGGTTGACAACAGAAACTCACAGCTCTGCAATCAAAGTATGGGCCATGTGTCAAAATCTGTTCTCTACCCACGTCTGGACACAACACTGACACAACAACCACATCATACAGACAGGTCAGATCTCTCTGACCAAACAGCACATTTACCATGGTGGGTTTACATCAGATAGATCCTCCCAGACTATAGATTCTGAAAAATATTTATTAGTTGTCTGCCCTAAAAGAGGATAGGTAATATGTTTCATTATTCTCAACACTTGATCTGTCTTGCCTAACCCTTGCTGGAGTTTATGTACATTGTTGGTCCCTAGACCCTGACTAGGGCGGGGGGTCTAGAGCAAATCCCTACTTGTTTGTAAGGCTAGATTTTGATATGGCAGTATCAAATCACTCGAACATGAAACAATATTCAAAATATATAAGGAAATAATTTCAATCTTACCAGATTATGAATAAATAACACAGAATTGCTAGCAAAACTCAGCTGAGCTGCTGGCTATAGTATGGCGTCCCTAAACTTCTTACACTTTCTTTCATATGGAAATCACCACACTTTAAAATCTGTGTCTATCACTGAACAACTATTGAGAAATGACCCCAAATCCGCGTCTAAGCGCCGACAATATGCTTGTCTGTGGCCAATCACTGCCTAGGTTTATTTGAATTTCAAATTTCCTACACTAAAGTCATTTCAGTCATGCTTCAGTCAAGTATGGATGGTTATCTGTTAGTCTGTCCGTCTCTACTTGTGTTTCTACAAAAATGTACTCGATTTTTGAACCAACCTTTCTCTCCCCTCCAAAATTTTGTCGTTAAAAGTTATTTTTAGACACAGCTACCACCCAAAAACCCTCTCCTCCATACTAAGTAAATTTGAACACCTGCGTCCCAAGGTCGTGTTTTTTTGTGCAATTAGCGACACTTTTAGATTCAATACCGTCTGTCGATGATGTGAACAACACTGTCTTTTGTCATTATCTTCAATATTATCTATCCGTCTGTAAAAGTAAGAACATATTAGTTCACTGCTCAGAATAGGCCATCCGGCCAGCTAATTTTTATATTCCTAACATTAATATTAAGAAAAAAGTACTTTTTAATTTTTGTGATATTCCTAACATCTGCGTTTAGCCGCTGAATTCAAATCAAGGGCTTGGTATCGCGCAAAAGCGTCCAATAAATGACTGTGGCGTAACATATCTATGGTCCCTTCTGTCGAGTTGCTTACTTTTTATGTCAACTTGGGAAACGTGACTTTTCTCCGTTTCCCCCCCCCCCAATTGCGTCTCCTTAGCCTTTCCAGTCTCACGCAATCTTTCCAGTCATATTTTTTTCCTTTTTGATCCGCCGTTCCCCTCCTGTCTAGCAAGTCAATTTTTATGGAGGGTGATGACCCGCGGTCTAGGCGATCATGTACTATTCGCAGCCTACGCATTATGTTTTTATCCTTAAATGTTATCTTTGGAGGTATTTTACCGTTGTATCTCTGTCAATTTCACTACACATACCACTATAACTCCTGTGTCATATGTCAACTAAAGACATTACAAAGGACAAACAAGAAAAGACAATCTGAAAACATTTGCAGAGATCAAATTAAATTAAATAGGAGAAATGAAAAAATGATCACAGAATCCGTGATGATAACTGCAATAAGATAACAAGACAAATAACGCCACAGTGTATAAACATAAGGGTGTAAAGAAATCAAAAATAGAAAAGATTAGACCAACAAATGCAAACAAATCAAACAAAACTAAGGAACACAAAATTATTAACAAAAACAACGAAGAAAAGAACACCTCATCACAACTAACAGAAATAGCAGCAAATTGTTGCTAACAAATTTCCAATTAAGAAAATGTGTACCTATAGAATACTAGTACCAGACCAATGTCACTCGGCATACCTTGTACTAGTCACACAGAACATAAATTAATTTACTACATAACAAATAACATGTAAACATAAATAGCATATAGCATACAATATAATTTATATCATGAATGGAATGTGTTGCAGGTGTAGTGTTGTAAAGCAGACACAGTTTATTTTAATACTAATAACTTGCCACTTTATTCAGTAATAGATTTAATTCTAAACTATTACACAGTTCAATTTTTCTCTGTTGAGCATATGAAGATCCAACGATGAACTATGCACTTTATGTTCAACAACACTGTGATTCTTCTGTACGTTGAGAAATGTCAACAATACTGCTCCAGATATTTTCTACACTTGATACCACTGTCCTGTGTAATACTGTCTGTACAGCGAAAAAACTGTCAACAAGCGCTGACCTAGAAACAGCATCCTATCGGTAATACAGGTCAAGCTGACATCGACTGTATAGCTGTCCTACTGGAAACACCAACACACACACCCCCCACCTGTTGATGTGGTCAAACAAATGTTCTTTTAGCTGTAAACTGTGATTCTCAACACAAAAACTGCGTAAGCTGGACCCAGGAATCTGGCTCGCCACTGTAAAGTTTGTTTCTTCTTTCCACTCTGTAAAGTTTCAGTCT
>JAMPIV010006958.1:40000-72689 GCA_024509875.1 Oreohelix idahoensis | reverse complement strand
CATCTTGGCAAGCTATTTCTTTCTTAACCAGTGAATTTTTCACAGTGTCTTAAAACTGAAGAAAGCTTAGGTTAATTGCCTGTCCCTCCCCCGCATTCCTTGTTATGACGCTACTCAGCTCACAATCATTTCAAACTAAAAATGTTGTGAGTAAAGAATTTTAAAAAAATAACAGACAGGAACTAATTTTGCGTTTTTATGCAAGGTGCCCGTCTCAACCATAATATCAATCAACCATCTGAATATTACTGATTACTGCAGTAGGGAAAATCAGAGATCGAAAAGAGGGGTTCCGCCCCATTCTGTACCTAACTCACAAAACACATGATAAACACACTCTCACTCAGACATGTGGTAAAGAAGTAACATCTTATTACTTTTATCTAAAGTAATCTTTGGTCAGTCCTTGGTTTGTCCACCCATGAAGGTGTCTTACCGCGTGAATACCAGCGAGAGTTCGTTTTGCGAATGAGGCGGGGCAGGATTTCTGCCCATTATCGGCGAGAAAGCAAATACCCGTCTGGCTCTTGGCTACATTCTGTAGTCTGGATATCGGCCGCACCCAAGATTAGGGTTACAAACATGGTTGTCGTTAATGATTATGATCAAGCCCGCCATCCTTGCTAAAGCAGAGGGAGAAAATATGGGATAACAAAGACAGACATGCGTCGGACAATCCATGAGTCAGGAATTGTAAGATGGAAAAAATACTAAAATACTTGTGCTATAACCAGTGGGACAAGATGAAATGTAAATAAAAGTGCGGACCACCAGGATTGACAAGCACTGTATTAAAGCGATGCAGATACGAAAACAAGATGGTACTTGATTATCTGATCGACTGCAGTAAGTGAAAACGAGAGATTCGAATAAGGGAGAAATTGAAGGCGTCGCCCCATTCTGGTCGACAGATGTCAATGCTTCTGGAATAGCAAAAAAGACACAAAATGGGTCAAAGTCCTGGAGTTTTAGGTCAAAAACAGTGCACATAGTATGTCAATTGTCTGTGGATTAACCTGTGTAGGCACAATGTATGTCAAGGATCTGGCATTACGTGTAGCGCATCAATGCCAATATCTTCGGACAAGTATGCCTAGAGGTGTCTGTGACGCCGACATTGAAATAACAGTGTGCAATGATGTCAATGTTTGGTGCCCGACATGTAGCATCACTAATACTTGCTCGGACAGGAAAGGTTTAAGTCGTAACAGACTTTTTGAAAGAGTAAATGAAATAAAATAAACGTAGGTTCACAGAGAATGGCATCGTGACAGAGACACCCTACATAAGAATGACAGAGGTGTTAACAGAGAAAGCCGAATCCTCGTCTAAGAGAAGGGGCAAATCCTGACCGACGATGAGCAAAGAAATTTCATATGGAACTCTTGTGGTCACGTAGGTCCAATCTGTGTGATCATCAGTGTTAACAAGAAAGAGGCCCCCACGACACCTATTAAGGAAAGAATTATACAATGATAGATATAGTACTTATACTATAATGTAAATAGTATAAAATATATATATTTTTATTTAAAAAGTATTATAGCAAATAATAAATATAATATTGAATAACATAGTATATAGCTATAGTACATAAGTATGATATTTATTGATAAAAACCTAATGAGTCTAGATAGAGCTATACCAGCAGTATCTGAGTGATAAATTTACTCAGACTCTGTGATATAATTTACCCACGCACACAACAAGGACTATTTAATCTCTATGAATAATCTGAGAGTATTATATGTGTATAATATTATAGATATATATTAAAAAGAAAAAACTGATTTTAAAAGATTGGAATGGTATAAAAGATAATAAGAAGCAAGTTAGGTATAGGCGAATTTGAAGCAAATAGTTAGCGTGGCCAAGTCTAAACTACACAAATATACAAGGGCCTGTTAAAAGAACTAAAAGTCACTGATAGAATAAACTGGAGAGTGCGTCACTCGCTCTATTGAAATGATAACTGTGCTCATTAAGTTTTCCAGGTTTCACACCAATAAAAGCATTAATAAACGTACTGTTTCCTACCTTGACTCCGTGAAGAAAATTATAAAAAACATTGGTAGATAATAAAACCGGAGTGCACTGTCCAATATTCTAACACTGTCCGGGAACTACCTACCTAACCTGCTCTGGCAGCAGATTCCAGGCACAATAATAATAATGATTACTTATACTGTCGAGTATCGAGGGCTAATCTGGATACGAGTGCACTTCGAATACTTGACGTTGAGTTTCAAATTTTATTCAATTCCCAGGACCTGGGGGATAAACTGCTTTTAGATGTTGTTTTGCTGCGGGAGTATTAGTAGTTATGGACATGCCCCACTATCTTGAGAAATAAAAATACGTGTGTATACAAAGTAATGAAGGCTAGACCCCCGCTGCCTGCCATCGTGGGTTTAGTGACTGGCGGTAGCAAGGTCCACACAAAATCAGCGGACGTACACAGACTGTACATTTTTTTTCTATTCGATGGTACACAGTGGTTCTAACAATGAAGAAGCTGTGTATCAGATTCTGTTAAAAAATCGCACTGATGAATTCCCATTGTACAAGCCACGCTACTTTGACTATACCCTAGGACAAGGGGTAAAATTCTCATCGCTCTGGATCTAGATAACTGGTGATCTGGTGAATTCAAAAAGGCCCCAGCCTTCTTCTTCTTCTTCTTTATTTTTAGTCGAACTATAGTGTTGTTATACCCTGTTCAACCTGGAAATTGGTTATAATTGGGGTATATTGTGTGTTTAGGATTCTTCGTGCTAGTCGAATGTTAGTCCTGAAAAGGACTGGTCCTAAAAAGGACCACTAGCTGACTGTCTGGATACCTCTTTGTTGCTTGTCCGTACGTGGTGTCGTGGCGTGTTCATGGTGTTCATTTACTGCCTCTCTATCATGCTTGTTTGGTTTTGTGAGTTTTTGCCCTCCTCGTTTCTCCTTCTTGAGTCTACTTCTTCTCCTGTATCTGTAATAGTGCTTTTTCTATGATTGTTGGGAGTAGTCTTTCTAGTGTTTCCTCGATGATGTCTTCTTTTGTTTGGTTGTTCGTTTCTCGTGTGTTTGATGTACTTTCTTCTACGGCTCGTCGTTCTGCTTCGATTCTTTTGAGGATTTCTGTGTTTTCTTTTTTTTTCAGCTCTGTCAGCTTCTGACATCTGCTTCTATCTGGTATTGAATTCTTTTCATGTCTTTCATCATTTCTCTGACGTTCTGTAGATCTATTACGTCTTCAACTGTCGGTTGGTTCTTCGGGAGCCTGCCTTGCTTCTGTTTTCGACTTGTAGTTTTCATTTCTTTGACTTCAGCGGTCGGGTAGCATTGTGTAATTGTCGTCTATCAATCATGCGCTGTTTTTCTGCTGCCATCCGCAGCCACTCTGTGTTTTGCCTCTTTGAAAGGTATGTTTTTGGACACGGCCTCCTTCAAGATGCTCTTTGTTTCTTGAAACACAGGGCAGCCTCGGTACCTTGCCCCGTGGTTTCCGAGGCAGTTTGCACAGGTACGGTTTGTGTTCGTAATTTTGTAGTTGTGGTCCTCCTTCGCCCTGGGGCAGTCGCCATATTGGTGGTTTCCCGCGCAATATCGACAGACTGCATCTCTCCTGCATGTTTTCTTGGTGTGTGAAAAATGCTGGCAGTTAGAGCACTGCATCACCGGAGGGATATAGGCTTCTGTCTTTTTTGATGTTTTTTGTAGCGTCAGTCTCTGGGGTCTTGTCGATCCTTCAACCGTTACTATCATCAGATTGGTATCTTTCTTGGCCCAGGTTTTTAACCTTTCGACCTGCGTGATTTTTAGATTTGCGTTTTCAGCCTGAAGGCGTCTGTGGGCCTCGGCTTCGGAACATCTGGTATCCACCCCTCTGATGACCAACTTCTTTGTTGTCTTGTACTTTTCCACCACCACTTTTATTTGGTGGGGCAACTGGACTTCTTTTGAACCGGATTCCAGTTCGATCATCAGCGAGGTTTTTTGTCTGTGTTGTTGAGCGAAAGCAGGACACCCTTTTCGTGCCTCCCTACTTTGGCGATACCTCTCCTTCCAGTTATCACCTCGAGGATGTTGATCACTTTGTTGTCGGGTAGGGCCCTGAGTGAGGCCTCACTTCCTGACGTCTGGGTGATCTTTACGATCCTCTCCTGTATCGTTTCTGTGTTGTTTGTCTTTTTATTGTTTGGTCTTTGTTTCCCTATACAGGCTTGGCTCGAATCCTGTTCCTGTTCTTTGCCACAAGGTGTCATATCCTGCGTCTGAGCCCTTGAGTTGTCAGCTGTTGTTTCCTCAGGACCAGGAATGGTAGCTTGCTTCTCAGCGGGGCTACTTCTACTATCGCTTCTTGAAGAGCGAGCCGAAGGGACTCGTCTCCGTCTTCAATTCTTCGAAGTGCATCTATAATGGTCTCTGCTATATCTTCCTCTTGTACCTGTCCGTGTTGAGGAGCTGTCTCTATCGCTTCTTTCATAGTGCTTGCAGGTGGGTCTGCTGTCATCTCGGCATCGTGTGGTGGTGTCATCGTTGTCTGGTGCAGCTTCTCTGTGGTAGACCGGGTTTCTGCGTATGGTGGTGGCAGCTTAGATCTAAGCTCCTGTTTTCTTTTCTATATTCTTTCTGTCGTCTGCTCCAGCTGTCGTAACGCTCTCAGTATTTCTTTATGTTCTGGGTCTTCTTCATCTAGGCAAGGAGTCGGGCCACTCAGACTTTCAGTCGGGTCGACGCACGTCACAGCTAACTCCGTCGTGTCAGGAGTTATAGAAGGGCCGGTCCCGGCACAAGTACTTGGGGCAGTCCTGCTCTCTGGCTGTCTGTCATTATTGGTTGTGGTATTGTGATTACCCTGGCTGTTCTGCGCTGGTGGGCTGGTGTAGACCTTCCTCTTTTTAGCGTGTGGTTTATGTCTGGTCATTTTGACGATAACGCGATCTTTTCTCGAGTAGTGGCGTCCTGAGAAGGACGTTGGTGTCTTGAGCTGGTGTGTTCGTTCTAAAATGTGTTGAAGGCCCCAGCCGTTGTTGTTGTTGTTGTTTTGATGCGTTGATGGGTGGAGATCGGGCACTCAACATCTGATCATTGTTGCCTTTTCTCGTTCCATCTTGGTCTACCCTGTTCAACCTGAAATTTGGTTATAATTGGGGTATTTAGTGTCCTTTTATTTACTAATTTTGTATTCTATTTAAATAACTGTTGTCTTTTGCAGTTGCTGATATTTATATTAGTATTTGTCAATTTTATTTTCTCTTTTGTATTGTTTATAGATAACTATTGTCCTTTACACTTGGTTTTAATTTGTATTAGTATTTGTTCTTTTTGAGTTGTTGTCCCTTTTTTTTTTAATACCTTGTCTTTCCTTGTCCTATGAGTAGTTATTTTTTTGTTAATGCTTTGTTAGTTCTTGCTGCTTAATTTCTATTTAGTTGGATGATTTTCCTGAAGTTCTAACCTTATATTTTTTCCTTTGTTTTATGTATATATCTTTTAAGTATTGATTGGGCATCTCTTGTGGCATCTATACTTAAAACCTTATCACCTGTTAAGTCTATATTGTGATTTCTATAGTAAGTTTTTAATTCAAGCCTTTGTTGTTCATACTTTTTACAGTGGATCAGGTAGTGGTCTATGTCATTCTCTTTATGACATTCTTGGCAGTGTGGTTCTTCTACCATGAAGTATGCTGCACCGAGTCGGAGACGCCACAGTTTTTTGTTCGATGGTATCTTTAATTCTTCTCTGACCTGGCATGTCCTCGTTGGCTCTTTCAGCAGTTTGAACGCGTGTCTGCCTTTTCTACTTTCCTTCCATGTTGTCTTCCATTCCTCGTTTATAGTTTCCTTCACTTGGCTCTTGATCTCTGACCTTCCCAGTCCTGCTTTTATATTGTTTTTACTTGTTCTTCCCTTCTTGGCATTCTGGTCTGCCAACTCGTTGCCAGCTATACCTATGTGTGCTGGAACCCACACTAGCCTCACACTACATCCTCTGTTCTCTAGTGATGTATTAATTGCTAGAATTTCTTCCTTTATGTCTGGCCGGCTACATTTACCTGGGTGTTCTAGTGCTTGTAGTGATGATAGTGAGTCTGTAAATATCGTAACAGCTTCTGGTGGGTTATCTTCGATTATTTCTAGACTTTTAAGAATTGCTACCATCTCTGCAGTAAAAATCGATGCCCCTTCCGTTACACTGTAGCTCTTTTTTATTCCCCCATTGTGGTATTACAACTCCGGCACCTAGTTGCCCACTATCACCCTTGGATCCATCAGTGTAGACGGCCAGACTTTGTTTAGTTAGTTGCTCTATGAACTTTCTACTTATCATTTTGGCTTCCTTATCTTCTATGTTTTGTTTGATCTTTTCAGTAAGTGAGTAGTCTATGATTGGTGTTTTTAGTTCCCATGGTGGTATTTTGCTTCTGTATTTATTACTATTTTCAATTGTGTTTGATAGTTCTTTAAACTGCATACGCAGAAACCCGGTCTACCACAGAGAAGCTGCACCAGACAACGATGACACCACCACACGATGCCGAGATGACAGCAGACCCACCTGCAAGCACTATGAAAGAAGCGATAGAGACAGCTCCTCAACACAGACAGGTACAAGAGGAAGATATAGCAGAGACCATTATAGATGCACTTCGAAGAATTGAAGACGGAGACGAGTCCCTTCGGCTCGCTCTTCAAGAAGCGATAGTAGAAGTAGCCCCGCTGAGAAGCAAGCTACCATTCCTGGTCCTGAGGAAACAACAGCTGACAACTCAAGGGCTCAGACGCAGGATATGACACCTTGTGGCAAAGAACAGGAACAGGATTCGAGCCAAGCCTGTATAGGGAAACAAAGACCAAACAATAAAAAGACAAACAACACAGAAACGATACAGGAGAGGATCGTAAAGATCACCCAGACGTCAGGAAGTGAGGCCTCACTCAGGGCCCTACCCGACAACAAAGTGATCAACATCCTCGAGGTGATAACTGGAAGGAGAGGTATCGCCAAAGTAGGGAGGCACGAAAAGGGTGTCCTGCTTTCGCTCAACAACACAGACAAAAAACCTCGCTGATGATCGAACTGGAATCCGGTTCAAAAGAAGTCCAGTTGCCCCACCAAATAAAAGTGGTGGTGGAAAAGTACAAGACAACAAAGAAGTTGGTCATCAGAGGGGGGGATACCAGATGTTCCGAAGCCGAGGCCCACAGACGCCTTCAGGCTGAAAACGCAAATCTAAAAATCACGCAGGTCGAAAGGTTAAAATTCTGGGCCAAGAAAGATACCAATCTGATGATAGTAACGGTTGAAGGATCGACAAGACCCCAGAGACTGACGCTACAAAAAACATCAAAAAAGACCGAAGCCTATATCCCTCCGGTGATGCAGTGCTCTAACTGCCAGCATTTTTCACACACCAAGAAAACATGCAGGAGAGATGCAGTCTGTCGATATTGCGCGGGAAACCACCAATATGGCGACTGCCCCAGGGCGAAGGAGGACCACAACTACAAAATTACGAACACAAACCGTACCTGTGCAAACTGTCTCGGAAACCACGGGGCAAGGTACCGAGGCTGCCCTGTGTTTCAAGAAACAAAGAGCATCTTGAAGGAGGCCGTGTCCAAAAACATACCTTTCAAAGAGGCAAAACACAGAGTGGCTGCGGATGCTGCAGAAAAACAGCGCATGATTGATAGACGACAATTACACAAGCTGACCGCTGAAGTCAAAGAAATGAAACTACAAGTCGAAAACAGAAGCAAGCAGGCTCCCGAAGAACCAACCGACAGTGAAGACGTAATAGATCTACAGAACGTCAGAGAAATGATGAAAGACATGAAAAGAATTCAATACCAGATAGAAGCAGATGTCAAGAAGCTGACAGAGCTGAAAAAAGAAAACACAGAAATCCTCAAAAGAATCGAAGCAGAACGACGAGCCGTAGAAGAAAGTACATCAAACACACGAGAAACGAACAACCAAACAAAAGAAGACATCATCGAGGAAACACTAGAAAGACTACTCCCAACAATCATAGAAAAAGCACTATTACAGATACAGGAGAAGAAGAAGACTCAAGAAGGAGAAACGAGGAGGGCAAAAACTCACAAAACCAAACAAGCATGATAGAGAGGCAGTAAATGAACACCATGAACACGCCACGACACCACGTACGGACAAGCAACAAAGAGGTATCCAGACAGTCAGCTAGTGGTCCTTTTTAGGACCAGTCCTTTTCAGGACTAACATTCGACTAGCACCGAAGAACCTAACACACAATATACCCCAATTATAACCAATTTCCAGGTTGAACAGGGTATAACAACACTATAGTCGACTAAAATGAAGAAGAAGAAGAAGAAGGCTGGGGCCTTTTTGAATTCACCAGATCACCAGTTATCTAGATCCAGAGCGATGAGAATTTTCCCTTGTCCTAGGGTAGTCAAAGTAGCGTGGCTTGACAAGGGAATTCATCAGTGCGATTTTTAACAGAATCTGATACACAGCTTCTTCATTGTTAGAACCACTGTGTACCATCGAATAGAAAAAAAATGTACAGTCTGTGTACGTCCGGCTGATTTGTGTGACCTTGCTACCGCCAGGTCACTAAACCCACGTGGCAGGCAGCGGGGGTCTAGCCTTCATACTTTGTATACACACGTATTTTTATTTCTCAAGATAGTGGGGCATGTCCATAACTACTAATACTCCCGAGCAAAACAACATCTAAAAGCAGTTTATCCAGGTCCTGGGAATTGAATAATTTGAACTCAACGTCAGTATTCGAAGTGCACTCGTATCCAGATTAGCCCTCGATACTCGACAGTATAAGTAATATTATTATTATTGTGCTGGGAATCTGCTGCCAGAGCAGGTTAGGTAGTTCCCGGACAGTGTTAGAATATTGGACAGTGCACTCCGGTTTATTATCTACCAAGTTTTATAATTTCTTCACGGGAGTCAGGAACAGTAGTTTATTAATGTTTTATTGAAACCAGGAACTTTAATAGCACAGTTATATACAATAGAGGAGGACGCTCCAGTTTATTCTATCAGTGACTTTTAGTTCTATAACAGGCCTTTTATTTTGTGTAGTTAACTGGTAACTATTTGTTCAAATTCGCTATACCTACCTTGTTCTCTATCCATCACCATCATCATCTTTTAATCAGTCTTTTTCTTTTTAATATATATATATACACATATACTACACCATATTAACATAGAATAAATAGTCCTTGTTGTGCGTGTGTAAATTTATCACAGAGCTGAGTAAATTTATCACTAGTGCTGTATGTCTATCTGTCTAGTTATATATATATATATAAGGGAGTGGGGGCTTTTTTGTCTGAGATCACAGAGTGGACCTTGTCGCAAGAGTTCCAAGAATTCCTTCTCATCGTCGTCAGGATTACTTCCTTAGAGAGGATTCGCTTTCTCTGTACCACCTCTGTATCTTATGTAGGTGTCTCTGTCACGAGCCATTTCTGAGAACCTACGTTATTTTATTCATTACTCTTTCAAAAGTCTGTACGACTTAAACTTTCCTGCGACAATATAGTGTGTACATGTCGGCCAAACATTGACATATTGCTTATACATGTGGTCCAGACCTTGGCATACTGTCAAGATATTGGCATTGTGCGTACACGTAATGCAGACCTTGACATACTGTGCTCACAGGTAATCCAGACGCCGATAAGGCTAGACTGCGCTCATCGCAAAGCTGGTAATACGGGAAGACACCTTATGGACAAACAGGACTGACAAGATTACTTTAGATAAAGTAATAAGATGTTACTTCTTACACACATTGCTGAGAGAGTTTATCCATGTGTTTGTGAGTTAGTACAGAATGGGGCGACCTCTTTTCGATCTCTGTTTCCCTACTGCAGTAATCAGTAATATCAGATGGTTGATTGTCATATATGGGAGACGTGACCTTTGCATCAAACGCAAAATTATTCCATGTCGGATTATTTTAAAATTCTTTTACCTCACCCAACATTTTAGTTTGAAATGATTGGAGCCTGAGTAGCGTCATAACAAACGAATGCGGGGGAGGACAGGCAATATAACCTAAGCTTTCTTCAGTTTTAAGACACTGTGAAAATTCACTGTTAGAAATCGCTTGCCAAGATGACACAATCAGACCGTGCCAGTGTTAGAATTCAGAAATCCATTTATCAGGCCGGACTTTTGTTGGATCATCTTGAGGGACTTAAAGAGCCCAGGAAACCATCTTAATAAGGAAACCGAGATCTGAGGAAACTGTTCACACGGAGTCATAGAGGGAATTATCTTATTAAAGTAACGACCCAAAGAACACGTGTAAAAGGCCTAATGAAGCGCCTTAACATCATTCATCTGAGCAAAACGTTTGTGAGCCAAGATTGGCGTAAGTTGTCTTTTTACATTCTATAAGTTTCATTACTAACATGTGAACTAATATGTATAAATTACCATGTGAATATTAATGTGTGAAAATCGTTAGTGGATGTCTAAGTCAATTGAGGCAGGCAACCTCAGCGTATAGAAAGCTGATTTCATGAACCACCACTGCAGCGGCTGGTGACTGCTTATCGCTATTTCCTTAAAGAGAACTAAAAGCCTAGGTAGTCACAAGTTCCATATGGAGCAGGGAGGGAAAGATGAAAGAAATGATCTACATTCTAAGAATAATATTTACATTTTCAAACCAGTGTAAATGTCTATGTAAAAATATTCACTTTAAAAAATAATTAAAGATTCAAACTGTTCAACAAATGTAAACATAAATGAAAACATATTCAATTTATATTGTGAACACTTTTCAGTCAGTGGAGATGTAAACGTAAACATATTCTATCTGTACTATTAACCATTTAAATGTAAAATAAAGATAAAGCTATTCAATTTAAATTTAAAGAAAGTTTTCTCTCGAGCGATTAAGTTTAATTATCATGCCCGTTCCGTCAAGGGTGCCATGGTGGAAATGTCCTCCAAAGCAATGCGTAAAGTGTGGAAAACATATTCAATTTATATTGTGAACACTTCAGTCAATGGAGATGTAAATGTAAACATATTCTATCTGTACTATTAACCATTTAAATGTAAAATAAAGATAAAGCTATTCAATTTAAATTTAAAGAAAGTTTTCTCTCGAGCGATTAAGTTTAATTATCATCATCATCATCTCATCTCAGCCCGTAACCCGTCATGGGTCGTAGGGGTGCCATGGTGGAAGCATCAGCAGACAGGGTCCTCCACTGCTCTCTATCCTCAGCAATGCGTACAAGTGTGGAAAAAACCGTGTCCTGCCCATTCTTTGATGTTATCAGCCCAGGATTTTCTCTGCCTTCCTCTTCTCCGTTTACCTTCGACTGTTCCCTGAAGGATCGTTTTCGAAAGGGAGTCATGACGAGTTACATGCCCAAACCAGGCAAGCTTTCGACGTTTCACTGTTGACAAAAGTGGTTCTTGGTGGCCTGCATAGGTGTTTATCTTCTCTCTAACATAGACATTTGTTTTGTGCTCTTTATAGCAAATGCGCAAAATTCTTCTATAACATTTATGCTCGAAAGCCTGAATCCTTCGCTCCGTATCTGCAGTGAGTGTCCAGCTCTCACACCCATACAAGAGAATAGATAATACAAGTGATTTGTATAATTTGATCTTCACAGGAAAACTGATGTTACTTTTCCAGATCACATTCAACCTTGTGATGGCAGCTGAGGCCATCTCAAGTCTTGTCTTGATTTCTTTAATTGATCTTCCATCACTGCATATAGTGGACCCGAGATATTTAAAGGTGTTAACTTCTTCTAACGTTTGCCCATTTAACGTAATGTTGGTCGCAACATGTTTCTTATGGCTATTCACCAATATCATCGAGGGTAAATTCTGAGATAGATGGGATGGTGGAATATGAGAAAGGGGACACATACGTATGTGTCGGGAAACGCAATACTCAGGAGAGCGTTTCGTTTCTATTCTTTTACCATAGTTGTTGGTGGTACCAGTGAGGGTACTAATCTCTGGAACAAAGTGAAAGTAGAAGGGAACTGACGTAGAACTAGACACCATCATCAGAGGGTCTTAGAAACGCGGGACCAGCTTGGCAAATACTCCTTGATCTTAATTGGAACGTGCTGCGCCTTTAATTTTGACCAGAGACGCGAGAATTCCAGTGACCTATCAGCAAAGAACCAACCCATCAGCGAGAGCAGAACCTTGCAGTGGCAGTTAAGTGAAACCTATAAGCTGCCACATGAACCCCTTTTAAATCTTTTATCCCATCACAACAGTGATGATACTTTTCTGAAAACATTATTCATTCTTTTAAACCCTTGTTAAAACTAAATGGTTATTAAAATTGTTATTTGTAATTTTACAAATTTAACTTCTGTCACGTGGGTCTTTATATCATTAAATTGCCTACATCTTCTTCCTATTCTCTCACCCAAATCCTTTCATTTTATTATCTTTCCTTACTTGTTTTTCCTGTATTTTTCGCATCACTCGTTTACGAAAAATATTTTCTTCAGTATTCTAAAACTTTACCTTGTGTTTTTCTCATACTGGGATACGTAATTCTATTACATAGATGTCAGTCTCTGCCGGTCGAACCATAGCTGTGAATATACAGTTCTCGCCAGACATACGTCTGCAGTTTCCCCGGTCAGAGCGCGGCCCGACAGGATTTCTGGGCCTGGGGTGTGAGAAATTCGTTTCGCTGGACATGAGCAGACTTTTGGTCTACCAGTTTCACCTGACACTAACGTAGGTGCTAAAACTGCCAACCCGCTTTCGCCCAGAGCAGACGGTTGTCTGAGATTTGAAACTGACACGCGTACATCTTGGTCAGTAGGTGGCAGTTACGACATGTTAGGTGTTAAACGTATCGTTTAAGCCGGAAAGGGGAGAGCATTTCGTTCTACGAAATAATAGTTCATCCTTTGTCTGGTTTAAAATATTAAACCTAGTTTGAAACTTTATCTTCATTCTTTCTCTATAATCGCAGTAGACAGGTGGTTCGCGAAGAGTAGAGCTGTATAAGCGAAGTTTCTTAGTTTGTTGCGACAATTTGTCGAACTTCTAGACTTCCATAAATATAAGCGTATAATTCTTAATTGTGCGATACCCTGTAGTGCTGTGTTTGAGGTAATATATATTATATCTAGTATTTTGTGAAATGATAAAGTGTTAAGTCGCTTATTTCATATTTCATTAGTTAGATTTTGCGCAGAGTGCCAAATTTATAGTTTGTATTATTTTCTAGTGACGCATACAGTGGAAATACATAATAAATTATATCTTTAGCTTACTAAAACTAGTAGCTATAAGGAATTTAATTTAACGGTAAATACTCAGTCGAGAAGATTTTATATCAAACTTATAAATGCTAGATGCGACATCAGTGAATAGTGACGGAATACGCAGATATTCCTGAATTCATGATGATTGATTTTATAACTTATTTCACCGGAAGTTTAAATAATAAGTCAAGCTGTAGGCTTGCTGTTTTAAATGTAAGTTATATTGAGTACATATATGTAAATTATTTGATATGTGTTCTTTCTTTTATATAGTGAAACGGTGGTACCCAACTTGCCAGCGTTTAGTAGCCTGAGAGACATATTTGTGAGAAGCATAGACATTTCCTATCTTTAACCACGTGGGTTTTTTTTTTGTTTCAAGTAACACGGGTCTGACAGTGCATAAGCCATCAGAGAGAGACAGTAATAGCAACCCCACTAACGGTTTCTAAAGACTAGAAATATATATTGGGCTTTTGAGCCAGTTCATATTGCTCCACAAATTTAAATGTACATGCTGCCTGGCGGCGAGAATATTACAAGATTAACACTCCGACAGAGATTGTGACTAGTATTGTGGTGACCAAATATAGTACCCGCCTGAAAGTAGACACCGATCTGACATTCCTTAAATTCTAGAAACCAAAGCTAATGACATTGTGCTCTGCTAACTTTCGTGCCTGGACAAATTTCCTGTGACGTAATCAGACATTCGAAAAATTAGAACACCCAAGGAATCGTTCCCTGAGAGTTTAGTACGTCTTTTGGAACTGGGGATTTCTTGGTCAAGGACTGCATTTTCGGGTCTGTGTGGAGGTCCTAGAATTTATTAGGTTCCCAGAGGCCGCGAGCAAAGTTGTGAGTATAACTGTGTACCCATGGCCATGGCTGAATGAATGAGTGTACGCAGATCAGAGTGTTATTTTACAGTTGTATTATTGTCACCCATTTGCTGTCTTAACTTTTTTTTAATCTGCAGAATTTGTTACAAAAGCTAGAGTCTCTTTTTTTCTTAGGCTAAATCAGATTATGCAACTCTGTTCATACATTTACGAGAAAGAAAGAAACCTCTTAGACTCAACCCTATGTATCTATAACTCTTTGGGCCATCATCTGTTCTCTTAACGGGGCTGTGGGCGAAACCTAGAGCTAAGATCATAACGGGGCTATCATCCTTGTAGCATTTTCCTTGAATTCTATGACTATTTGTATATGTTTTTCCTTGATGTAATTTTTGGTGTTGTGAGAAGATTTTGTTTAGATGATAATAATAAAATCTCTCTTGAACTAAATCAGTGCGTTGGTCAGCTCGTTCAAATAATATATATATACATGGTTATAGATATATCTGTGTTTAGACTGTCTGACGCCTTTAAAAGCGGTCGTAGAAGATAGGTGAGAGAGAGAAGATTATCTCGATTCTCAAAGACAGCCTCTATATCACATCCTATCATCTCACGTGTGGAAATTCTATTTCTTTTCACCAGCTCTCACTGTATCTATCACTCATTCCAACCTATTCAGAAGGGACCTAACCCAAGTCTTAATACTCCTATCTAAAATCTACGACAAATAGTCGCTCGTTACCGGGAATTGAACCCAAAATCCTAAGGCGATACGACAAATGGTCGCTCGTTACCGGGAATTGAACCCAAAATCCTAAGGCGATACGACAAATGGTCGCTCGTTACCGGGAATTGAACCCAAAATCCTAAGGCGCTACGACAAATGTGGTCTCGCCCGACGGATTTTTGAACTTAGAATAGGAAGACGAGTATGACAAATGTGGACTCTTCTATCTGGATTTTGTATTTAAGATTCTTTATTCCGTAATAGAGTAAGAGCGTGATTGTCTTGTGAGTTTTGTATCTTTTAAAAATAATTTATCCCCTAGACTAACGATCTGTTTACGGGCGTACTGACCACACAAACTAATAAGTTTTTTTTCCACAGCATCTTTGAATAATATACATTTTGGTTACAGGTTGATTTTGTCGGGATATATGTTATTGTTGATTTGTAATACTAAACGCTGGTAAAGTTTTGTGAGTGTATAACATTCACAAGGGTTCTGAAGCAGGTAGGTGTTTGAGCAAAGCTAAGGAGTGCGTTTCGGACTATTCGTGCAGATTAATTGCCTCCCTCACCCGAACTGTCTTCAGGGGTAAACTTGAGAGGGGATTTTTTTAATTAAGGGATTATTTTTCTCTTTAATTTTTGCAATAATTATTTTGCTTTTCCACTGTAGCAACTTATTTTTCAGAAGTAATCTTAACTACCATTTAGTTGGCGTAGTCGTGTTTTGCATTAAGTGCTTTATTGCCGATAATAGCAGCGATAGTATAGATTTTATTTTGGAGGAGGTATCCCAGGGTTAAGGATATCATCTTTCGGATTTTTGGAAATTTTTTCTCCTAAGTGGTAGGAACCAGGTTATTCTTTTTCCTATTTGCTATCTCAACGTGTCTCAGTCACTGACATAATATGGCCGAGAGGGCAAAGCTTAGACAACTCCTCAGGGACGAAGCGAGAGAGGAGGGACTGGAAGGCGAAGAAGCGAAAGCTTTTGTCAGAGACGAACTTGAGAGATACGATGCGGAGAGGAAAGAAGAAGAAGCTAGGAAGAAAGAAGCGGAAGACCGGCTATTACAGCAGAGGAAGATGGATGAGGAAATGGAAATCCGCAGGGAGAGAGAAAGAGAGAAGGAGAGACAGCATGAGGAAAAAGAGAAGGAGAGACAGCATGAGAAGGAGAGAGAGGAGAGAGAGGAAAGAGAGAAGGAGAGACAACATAGCAGTGAGAGCGTTCCGTGTTTATCAGCTCCCAGCCAATCAGCAGCCGCCTAACAATTATGTTCCCGAGCGGTGTCTCCCAAGATTTTATGTGCGTGGTGAAGATGTTATAAGGTAGCGATAAGAATAGGGCCGCCTTACGACATATATCAATGTCTGGTTTACACGTACGCTCATTATGTCAATGTCTGGTCTACATGTACACACAATTTATCGATGCTGCGGATACATCCACAATGTATCAATATCTGTAAACATTTAAACGTACTGTGTCGATGCCTAGGTCACATATTTGACTGCCTGAGCAAGACGTGGGGTCGTATGCATCTGAGCATACTGGACACAACACTGACTCGCCTGAGAGAAAGAATGTAATGTGTTATCAAAATGTTTGAAGTGTCTTAAAACATCATATCAACATATCTTAACAATATATCAGTGATTAATGTCTTCTTAATCACGTATTATATATACTACACATCTAACGATACATTGTCTTAACAAGCACACCAGTTTAAAACTACACATTTCAAAATCATTTTTTTTCTCAGATATCCCGATTATTGTAGTCTTAACGTTTTAAGCTACTCATTACAGATTGAAACGTTAAGATTACAATAAGTCTGGAAAACAGAGACAACACCAACAGAGTGGAGAAAAGGAATAATTGTCAAATTGCCCAAGAAGGGAGATCTTGCAGACTGCAATAATTGGAGAGGAATAACTCTTCTCTCAGTTCCCAGCAAAATACTAGGCAGGATAATTATACAGAGAATCTCAAAAGCAGTAGACCACAAACTGAGGAAAGAACAAGCAGGATTTAGAAAGAACAGAAGATGTGTAGATCATATATTTACCCTCGGGAACATTATAGAGCAGTGCTCAGAATGGCAAAGACAGCTGTACATTAATTTCGTTGATTTTGAAAAGGCTTTTGACAGCATACATAGGGACAGTTTATGGAAAATACTGAGGGCTTATAAAATTCCAAGCTGCATAGTGTCAATTATAAAAAAAGCCTTTATCCGAATTTTTTGGCCGAATACCATCACCAACCAAGATCTGCTTACTCGGAGCAAGCAAGAGGACATGCACACCATCATAGCTGGCAGACGCTGGAGCTGGGTTGGCCATGTCCTCAGAAGAGACCCCGATGCCATCTCAAGAACAGCTATGCTGTGGACCCCTGAAGGAAAACGAAAGAGAGGCCGACCAAAAACAACTTGGCGGAGGACTGTGGAGGCTGAGATGCAAAGAATTAACCAGAGTTGGGGTACTGTACGAATGATGGCCGCCGACCGAGCAAAGTGGAATGAATTTGTTGTTGCCCTACAAGACGCCACCAGGCGTAATGGCCACTGACTGCTTTGACGGTCGGCGGCTAAGGATCAAAGAAGAAGAAGATTACAGATTGATTATTAACAATATATCAATGTTTGTAATCTTTTTGATAATGTCTTAAATATGCACTAGAAACTAAATTCTTAGTAATGTATCAATTTTTGTAATCTTCTTAATATCTTTACTACGCATTATAAATCAAATTCTTAACAATATACAAATGACTGATGTTATAATAACGTCTTCAACTACACATTATAAACTAAAATTAACTAACAAATATTGTCACATTCTTCTAATATCGATCAATTTATCATGTAAATTTTTATTCTGTTCATGTTTTTTACCCTTTCTGCTAATATTTGTTTAAACAATTACCGAATTCAGTTGCTTCAGGCTCCGTCGTCGTAGCAACAGGCGAACTGTTCTGAATTCCACCTAACAATGGAGAATAGAGATAGAGTATTCAGACTGGTACATATAGTAACAACGATATGGTAGCAACAACCAAAGTTCATAGCTTGTCATCATCATCATTATCCTCCTCATCATCATTAGCATTTCTCTATTCACTTCTAATGGAATTTAGAGCTACCACTGCAGATGCCTCTCTCTTCCCCCCCCCCCCCCCCCCCCCGAGGAAAGTTTGCGCATAAACTTCCATGTGCTCTTGAAATTATAGTTTCTGTAGACATTTGTTTTACGTTATGAGGTTGCCAGCCTCATGTACAAATACATATTAGTTACCTCTTATAACACGCCTGAGGAAGCAGTACTCTGATTCTCTGTTTGCCTCTTCTGATATATAAATTAAAAAATAATATGGTATGAAATCAGTTTTACAAGTAAACGGTACACACGGAACAAGGGACGTTTCGGGTTTTACCCTTCGTCAGCCACAGTTACGAACAGGTTACAAGGACAAGAACTACATATAGGTACTACAAAGATCTATGATGATGAGGAAAACGTCAAATGAGCGATACAAGCAGATGAAACCACGGTGATGAGTGAAACGATAACAGTAATAATGCAAGAAAATCGTGAAACCAGAAAGACATGTCGAAACAAGAAAGTGCCAGTTTTCACCAATATAGGTCATCTCACACCTCTTGCAGATTATACTCGTAGCATAAATCGGGTTTCTGGATTCGCACGTGAAAGACTCCCCAATGGCAAATTTACCGTTCGGAAAGGAAACTGACAGCGTTTGGAGTACAAAAGGACAGGTCTTACATATGCGGCGTTGGCACGGTTTAGTACCAAAGTGAGAAGGACTAGTTTGTCTCAAGCGACTATGCACAAGAATATCCCTTTCCGACCTGGCGCCACAAAAAAGAATAGTCGGCTACTTCCTTTTTTTAAACGTGTTTACTACTGTTTTTAGCAGGGTTTTTTTCAAACATATATACATTGTTGCTTGTAAAAACAGAAAAACACGATTACGGTTTTCTGTGATAAGTACTTCTAATATAAAAGACATAGTGATTGTTTTGATCTGTATTTTTAAAATAAAAGTTTGTCTTTTTGGCGAGACGCGACCCATTAAACCTAGACACACGGATGACGTTGGTTATATTAGAAGACATGTCCAATTAAAGAAGAACTTTCCGTCTGGTATATGGTTTAGCTTTGAATTTGTTTTTTGTTTAAATAAAATGTTGCCTGTTTTGGCAACATCTGACCTATTCAACCGAGACGCTGGATCTCGTCAGTTATATGTGGGCGCATATCAAATAAAAAAAAGACCTTTTGATATGGCGTATTCTGTATCTCATTAACCTTTTTATTTAATAAATGTTACCACGTTTTAGCAAGACACTAGGTCCGTCAGTTTTATTAGGACACATGTCCAAAATGAAAGCTTGAGGTCAGGAATAATTTGATTACTAACTAGGAAAAAAAGAGGAGATAGCCAACGTTGCAGCCACAAGGCCTTCGCCAGAGACAGTAAAGAAAGTGAGAGCTAAGTAGGGCACATAAAAATATAATATAAAAATGGGTTATACCTGTAGAAGCGACTAAGACCCAGCATGCCTGCCGAAAAGAGGGCAAAGGTACCCAATGTGGAACTGACGAGCCCCTGTAGAACTTTCATTATTTATCGCTTCAGAGACCCATTCATCCCGGGAACTACTTTGAGCTATAATGATTTAGGTAAATAATGATAAAAATGAATTTTGAGGTCCTTCATCCTTTTTGTAAAGGGTTAACACAGTTAATCCCACGGGAGTGATACGGGACGACAAAGGGCTTTTCCCAAAAGAGAACCGCGTGCTTAATATGAGTCCTTAAATTGGTAAGACTAATGCACAAATAACATTCACTCTTCTCGCCCCTTACTCGACTTTACCTGTTGTTTTTGTTGAAGATGAACTTGGAGTTGTTAATCCTGCCGGAGTTTCTGAAATACAAACAAAATGTCTCAAATATTGACCATTGTGATAAGGGCACAAAGAAATCAAGAACATTACAAAAATAAGAATCTTCGGCTCAAATTTATTAGATGTGGCTTTGAAACACGTGGAACAAAAAAAAAAACAACTTTAATAAATGGGTGCTTGTGGTGAATAGAATGATTGAAATTGTATGACAAGGTCAAGGTGGGTGGATATTTTTTTTAAATTGAAAAAAGATGATTCGTCTTACTAGGGCAAAAGACAAAGAAATCAGCCAATGTTGCGGTCACAAGGCCTCCGTCAGGGAAAGGAAAGAAAGTGAGAACTAAGTAGGGCATATAGGAATAAAAATAAAAACATGGGTACTACAGGTAAAAGCGACTATACTAATAAACGAACTAACTTTAAGACCCAGCATGCCAGCCGAAAAGAGGGCAAAGAGGGCAAAGGTCACCAATGTGGAACTGATGACAAGAACCAGACGAGCGCAAGTGTAACAAGAGACGAGAAGATACTGGGAATGAATAGGACACACATTGAGGAAACCCGTTGACAGCATTACCAGACAGGTCTTTGGCTGGTCTGCCCAAGGTAAAAGAAGCAGAGGTGTACGAGACAGACATGAAGGCACTGAACACCAATCCAGTTGTAGGACATGACTGAGACAGCAGCAGATTTATTTATTTTTTATCGCATAAGAGACCTACCCCTCCCGGGAACTATTCGGAGCTAAATGGATGTCTTCTTCTTCTTTGATCCTTAGCCGCCGACCGTCAAAGCAGTCAGTGGCTGTTAAATGCGTGTTCCTGCTATTAAGCATTCTTTTTTGTGTAGTGCTCTTTGTTAAACTCTTATATGTGTAGCCTGGCATCAATAAAGGCTTTCTATAAACGCCACACAGGCTACCAGTGGTCAAGGTTGTTAAAGTTGTTATATGTAGGAGTGTGGATGGTTATTTCATAGCACGATACACCGTACATACCACACTCAGAAGTCAATGAAACGTTGGAAACGACTGGTGACGTTTCACATAGTTTAATACTGGACAATAGTGACATACGTTGACATCAGACAATTACACTGTCATATGAGCACATTTAACATCATGTAAATAGCATCAACTCATAATATTCAACACCATGGAGACTCTGCATGTAGATCTTGGCTACTAAATAAGCCGCACGAATGGCGGGCTACAAAAGACTACTGTTCTCTGACTTCTTGTGACCAAACCGGTCATGTAGATCTTGGCTAATAAATAAGCCGCACGAATGGCGGGCTACAAAAGACTACTGTTCTCTGACTTCTTATGACCAAACCGGTCATGTAGATCTTGGCTACAAAATAAGCGCCTCCTAAATGGCGGGGTTTCAAAATGTATAATAACCGTCTCCTATATTTAATACCTCTCCGCATTCGGAGTAAGCCACCTCAATAACAAAGTTCTGGGCTACAAGATTAGATTCAAAAGGTATCTTTACCTGACTGCCGTCCAGGAATAAGACACAACACAATTTTCACATCCATGGCTTTTCAGACATAAGCCAGAATTATCACTGGGGAAAACTTAAATATCCTCTAACAAAAGGCTCCATTCCCCGAAAAAAACAGTCAGAGACCAAACGCTGAACTTCTCAGCTCGGAAACCCCAAATCGACTGCGGAAAGACAGTCTTCTCGACCCACGCAAATCAATTCGCATGCGTAAGCCCTGAGTAGAGCTACCCACGGACAATCCAGAACGTTCCGCGAAAACAGCGTAAGAACGCTCCCTATATGGCCAACAGAATAATACATATCCTAATATGGACATCCGAAAAATGGACATTGTCCAGACAAGGGAAATAACCACTAAATCTCACCCCGTAACAAAAATATACAACCAGTGGTTTCCCTTAGACCACAGAATACAAAAGTACAAAATCCTTATCTAAACTAACTGTAACAGTGGGTTTCACGCCTAGTGGCGTCTTGTAGGGCAACAACAAATGTATTCCACTTTGCTCGGTCGGTGGCCATCCTTCATACAGTGCCCCAACTCTGGTTCATTCTTTGCATCTCAGCCTCCACAGTCCTCCGCCAAGTTGTTTTTGGTCGGCCTCTCTTTCGTTTTCCTTCAGGGTCCATAGCATAGCTGTTCTTGTGATGGCATCGGGGTCTCTTCTGAGGACATGACCAACCCAGCTCCAGCGTCTGCCAGCTATGATGGTGTGCATGTCCTCTTGCTTGCTCCGAGTAAGCAGATCTTGGTTGGTGATGGTATTCGGCCAAAAGATTCGGTGAATTTCTTTTAGGCATGCTGTGTGAAAAGAGGACAATTTCGACATTTCCTTCTCTGTAACTCTCCAGCTTTCCGCGCCATAGAGAAGCACAGAAAGCACACAGCTCTGATATAATCTTAATTTTGTTCCTTTACTGTATTGAGAGGACTTCCAGATGTTATTTAGGCTAAAAAAAGGCTGTTCTTGCTTTGTTCATTCTGTTGTTGATGTCTTTGCTTGCCCCGCCGTCTGGTGTTACTATGCATTCTAGGTATGTGAAGGTGTCTGTCTGTGCCAGTTGCTGATTCCTTACTGATATGGGCTCAGGGTTACTCACATTGAGCGTCATGACCTCTGACTTCGTTAAATTGGAGTTCAAGCCCACCAGCTGGCTATACTTATTAAGTCTATCCGTTTTTTTTTCCTGGATGTGTTGATGTGAATGTGCTAGTAGTGCAATGTCATCTGCATATTCCAGATCTTCCAATGTAGAAAATGAAGTCCATCTTATTCCTCTTGGACTGCCCTCTGTTGTCTGGCGCATCACCCAGTCTATGACTGTTAAAAATAGAGTGGTTGATAAGGGGCATCCCTGTCGTACTCCTGTCTACATCTCAAAGGTTAGGTTGCTCTGCCCAACACTACACGTAAAGTTGGTATAAAGGCTTTTTATGATTGACACTATGCAGCTTGGAATTCCATAAGCCCTCAGTATTTTCCATAAACTTGTCCCTATGTATACTGTCAAAAGCCTTTTCAAAATCAACGAAATTAATGTACAGCTGTCTTTGCCATTCTGAGCACTGCTCTATAATGTTCCTGAGAGTAAATATATGGTCTACACATCTTCTGTTCTTTTTAAATCCTGCTTGTTCTTTCCTCAGTTTGTGGTCTACTGCTTTTGTGACCGCTTGGCATACACTAGCATATATACGTGCTATAATAGAATAAGAATGACAGAGTTAAAAGCAGATACTGCGTTTTTGCACAAAACGCAGTATCACTAAAAGTTCAGTTGACAATCATGTCTGTGAGAGGAATTGTAAAGCTGTCCCATAAAATAATATTGAATGGACAATTTTGTGAAGTGAGAGTTGCTATTTTGGTTTTTTTCCATTGTTGATGGAAAAGAGAGATGTCACAAAAGTCGAAAAACAGAAAAGTCGTGTGCAAAATGTCGAAAGCAGAGAGCCGTGTGTAGAAAATTGTAACGTGTGAAAAAAAGATGGAATCGTGTGGGAAAAGGCGGGAAAAAGACAGGAGCTGTATATATAGGAGAGATGTGGGCGATAGGCATAGTTTCATAGTTTATAGTTTTTAGATTTAGAAGAAGGATATTACATATAGACAAGAAATTTTTGCTAGGCAGTTGTAGCGTTAGGTGAACTTCGTCTTTCAGAGTATCAAAACAAGTTTGTTTTAAATTGACAAGTTTTTTATATTATTCGGTTGGATATATTTTTCCTTGAGGATATATATTTTCATTTTGGATACTCACTATTTTGTGTAAACGTAAGAAACACGTACTTCACCATTGTGTCAATAACATTGCTGTTCTAATCACGTTAATAAACTATATTTTATTTTTCTACATTGCTGAGTTTTCTTTGGAACATTACAGTTGGATTTATTCGACAAACCATTATACGATATTGCTTATCACTAAACTTAAAAGGGTAAGAACGAAAACTGGGAAGAAAAATAAACTTCAGTCAAGAATAAACATCTCAGGCGGAAGGCCTGTAACGACTTGAACAGCAACGTATGAAGGATTAGCTGTCGTCAAAATATTTACCTGCGCACAACACAATTGACTGGCCAACTGACCCGGTCATACACATAGTTACATTGATGTTGTGACAAGCCCGGCCACACACGTCTTATATTGGTGCCGTAACCAACCCGGTTACACTTTTGAAATTCTCTAAATAGATGTAGGTAAGTGATAATCAAAATGAATTTTGAGTTCACTCATCACTGTTATAAAGGGATAACACAGTCAATTACACAGGAGTGATACGGCACAACAGAAGGCTCTTCCCAAACGAGAATCGCGTGATTAACCCCTTAAGGCCCAGCGGCCCATATATGACCCAGCATACATAACTCTATAATAGTGTTATAATAAAACAAGTATTAATTCCCACTTGGTCAAATTTGGGTTATTTCATTAATGAGTCCTTGCATTCGAACGACTAATGAACAAAAAAAAAATGTACACTCTACCCTACTCTGTACTCAAATATACCTGTTATTTTTGTTGAAGACGATTACAAAAATAAGAATCGTCGGCTCCAATGTCAAATTATGTGAGGACAGCAGATCATGTCAGAAGAGTTCAGGACCACCACTGCTGTAAGACAAGGTGATATCCTGTCACCTTATCTTTTCATACTCCTCGTGGACAATGTCATCAAAGCATGTAAGGAGAAAACAAGAAAGTATTCAATGGGGAACTGGAAGATGAGACACGTCTGTATTTCAGAGCTAGCATTTGCTGATGATGTTGTCCTGATTGCTAAATCAGAGGCACATCTCCAATCCAACCTGCAAGTCTGGAAGGAAGCGCTGGAGAAGAGAGGGATGGTCATAAGCAGCTCTAAAACAAAATCCATGGTGATATCACGAGAAGAAAGAATACATCAGATTAAGCTGGGAGAACAGGTCCTGGAGCATGTCGACCACATTAAATATCTCGGAGCTATTATAGACCGAAAGGGAGGCATCAAAGAAGAGTTGGCCACTCAAAAAGCAGCAGCTGGGAGACTTTTCCAGGCCATAAATCGAGGATTCCTCAGCAAAAGAGAGAGTTTGGTAAGAAAACGAAGATGGCTGTATACCGCTCCACCTATGTCCCAGTCTTGACATATGGATGTGAGTCATGGACAATGACTACAACCCACAAAAGCGAGATCCAAACCTCAGAAATGAGGTATCTGAGGAAGGTGGTTGAAGTAACAAGAAGAGACATGGTACGCAACCAGACGATATGTCAAGTCCTAAAATTCCAACCCCTGCAGTCCCAAGTAAAACAGTCCCAACTAAGATTGTTTGGCCATGTCTGCAGAATGGGAGAAGTTCGGCTACCACGACAAGCATGGGAAACAAAGAGCCAGGGATCTAGACCCTCAGGACGACCCAGAGTCCGCTGGGAAGACAACATTAGACAATCTTTGAATGACCGAGGACTAGAATGGAACCAGGCCAGGAGGAAGACAGCCGATAGGATAGTCTGGCGCTCTCTCTTCCAAACCTCTACACCTCACGGTAGGAGGGGAACGACTAAGTAAGTAAGGCCCCAATGTCATCACTCTTATTAGATGTGGCTTTGAAACACGTGGAACAACAAAAACAACTTTTATAAATGGGTGCTTGTGGTGAATAGAATGATTGAAATGGAAAGACAAGGTCAAGGTAAATGGATATTTTTTTAATTGACAAAAGTGATTCGTCTTACTAGTCAAAAGACACAAGAAAATAGCCAACAAAGTCACAAGACCTTCGTCAGGGAAGGGAGAGGAAGTGACAGTTAAGTAGGGCACATAGGAATATAAATAAACAATGGGTACTATCCTAAAGCCGGCTAAGACCTAGCATGCCCGCCGGAAAGAGGGCATGTGTCACCAATATGAAACTGGTGACAAGAACCAGACGTGTACAAGTGTTACAAGAGACGAGAAAATACTGGCAATGAATAGGAAACACGTTGAGGACACTACCAGGCGAGTTTTAGCCTTGTATAGTCCGTTCGGAAATTCGTGCCCACAGAAAGTGTCAATGTTCTCCAAAACTGTTTGTTGTATGGACATGAATTTTTGCATGCAGTCTTAGATTTTCCATGCAGTTATTAATATGTTTTTTGCCCTTACAAAACTCATGTCATGTTCGAATTTTCTTCTTTACGTTATATAAAAAACTCTTACCGTTGTTTGGGTTAATTTTTCTTAGTTTTACAGGAAAGTTACAAGATCCGTTCAAAAATATTTTTTTTTTAATTAGTGTAGTGACTACATGTCCGCACGAGTGCGCACCTATTGTACACAGTCGCGAGTAACTAATTCAAACAAAAAAAAAAAAACATTTTTGAACGGATCTTGTAACTTTCCTGTAAAACTACTAAAAATTAACTCAGACAACAGTAAGAGTTTTTTATATAACGTAAAGAAGAAAATTTGAACATGACTTGAGTTTTGTAAGGGCAAAAAATATATTAATAACTGCATGGAAAATCTAAGACTGCATGCAAAAATTCATGTCCATACAACAAACAGTTTTGGAGAAAATTGACGTTTTCTGTGGGCACGAATTTCCGAACGGACTATAGGTATATTGATAAATCACAAGTAAGCAGGGCTTACGAAAAATGTTTTTGTGGTTATAACTAACTACATGGGTATTTTTATAAAAAATAATACATTTCTGCTGAAACACTGCACAAACATTTTATAGACAGTCATTTTGGTGTCACCCCCTCTGATGGTGTTACCCGGTACGGTCTGCACCCCCCTAGTGACTCCTCTGCCAGGCAGTCCTAGGTAAAAGAAATAGAAGTAGACCCACACACTCTTGTGGGAAGAGAACTGGAGACAGAAATTAAAACCATGATTATGTCATGGATAGACCTGGAGCAGATGGCACCAGACAGGTCTTGGCAACCGTTTGCTGAAGCTAAATGCTCCTTGGTGACCTGAAGAGTAATGACTGAATGAAAGACACTTGACATGTGCACGTGATTTGGACTACATTTCTAAAATGTCGGTGGTAGACAGGAAATACGTGTACAGTTATCTTTTTTCTTAATTAACAAAACAAAAATAATTTTAAAATACTGTGAGATTTAAGTAACACTGCCATATGTCGTCTGCAACTTGTTGTGATACTTCTATTATAATTATGATTATTATTTTTTGTTTCTCTTCTCGTTCCATACAGAGCATGAGGACATCAATACATCTGGTTCTCTTCCAGGAAACCTGCCTTAACGCATTCACGCGCTTCCTGCAATAATGGTTTCTGTAACAATTTATGTTTACATTATGAGGTAGCTAGCCTCATGCATATTCTCATATTAGTTGCCTCTTACGACAAGGGTGAGAAAGGAATAATCCTATTCCAGGGAGCTACAAGTAGATTACTTTTGTTACCCAGACAAAAAGAAATAATAAAGCTGCTCGAACCAACTGAAGGTTTACAGCAGACAACAGCAAAGTCACCATCCAGTGGATGCCAGACATGCTGACATACCAGGTAACGAAAAAAAAGAAGACATATTAGCAAAAGTGGAAACAAGCATGGTTATAATAATTAGTTAAATTTGGGGATCGGGGTGGCTCAGATGTGTGGCGTCCGTCTCTAATTCTAAAGGTACCGGGTTCGCTTCCTGCACAGGGAATATAATTGATGGACATTTTTTTCAGAACCAATGGTTCCTAATGATTCATACTCCCCGACCCCCCCCTCCCCCCTTCCCCGACCCCCATCTCTTGGACAGTAAAATCGGATGCCTAGCCTTCTCGGATAATAACGAAACAAATAGGAGTTCCGTGTGCAAGTTGCGAAATCGTAAAGAGTAGGTCATGCGGCCCCTGCCTCTGGCAATGTTTAAATATTAGGAAACCTTCACGCCACACAAATATTTATGGAATTTGTGATTCCTGTATACACACACTGGGATCCTTGCCGGTGCTATGGAGTTCGTGCACTGTGTTGAGATCCTCTTTCTGTAATCTAAGGGAGAAGATCGGGGCACTGGTGGAGTTGTCTATGTACAATGAAGATGGTCCTTAATCCCCAACCAAATGAATCGTCAGTTAAGACAAAGAAAAAATAGAACTACGGAGAAATGGCTGAACTAATGGGCACAAGGGTCTACTGGACGTTCCACAAAGGCAGAGTTTCAACTAAGAATAGTACACGTGGGACTTAACATGCGCTAAATCAAAGAAAGTTCCTCATATGAGCCTCGCCGAGACAACAGTCGTACCTATCGATTTGAGATAGTTGAGCACACGCTGCTAACATACCTATGTGATAGGGCCGGAAAGACACCCGGCTTACCCCTTCACGGGAAGACACCCCAGCTTCCCCCTTCATTGTGAGTGGCACATTCATCGCCCATATTTTCGATGTGCGCGAAGCATGCTGGGATGTAAAAAGTCTTCAAGATTGATGAAAAGGCCATAATAATGCCTAAAAATTAAGTTGTGGTGTAGAATTGTGTTTTTGCTCTAGAAATAGTTGTGTATATTTTTGTGTTCGGGCCTTCTAAAGCAATATCGCGAGTGTTATGTACGCGGCCAAATCAATACGCCTAGCGCGCAGTAAGTTGAGTGATTCGACCTGGGCTTATAAAAGAGATAGCGGCCGGCGGACGGGCCGATTTTGCAAGAACCGCCCAGAGAGGAGAAACGAAGTTAGGCTAGCCCTGTGTCGGTAGAAGAGGAACGAAGACATGACACGTGAGTTTGATTTAAAAGCAGATTATATTATTTCCTAGTGAAATTACCATTATTTCCCTGTAGCTTTTTGAAGTTATATTCAGCGTGAGGCTGTTTTAATGTTTAGTGAAATAAAATAGATAGATGTGTGTTCCCCCAAAAGGAAATGTCTTTTAGGGCATTATGATTTAGTCTCGAAATGATAGATGAGTGAAAATAATGTTTGATAGGTTTTATTAGGCATGCTAAGTCCAGATTGCGGCTGTAAGAGCGATTATTTCAGTCATCAGACCGGGCAAGAAAGGCGAAGATAGTATGAAAGTATTTTGTACATGAAACTGGACAGAAATGTTATCAGAAACTGGAATTTAGATAATATTAACTAGTTGGGAAGATGGCAACCGGGAGGACCACGTGTTGATGACCGTGCGTAAAAGAAGACGCCAAGGAGTCTGCATTTAACACTCTTAGTTATCACTTAATGTTACGCAGTTTTATATCGCGTGAATCGACACGTGGGTGAAAGTAGGTTAAATGTAATTTTCCCCAGTAATAGAAGAGAGAGTTTTCGTGGTAAATTTCCTTTATGTGATGACTAGTTCTAGTTGTTGTGGCGAGAGGTTTTATTTTGCTCTTGGATCAGTATAGTACTGAAAATTACAGAAATAGAATTTCTGCAGAAAATGGTGAAGTCCCAGTGTCTGAGAGAACTACTGGTATCACAAATTAGTTACGGCTGTGAATGTTCTGATCTCGAAACAATAGTAGAGAGGAGACCGACATAAAGTGCCACCTCCGCTGTGTAACTAACTGTGATATTAATAAACAAGGAAACAGATTTTGCTTAACAATGATAAAATTGACAAGTCTTCAAATACAATTTCCTAAGTATTTATTTAGTATATACACTATCTACTCTTGTGCTGAAGGGTGAATGTTGAAAAAAATGAAATGTAATGAATTTGTAAGTTTACATATGATTTACAAATATTTATATTTATATATATATATATATATATATGTAAATAATATTACAACAAGTTTTCCAATTATAGGAACAAAAATTATATCAGCTGTGCTGTTAATTAAGGATATAACACTTATCAGCTATGTTGTTATTTTTGTCTCTTGCTATGCTAATTTCACTTTCTCATCACTGACAGTTTCTATGCTCACAATGCCTACAGAAATGGTACTAATGTGTACTCATCTCTCTTAAGTCTGTTCTGCTTTGTTTGGTTCACACACACTCCTGCTGAGGCTCGTTACTTTAGCCCACCCAAGACTGAGGGGGACCAAAGATGTAGAGTCTGGTCAACCTCTATGCTCCTGCGGAGTTCCAGGCAGCGGGATTGACTCGAACATACGACCTCAGGTTTTTAGGACACAAATAAACCTGTAACAAAGCAAAAATAGGGGCTAATTTCTGTCCTCAAGCCCATCTATTTCTAGTGTGAGTGAAATGAGCGTGTCTCAGATGTATGCATGTAGGATGAATGCCAACATGGCTCAGTATGATTTAGCAATAGCGAGACAAGACAGGTGTCTACTTGCAAAACATTCTTTCTGATAAACTAATGCATGGATACATTCAATAATATAGATTCAATACATGAATACATTTACTGCATTAATACATTCCAGAATATAAATCAATACATGAATAAGTCCGATAATATGTACACTGGTTAGCATAAAATCCCCCAAGCCCGCTTATATAGGCAAGTAAATACTTGAGGAAAGCTTTCCGTTGGTTCCTGGCGGAGCAAAATGATTGGTTTCCTCCGGTTTTGTACCTGGTCTCATACAGCCTAATTTTATTCAGTTTTTTAGCCGCCATCTTGCGTGAACTGCGTGAACAGTATAATTTATTCTGTCTCAGAGACTGGTGAATGGTGCAAGTTGATTGGTTGAAGCAAATCTGTATCTCGACATAGTGATTAACAAAGTAGTGGGTTACACTTCGTTTCACGACAGTTGTTAAGTCAAGAATAATGATATTTTATTCTTTGGTATTTCACGTTTATTGATGATTCTACTGTATATCTTTGGTGGGTTACTTTGAGGTGAGAATATATATTTAGATTTCTGGAGAGCGTGCGTAAGGCGTAAGGCACGTTGAGACAGCTGTTTCTCTGTTTGCTCCCGGCGGAGCATGGAAACACCAATGCAGCTGGTGTCCATTACAGGCCCACAATAAGCATTTTGATGCTATTGCTGTGGTTGTTTCGGTGACGGTAACGATGCGTTTCATGTGATGAGTTCCCAATCTCATCAGGGGTCGTATACGACACGCTTGTTACCAGGCGCACCAGTCGTCACTTACGACATGTTCAGAATGCAGTAATGAATATTGAGAGGGACCAGTTGCCAGGTGGTGGTTTATTCTCATTAGGAGAGTATTTGCTGTACATATAGAAGAATATTATTTTATGTCCAGATGATTATTATTTAATTATTGTAATGTGAAGAATGGTTTGTGAGAGAACGTGGGCTCACTTGGAGATACATATTTCTCTTCTCCGCTCCTGAGGGAGCATGGGGCTACCAGTGTGGTTTGCCTCCGCATGAAGTATTCATATGCTCGTGCAGTAGTGGTTTCGGTAGCAATCTGTGTTACATGGTGAGATTGCCAGCCTCATGCACAACACCAGACTAGTCTCATTGACGACATGCATGAGTATGCGTGTGTGATAGTTGAGTGTGCCCTTGCAGTAATGGTTTCGGTAGCAATCTGTGTTACATGGTGAGATTGCCAGCCTCATGCACAACACCATACTAATCTCATTGGACGACATGCATAAGTGTGTGTGTGTGATAGCTGAGTGTGTGCTCTTGCAGTAGTGGTTTTGGTAGCAACCGATGTTACACGGTGAGATTGCCAGCCTCATGCACAACACCTTACTAGTCGCATTGGACGACACGCATGAGTGTGTGTGTGTGTGATAGTTGAGGGTGTCAGGTGGCATGGAAGGACTGTTTGACAGGTGAGAGTATCGTTATTCAACAATGATTTTAACTAGTTCGTTGCTTTGTTTGCTTCTTCAGATTAGCAACTGAGCACTAGCTGGGTGTTTTGTTATGTTCGGTGGTTTATTTGTTTAATGTTTGCTTAGTCACTGAATGGGTTGTAAAAATAAATACAGCCCCTGCCACTAGAATCAAGAGTTTTATTGTTGTTCGGGTCGGTGCGAGTGTGAAAAGAGAGTGATCGACCATATCACAATATAATCATCATCATCATCTCGCCCACCCTATCACACCTATGACTCGCTACAGAAAGCAAAACTATTGCTGAGTTCCCCAGGGTCACAATCACTACAACAGTACCACTCAACAGCTACAGATTAATTGTAGATTTTTCAACTTGGCATTCGCTGCAAAAGACCGACGAGCTCGACGATCATTATTTAACAACAACAATATTATTAGTATTACTGTTATTGTTATTATTGTTTTTGTTGTTTGATTTCGCAACAATGTAGTCTATTTAGTATCCTCACGTTTCCGCCATCACAAATTTCTTTCTACTTCCTGTGGCAATCACCGGTTTTTCGTCCTTCCAACAAGTGTCTAACTAATCTTAAATTAACCAGGTATTCTCATGTTTGCCAACTTGTTACCTGCTGTTGCCGATGTCTGAAATAACCCTGAGGCCGGAAACTCAACTGAAAAAAAAAAGAAAAACAACAACAACGTGATACAACATAAATATTAGCTGCTACAACGCAGTCTGATAATATAACGTCTAACTAGTTAGAGACAATATTGACACAACTGCCCATATGCTTCTAGATTAGCAAACGGGGCTTTAAAAATAACACTACACATCTAAATGTTAAGAGATTAATTATAACATAACATATCCGTACTATTGCGGTAATTACTGATAAAATAATACATTCAGTGAGTCTTTCAGCCGGTTCACAACGGTTCACCCGAAAGAGTTGTTAAAATTAGTCAGATTCGAAGAACCTCTTGTTCAATTTTATTAAGTTACAAAATCAGACCAATATAACGAGGCAAAACATGAATTTGTGATTTAAAATTGGCAAATTCACCCACGTTTATACGTGTCCATGTAAGTATAATTAGGGTGTTACGACTGGAATAAATATAGAGGATCATGCAGGATACGCGAATGATTGCAGGTTTTCATACAGGACA
>JAMPIV010006958.1:27500-37500 GCA_024509875.1 Oreohelix idahoensis | reverse complement strand
TTGTCAGGAACACTATTATTATGATGGGTGTGGGTTGTATGTAGGTGAAGATCAACAATGGCTCGTACGAAATAACCCAACACCACTGGTACAGTTCCATGACATTTGTTAGACTGACAGATAAATCGTGGAAATCAATTACAAGTAGCAAGCATACTGACTCACCTCCAGACTGACATTGCCTGCAGGAAATAACTCTTGAACTCTCGAGTTCACGAACTGACTTTACACGAACACACACTAACAGTTACATATAAAGTTCTTTGTGCGGCATACCTTCCTCGCACAATCATAACACCATCCAGGTGTGATCCACGTATTAATAGTGGTTGGCGGCATTAAGCATCGCCATCTAGATTCTCTCCGAATCTCATCCAGGCGGGAAACCAACAACGCCTGTATTGTTCCAATACTGCTACAAGGCGGGAAACGTGTCGCCTTTCTTCCAGTAGCTCCAAGGGCGGACACTGCAACGCCCTATACTGTTCTCCGCGAACAGAGTATAAATGTGGTTCCAACCGGAACCCTTCCAGGCGGTACAATAATCTTCGCCTATACAATATGTAGGACCTACACAATATATAATAAATAACTCCTCACATATTCGAATAACCACATCTGTGTTTCTCCACAGTCACACAATACGAGCTCACAGCTCGGCTACTAATCACAGACTCGAGCGTACAGCTCGGCTGCCAAACACAGACTAATCGTCAAACCAGACTTGTATTCACTATGTGGTGAAGTGGGATGTTATAAATATTTATAGGGGACTTAGTGTACTGACTGAGATCAGCTGTGAAGGTATATATATCTAATAAGTAGTGTAAAAAGTATCCTATGTGTGTTAGTTGTGTAGTAGTAATATGAGGTTAATACTGGTTTTGTTTTGTTCAAGCTCTGTTGGTATTTGTCATCATGACTTCAATAGTTTGTCTTTATTGGAACTAGTATTGGAGATGTTCTCAGTTCCTGATATTAAAACAATTTACTTCCCCTCTTAAGTTTATGTTACAATGTTATTTTAAGATGGGGGTACATAATTTTGAGCTCAGCTGGCCACATCAGCTTATCTTGCGTGATGGCGGCAGGAAAAGACTCCTCTGCTCGATTTCTCCCCTGGGCTCTGGAGACACCTCACTGATAGCTAAATGGACCAAGGAGTATGCTGTCCGACTCTGGATTCAGCAAAGCTCTGACCAGGTGCTGCTCAATACCATCAAGACCACGGTCCATGAAAACAAGAAGGATGTACCTTCTACTTCATAACTAATTGATACTCTAGTTCTACACTGAGCACAATACACCACAAACATTGAGTTCAGAGCGTTAGGCCAACTGTCAGCTTCATCTGAAATACTTTATACCAGTATTAACCTCCTTAATGGTTACTACGCCTCTGCACTTCCAGCATTATTTCTTTCTAGTCAATCATCTAGGTGTCAGTGTACTGTTTGGCCATTCCATGCCGTTTTACTTTCCTCCGACACCTTCTGTTCAGGCTGGAGCATTATAGGCTTTACATCATGTTTGCTACTGAACTACACATATATACAGGCATAAATTAACAATTCACATTCAATTTTCATTAAAAGATACTGAATGTTTCAAGCTTACCACAATTCATAGAATAAACACAGATACGTTGACTAGCAATGAATTCTGGCACAAATTCCCATCTGCTTATGTTCCAGGCTTTTATTTAGCAAAAATATGAGCTGGCTTCAACGCACTGTTGCTTTATCAAGCTTATTTGAACTAGTGGTCTCGAACTAACGCTCCTAAGTGATTATATCAGCGAGTCTGGCCAATGGAGCCACGTTTCGACAAGTGTTTAAAAAAATTTTACCTTCCTACGTCTCCCCTAACAACCAAAGATAGTATTTATAGTCCGACCAATCGTGTTTAGTCTTATATTTGTTGCGCTCCAATCAATTTGGAGTTTACATGGTAGGCTATTTCCGTACGCAAGGTTTTTTCAAACACGTTATAAAAAATTTTATGAGCAGAAATGATTTCATGCTGTCAGGCATCCCCACTATTTTATTTTGGTTATAACTTGTTAATTCCTAGACTATTTGCGTAACGTTTTACATATTCTTTGTCAGCAAGCCCTAAGGAACCCAAATATACAAATGCAAAAGAGCTAAGTGGCTGCGTTCAAAATATGCAATTTCTTCTACCTCCTGTTTCGAAGATGTGCTGTCTGGGTACTGTAATGTTTTCAAACGTAAACCCATCTAATGTTATCTTTTCTAATAAGCGTTTTTCAGGATTTAAAAACCTAACTCTGGGAAGGTTAGTGTTTTTATCACTGTCCGTCCGAAAAAGTTAGTGCATGTGGCCTTACACGCGTGATAGTAGTAATTGTGTATCGCGTTACGCTTGTTGGGGTGGCATTAATAGCGAGACGCGTGTTTAATTTTGCATGCGTTCGGCTTTCTGCCTCTCCCTTCTCTCTATCCTGCTTTATCTGTCTTTTAGTTACGCTGTGTATGGGATGAATGAAATATTAAATTTAGGTCATTGTTTCAGCTTGCGTATCTCAAGTTTAGTACATGTTTCATTGAAGAAAGCGGGTAATAATATAGTAGGCTTTTACTATCAACGTGAAAGCGTTACAATTTGCAGACGAAGCATAAAACAAAGGGGATTTCGAGTACATTCCTTGTGACAGCACTGTTATTTTACCATTGCTCTTTTCTTTATTAGAATTTATTTGTTAAGCTTTACATTTACCTTTTAATTTATATATGTGGATTAGAATATTCCACGACACACTACATGCTTTCTCCCAACGCATGCACAAGTCACACCATGTTGACATAAAGTCAGACATGAACTCAATACACTTAACCAAGTGTTAACAACAGTTCAGTGACCCTTAACACCAATCACTATCATCATTCATACTCATGAAAATGTTTTGTGACAATATATATATATATATATATATATATATATATATATATATATATATATACTGAAGCACATTAAAAACGCACCACCTGTATAATCCAGGAACAGAGTGTCAAATGTAAATATAAGTGTTTACAAGTTTACATATTTGGAATCTTTATTCATTTTCCTATGAATCCATGCTGGTCATTAATTTGTACATTTGATTGTTATGAAATTAATTGCATTCTGTGCAGGCAAGGGAGAAAACCAAAAATACAAAAAAAAAATGCACGTGCGTTATCCTGCTGGAGAAGCTGCAAGTCTGGATAAATTGTGAACGCAGGAGCAACCAGTGCATCCAGAACCTCATCTCGATATGTCACAGCATTAACATTTCCACGGAAGACGTGAAGAGGCAAGCGATGGTGAAAACTGAATCATCCCCAAATGTGAATACTGCCACCTCCAAATCGGTTGACACAGCAATCTGCAAAGCGCTCTCCACACCGTCGCCAAATCCACATACGTCCATCAGCAAAGGATATCTGCTCTCGTCTGTGAATAGGACAGCATTCCACTGCAGTCTTGTCCATCTGACATGTTGCTCTGCCCATTGCAGGCGCTGCTGACGATGTCTGTGAGTCAAGTTTGGCCCAACATAAGGTCGTCTTGCAGTAAGGCCTGTATCTCTGAGTCGTCGTATGACTGTCATTCGAGAGACTTGCCCATGTCTACCCACTATTGCTCTTGCTGTTTGACTTGCCGGGAGAGTACGATTCCTTAGGTAACTCAGCACAATATGACGATCTTGCGCAGGGGTAGTAACTCGTGGTTGGCCACTCCGAAGTCTATCCCGGGCACTGCCAGTGGTTCCGTAACGTTCATTGAGACGTACAATAGGGCTGTGGTGGCAATTCATCCTTCTGGCAATGGCCCGCGAGCTCATTCCGGTCTCCACATACCAATGGCTCGTTGGCGGTCGTTTTGAGATAGTCGTGGCATTTCAAGCACATGTACTGGGTGTTTTGTCTCAACGGCCTTTTTATACCGAGTATACTGCCACAACGTGTACACATTTTCAGGGTCATAGCTGTTGGGAATCGTGTTGCACGTGTAACTTTCATCGTTTTCATGTAGTCTGTACACAAACCCGTGGGTTGAATCATGCACTTTCCATTCCAGCAGCCATTCGCTCTCTATCTCTTGGCAAACACGGGGAAAATCCATTCCCACACTTTTTTTTCCAGCTTCTCGGCATCAGTATATATAATAGTGGTGCGTTTTTAATGTGCTTCAGTATATATATATATATAAGAGGTAGCTTCAAAAAGTTCACGGAATAGTCGACTCATCTTTGAATGAGTGATTATGTCATGGAGATTATAGTTTTATAAGTTGGTAGTGACCTTGAGGAAACGACATGGCTGATGTACCCTTCACATGTACTCTCGAACAGAAGTTACAGAAGTTTTTTTGTGTGGTGTGCACGTAGCATCGTCGGGGTTGAAAATGCCCTTAATTGAACAACGTACAAATGTCAAATTTTGTGTTTTGCTTGAGAAGTCACCCTCACAGACAATAACCTTGCTTAATAAAGCATATGGTGATACCGCAATGAAGAAATCGCAAGTTGAAACCCTCCATCGTCTAAGAGATGCAATCAGAAGGAAACGCCCAGAAAAATGGAGAACAAAGAGTTCGGTTCTGCTGCCTGACAATGCGCCAGCACATCGATCCCTACTGGTGAAGCAGTACCTCGCAACGCACAATGTGACTGCCCTGGAACATCCTCCATATTCTCCCGACCTGGCACCGCCTGATTTTTTCTTGTTCCCTCGCCTAAAATCGGCACTGATGGGGCAGAGATTCAAGAGTGCTGAGGACGTTATCACCAATGCGACAAAGCAACTGAGAGAGGTGTCAAAGAATGAGTTCCAGGAATGTTTCCAACAGCTGTATGGACGTTGGCAAAGGTGTGGTGTTGCCAAAGGGAACTATTTTGAAGGAAATGTAGTGTAAATAATTGTATTGATACTTATTTCTATACAATACTGTGGCAGAGAAATTATGATTAATAAATTTCAGATATTTATTCTTTATTCTGCACTTGTCTTTTACCTTTCTTTCGCTTTGTTTACCTTTCTTTTTTTTTCGCATACGCTCGATTGTTAAGATATACTCTCCCATTCATACCTTTGTCTTTTCCTTTCTAATTTAGCAACGCATTTATTGCTGTTATGCTAGTTCTTTGATGAGACCGAATCGTGGTAATTCGTTCTCGACAGGGATAAGAAGTAAGACTATCGTCTATTTTTTTTCTCTGATCTGTCCGCCTATAGTTAATTATTCTCGGTGAGAGATTTGAGATGAAAGACATTGATCGCTGAGAACGGCCATATGAAGCAGAACGTGTAAAACGCACACTGTGAGTTTTATTGCCGAGGTCTGATCAGATCGAGAGAATGTGCTGTAGGTGTTAAGTCTGGTTTCGGTAAGGGTGTGTAGAATTTGTTTCATTCGTAGAATAAGCAAGGAAATATGTAAATCTTGACGTAGGTGCGAACATCTGGGAAATGAGTCGAGTCGGGTTAGAGACGTAACCTTCCTCTGATTTCGGAGAGATATATACTCCAGAATTCTAACTTAATTCATCCAGTACAGCCAGAAGGACTAGAACCATCTAGCTTTCGATTCCTAAGATCTCTGTTAATAGAAGCATCATTTAGTTGGTCGATTGGAGATCGTTTTACTTCTGCGCTAATGGTAGATATATATATCTAGTAGTGTTGAGTGATTTTAGTGGTAGATCGCCTATTTCATTCTTACATAGTTTAATTTCGGTGCAGAGTGATTAAATGATAAGTCCGTTATATTCTCTAAAGTTTACTGTGTTACAGTGGATAGCAAATAAATTATATTTCTATCTAAACACATTCGGCTATTAATAAATTAAATTTAATTGCTAGTAACCAGTCCGAGAATAGTTTTACCATCTAAATTAATGCACTGATTCATCATTGAGTATTGACGAAATACGTATTTATTTCTAATTCATGATGATTGATTTTTGTAATGACTAGAATTTATTTCACGGAAGTTTAAACGATGAGACAAGCGCTAAGCTTATAGTCTCTAACTTAAAGTTAATAATTGTAGTGAATATTATGTTTTACGCGAGGGTAGGAAAGGATGTGTATAATATTATGTTTAAGTATTCTGTATGTTTCTTTTTCTTTATACAGTATTCTGGGTAAAGCCCAACATCTACCAGCGGTTTTTCAGTATATGAAAAGAATCTAGAAGAAACATTTTTGTAATTTAAATAAGTGAGTTTCCAAGTTACAACCTGTCTGGCATTGTGTTTGCATCCAGAAAAAGACAGAGTACTCATCTCACGAACTTTAATACTAAATGCTATAACTGGGCCTATTGAGCCAGATTATAATTCTTCCTAACATTCTCATTGTACATTCAGCCCCTGTGGCGAGAGAAATTACAAACAGTAACATTTCCGACGTTTTTGACTAATTGTGGTGTGACCAAGAATTTTACATTTGAGAGAAGTTACCAACCTGTCATTTTCCTAAGTAGTGGAAACCTCGTGATTCTGACACTGTGAGCCCGTTTAAACTTTCTTACCCAAACTGATTCAAGTGACCTTAACAGTAATGTTAAAATATAATTGTGAAGTGAATGCTCCCCGGAACATTGGAAGAAACCTGTATCTGCAGAGCTGGGATTCTCTTTATCAAAAGAATACAGATTCACTGTAGAGAAGTGTCCTGAAGTTTGCACCAGACGGCGAGAAACACCACGGGTGTAGGTAAGAAAGTATGTCAGGAGCCCCTGCTGAATGAACAGAGAGAAAGCAGAACGAGGGATTCTTTTATTTTGTATATTCATGCACCCACTTTGAGATTTCTTTATGCAATTGTTGTTGCAAATGCTGATTTCCTCTTAGGATAGATTAATATATCAACTCTGTTCTTAACTACAAGGTATAGAGGGTAATCTTAGACCATAGTGTATAAGTCTGTGACTCTTGGGGCTATAACTTTTC
Source organism: Oreohelix idahoensis (assembly GCA_024509875.1). Lineage (NCBI taxonomy): Eukaryota > Metazoa > Mollusca > Gastropoda > Stylommatophora > Oreohelicidae > Oreohelix > Oreohelix idahoensis. The sequence continues at coordinate 30,539 of JAMPIV010006958.1, read as the reverse complement.
TTCTAACGGGATCGTGGGCTAAACAGAGGGGGAAAGGATTACACCTATGGGTCTGTTATTCTTTTAGTAATTCATTAACCTATGTGTATTTATATGTGCTTGATAAGCAAACTTATTTGTTGTGGAAAATTTTCTTTATTTTAATAAAATTTACAAAAACTTATTCAAGTGTGTCGGTCAGCTCGTTCCAAAATATCTATATTCCATTGTTATAGTTTTTACGTCTGTGCGTCTAACTGTCGTCACTTATGTGTGTGTGTGTATGTGAGTAGTATATATATATATATATATGTATTACTATATATGTTCTAATAGACTGTCTGACTATTCTAGATCTGTTGTAGAAGATAGGCTGACCGAGAGAAGCTTCTTGCGTTTCAGGGACAGACTCTATTAGTTTCCTTAATTCCCCTATCGAAAATCTACGACAAATACACAAATTCCGGGAACGTTTTGAAGCTACCTCGTATATATATTATATATATATATATATATATATATATATTATATATATATATATATATATATATATATATATATATATATATATATATATATATATATATATATATATATATATATATATAATTTTTCTGCTATCATTTCCCGTTCTGCCTCTCCTCGTAATATTAATGGCACTTCTCAAGCATATCTTCTTTCTGTCCTTGGCAGCTGACTGAAAAAGTAGTCAATGACCATCATGCCTGGTTTCAGATCTGAATGTTTCGACCGTTCTTGCGGGTAGTATTGCAAAGAATTATTTTTACTATGTCTACAGCCCCATGAAAAACAAACTGGAAGTCACTCATAAAGCACTCTTAATTAACGACTAGTGCCTACTTTTATCCAGGTTTACTATAGATATATATATATATTGTATAATTGAAAGTTTCTGAGCCCAATCTCATGTTGATTGACTAAGAGAAAAAAGCAATTTAAACATAAAACAATGTTCTGAGACAATCATGGTTTTATTCATGGGAAAAACACACTTTCTTATGAAAATACAATTTGCGAAATCAAGATAAACCTACTTAGAATGTGTTCTCACAAATGATTGTGACATATTTAGATTCAGGAGAAGGCTCAATACCTTCCATTTACGGTGTCTACGCCACGTCCTCGGCATCTCGTGGAAAGATAAAGTGACAAATGTCGAGGTGTTGTCACGTGCTGGCCTTCAAAGCATGTATACACTGCTTAGACAGCGCAGATTATGCTGGCTTGGCCATAACCGCCGCATGGAAGATGGTCGGATCCTAAAGGATATCTTCTACGGACAATTAGCAGATGGCAAGAGAACAGTTAGGCGACCACAGCTGAGGTTCAAAGATTTGTACAAGAGAGATATGAGGGCACTGGTCATGGATCCAGCAAGATGAGAGAATGAAGCTGCCGGTCGCACTATTGGCGATGCTATTTACGGCACCACATCAGATTGGGCGAAAAGAAAATTATACAACAAGCAGAAGAGAGGAGAAAAAGTCGAAAATCAGGAAAATCAGCAGCTGAGGGCTGTCACCTCAGGGGCGCATTCCCATATTCAGGTATGACTGAAGGGGCTATTTTATTATTATTACTAGATTCAGGAGATTACAAATGATCGGAACATAGACTTATGCCATTTTATTACTATTTTGTTCTAAAATGTACTTCCGCTTCTGCCCTTAAAGTGCTGTAAAGTTGTGCAGAACATTTACAAGGCTAAGACGCACTTGTTTATATAATGCTGATGTAGTTCTTAGTCCTCTTGTATGTGTTCAGTGGCGATTGTCTGTACTGAAATGGTAGTTGTGGTGGTATCTGTCTGTACTGATATGGTAGTTGTGGTGGTATCAGTCGGTACTGATATGGTAGTTGTGGTGGTATCTGTCTGTACTGATATGGTAGTTTTGGTGGTATCAGTCGGTACTGATATGGTAGTTGTGGTGGTATCTGTCTGTACTGATATGGTAGTTTTGGTGGTATCTGTCTGTACTGATATGGTAGTTTTGGTGGTATCTGTCTGTACTGATATGGTAGTTGTGGTGGTATCTGTCTGTACTGATATGATAGTTTTTGTGGTATATTTCTGTACTGATATCGTAGTTGTGGTGGTATCTGTCTGTACTGATATGGTAGTTTTGGTGGTATCTGTCTGTACTGATATTGTAGTTTTGGTGGAATCTGTCTGTACTGATATGATAGTTTTTGTGGTATATTTCTGTACTGATATCGTAGTTGTGGTGGTATCTGTCTGTACTGATATGGTAGTTTTGGTGGAATCTGTCTGTACCGATATGGTAGTTTTTGTGGTATATTTCTGTACTGATATGGTAGTTGTGGTGGTATCTGTCTGTACTGATATGGTAGTTTTGATGGTATCTGACTGCCCCGTTTCTGCAGTTTTAGTGGTGCTTACCTTCACTGTTGCTATATTTAAAATGTTTAATTGCGCTATCACGTATAACTTAAATCACAACTTACTGTTGCTTCCCTGCAGGCGTACTCCAGGCTGTAGTAGTCCGTTATCTCAACAATCAGCTCACAAAACTGAGAATAAATAGATCAAACTAATTACTAGAATGAGCCATTAACTGTCGGGACATTGAAACTTTGCATCACAGTGATGTGAAGTGTCTTCTTCTTCTTCGATCCTTAACCACCCACCGTCAAAGCAGTCAGTGGCCATCACGCCTAGTGGCGTCTTGTAGGGCAACAACAAATTGATTCCACTTTGCACGGTCGGTGGCCATCCTTCGTACAGTGCCCCAACTCTGGTTCATTCTTTGCATCTCAGCCCCACAGTCCTCCGCCAAGTTGTTTTTGGTCGGCCTCTCTTTCGCTTTCCTTCAGGGGTCCAAAGCATAGCTGTTCTTGTGATGGCATCGGGGTCTCTTCTGAGGACATGACCAACCCAGCTCCAGCGTCTGCCAGCTATGATGTATGCATGTCCTCTTGCTTGCTACGAGTAAGCAGATCTTGGTTGGTGATGGTATTCGGCCAAAAGATTCGGTGAAATTTTCTTAGGCATGTTGTGTGAAAAGAGGACAATTTTGA
>JAMPIV010006958.1:0-22500 GCA_024509875.1 Oreohelix idahoensis | reverse complement strand
AAAACTCATTCCAACATGTGGACGAGCATTGTCGTACAACAGAATCACACCACGCGAAAGCATGCCGGGTCGTTTATTCTTGATGGCTGTATGCAGGTTGTCTAGTGTGTCTTTGTAGCGGATGGCATTGATGTTCAAGCCAGGCACTTTAAAGTCAACCAATAGAAGCCCTTCATGGTCAAAAAATGCGGTCCGCATAACCTTACCGGCGGAAATCTGTGACTTGAATTTTTTGGGTTTTGGTGATCCGGGATGTTTCCATTGCATGCTCGCTGATATGCTGCATGGCTCAAAGTGGTGGCAACACGACTCATCGCCTGCCACTATGCGCAACAGAAATGCATCACCCTCCTCTTCGTAACGCAGCAGGTGGTTCAAACTCCACCCCATGCGTTCTTCCTCATGGCGATGGCTTCTTCTGTCGCAACAATATGCATCTGACCTGGCCGCGGAAGATCTTTCGTTAACTGACGTCCTTCTCGAAACATTCGTGCCTACACTGCTTTTCATTCGGGCGATGAATGGACATCCTTTGGTGGCGGCTGTGTAACGTAGGAACTGGATCACCGCTCGCTGATCGACCTTGGACGGATTCCGTATCACACCGGCCATTATTTTAACGGTCTGCAGCACAAACAATGAATACTAGGAGAATGAACACTTACACACTTGTACATGCGTAGGTGCTTATTACGTCAGATGTGACGTCATCATGCTCCTCCTACAAATGTCCACTTCGCGCAGCACGGGCGGGTTTCATTTGAACACTCCTCGTATGTATTTATTTCTAATTCATGATGATTGATTTCTTTTAATGACTAGAATTTATTTCACGGGAGTTTTAAAAGATATGACAAGCTCTAAGCTTGTAGTTTATAATTTAAAGTTAAATGACCGAAGTGAACATATTCTATTTACGCGTAGGATTGTGTATACTATTAGGGTTGAGTATTTATGTTTTTCTCTTCTTTATACAGTATCTGGGTCAAACCCTAAACCTACCAGCGGTTTTTCCTTGAGCGTATGAGAATAACCATAGTAAAGAACATTTGTATTTAATCGTTGGGTTTTCAAGGTAAACCTGTCTGGCATTGTGTGTGAAACCAGAAGGAGACAGAGTACCGACGTAAAAGACATTAATGCTAAATGCTGTAACTGGGCCTATCGAGCCAGAGTATAATTCTTTCCTAAATCTCATTTACATTCAGCCTATGTGGCATTTTACAAACATTAACATTTCCGACGGTTCGATCATTTGTGGTGTATCCAAGAAGTTTATACTGAGAGAAGTTACCAACCTGACATTTCCGAAGTACTTGAAATCTCAAGAATTCTGACACTGTGAGTCCTGTGGAATTTCTTACCTGAACTGATTTCTAGCGACATAAACAGTAATCCTAAAATATAAACAGTGAAGATAACGCTCCCCGGAGTCTTGGAATCAACCGGTCACTGTAGAGCTGGGGTTGTCTTTGCTAACAGAACACTGGATGTGCTGTGAGTGTGTGTCCTATGATTGCGCCAGAAGGTGAAAAGTCCAGTTTGTAGGTAAGAACGAAAGCCAGTGGCCACTGTTGAATGAGTAGAACGAAAGCAGGCACGAGTGATGTATTCTTTGACATTGTATTTTTGTTATTCAAGTGATTTCTAATTGCTGTTTCTTTAGTATTTGTATCCAACTGTTATGCCAATACGTCTATCTGTGACCTTTTGGAGGCTATACTTTTTCTGCTAACGGGGTCGTGGGCTCAACAGAAGGGGAAAGGATTACACCTATGGGTCTATTCTTTTAGTAAGTCATTAACTTATTGTGGTAAAGTGGGATATTATAAATATTTATAGGGGACTTATTGTACTGACTGAGATCAGCTGTGAAGGTATCTGTATCTAATGTCATGAAATATTCTAATCCACATATATAAATTATTAGGTAAATATGAAGCCTAACAAATAAAATTAATAAAGAAAAGAGCAATGGAAAAATAACAGTGCTGTCACAAAGAATGTACTCGAAATACTGCTTCGCTGCAAATTTAACGCTTTTTTCAATGTAAAGCTTAAATTACCCCTTCTTCAATGAAACGTGTGCTGCATTTCTAAGAAAAACATTGAGAGGCCCTGCGTAATGACCTAAATTAATCCTAACATTAATTATATTACGTTACCAAAACGAACGAACAGATGGACTCAAGTACAAAAGGATAAAGAGAGAGGGGGGGCTGAAAATCAGGAACGCATGCAACACGCGTCGCGCGATACACAAATGCTGCCATCACGCGTGTAAGTCTACATGCACTAATTTTTTTTCAGACGGACAGTGATAAAATACACTACCCTTTCCCAGAGTTAGGTTTTAAAATCATAAAAAACGCTTATTAGGAAAGATAACAATAGATGGGCTTACGGTTGAAAACATAACAGTACCCAGACAGCACATCTTCGAAACAGGAGGTAGAAGAAATTGCATATTTTGAACGCAGCCACGTAGCTCCTTTAAATTTGGATATTTGGGTTCCTTAGGGTTTGCTGACAAAGAATATGTAAAACGTTACGCAAATAGTCTAGGAATTAACAAGTTATAACCAAAATAAAATATTGGGGATGCCTGACAGCATAAAATCATTTCTGCTCATAAGATTTTTTTTATAACGTGTTTGAAAAAAATTTACGCTACAGAAATAGCCTACCATGTAAACTTCAAATTGATTGGAGCGCAACAAATGAAAGCCTAACCACGATTGGTCGGGCTATAAATACTATCTTTCGTTGTTGGGGAGACGGGAAAAGGTAACTTTTTTTCAAACACTTGTCGAAACGGGGCTCATTGGTCAGACTCGCTGATATACACACTTGGGAGCGTTAGTTCGAAACCACTTGTTTAAATAAGCTTGATAAAGCATCAGTGCGTTGAAGCCAGCTTATATTTTGCTAAATAAAAGCCTGGAAGATAAGCAGATGGGAATTTGTGCCAGTTTGTGCCAGAATTCATTGCTAATCAACGTATCTGTGTTTATTCGTATAAATTGTGGTAAGCTTGAACCATTCAGTATCTTTTAATGAAAATTGAATGTAAATTGTTAATTTATGCCTGTATATATATGTGTAGTTCAGTGGCAAACAAGAGATAAAGCCTATAATGCTCCAGCCTGAACAGAGGGTGTCGGAGAGAAGTAAAACGGCATGGAATGGCCAAATAGTACACTGACACCTGGATGATTGAATAGAAAGAAATAATGCTGGAATTGCAGAGGCGTAGTAACCATTAAGAAGGGTAATACTGGAATAAAGTATTTCAAATGAAGCTGACAGTTGGCCTAATGCTCTGAACTCAATGTTTGTGCTGTGTTGTGATCAGTGTAACAAGAGAGTTTAAGTTAGTTATGAAGTAGAAGGTACATCCTTCTTGATTTCAGGGACCGTGGTCTTGATGGTAGTGAGCAGCACCTAGTCAGAGCTTTGCTGAATCCTGAGTCGGACAGCATACTCCTTGGTCTTTTTAGCTATCAGTGAGGTGTCTCCTGAACCCAGAGGAGAATTCGAGCAGAGGAGTCCTTTCCTGCCGCCATCACGCCAGATAAGCGAATTGGCCAGCTGAGCTCAACATTATGTCCCCTCATCTTGAAATGACTTTATAAAAATAACATTCAGAGGGGAATTTAATTGTCTTAATATCAGGAACTGAGAACATCTCCAATACTAGTCCCTAAGACAAACTATTGAAGTCATGATGACAAATACCAACAGAGCTTGAACAAAACAAAACCAGTATTACCTCATATTACTACTACACAACTGACACACATAGGTTATTTTTAATAATATATGTCACTACAATATTCATATTGATAAAGTCTGTACATATACTTGTAATTAAAATTGATTGTGATTCCTGGTTCCTTTGTATTTGAATCAGGACACAAATACATTATTAACAGCACTGAATACATATTGTTATTTGAAACGTTACGAGTGACTTCTTTAAGATATTCTCATAGCGTGTTATATGTATGTGAGTGTCACAGTGTTGTTAAGAGTAGTGGATTAAATTAAATTGTTTATCTGTCTGTTGTTGTGACTTACACTTCATCATACACATACCCTAGACACATAACGTAGTCATCACACTATTCCAGAATAATTCTGACTGAGATATATAGATATGTGGTAGCAAGTAAGGTTATCTATAATACACTACTCTTATTAGATATAGATACCTTCACAGCTGATCTCAGTCAGTATTATTCTGGAATATTGTGATGACTACGTTGAATGTCTAGGGTATGTGTATGTTGGAACTAGTATTGGAGATGTTCTCAGTTCCGTTCATTAAAACAATTAATTTCCCCTCTTATTTTTATACAATGTCAGTTTAAGATGGGGTTACATAATGTTGAGCTCCGCTGGCCACATAGGCTTATCTTTCGTGATGTCGGCAGGAAAAGACTCCTCTGCTCGATAGCCTCCCTGTATTCTGGAGACACCTCACTGTTTGCTATATGGACCAAGGAGTATGCTGTCCGCCTCTGGATTCAGCAAAGCTCTGACCAGGTGCTGCTCAATAACTTTAGGACCACAGTCCCTGAAACAAGAAGGTTGTACCTCCTACTTCAGAACTAATTTATACTCTATTTCTACACTGAGCACAATACATAACAAGCACTGAGTTCAGAGCGGTAGGCCAACTGCTATCTTCACCTGAAACAATTTTCACCAGTATATTCCTCCCTGATGGTTATTACGCCTCTGCAATTCCAGCAGTATTTCTTTCTAGTCAATAATATAGGTGCCAGTGTACTGTTTGGCAATTCCATGTAGTTTTATTTTCCTCCGACACCTTCTGTTCAGGCTGGAGCATTATATAGGCTTTACCTCATGTTCGCTACTGAACCACACATATATACAGACATAAATTATCAATTTACATTCAATTTTCATTAAAAGATATCAAATATTTCAAGCTTACCACAATTCATGGAAATAATACATAATTACGTTGACTGGCACTGAATATAGCACAATTTCGATCTGCCGATGTCCCAGGCTTTTATTTAGAAAAATATGCACTGGCGCTCAACGCACTGGTTCTGTAGTAAGTTTATTTGCAAATGTGGTGTTGACCTGACGCCTCTAATTGACTATATTGGCAGGTCTAACCAATCATGCCATGTTTACACAGCTTTTCAAAAAAGTACTCCTACTCACGTTTCCCCTAACTACAACGAAGTAGTATTTATAGTCCGACTAATCGTGTTTAGCCTTACATTTATTTTCCGCCAATCAAATAGGAGGTAACATAGAGACCCATTTCCCGTACAATGGTGGGGTGAAAATCTGCCACTGAGCGATTCTGATTTGGGTGTTGTCTGACATCCCTCACTATTTCTTTTGGCTATAATTTGGTAATTCCTAGACTATTTGCGTAACGTTTAACATATTTTTTGTCAGCAAGTCCTAAGGAACCCAAATATACAAATTTAAAGGAGCTAAGTGGCTGCGTTCAAAATATGCACTTTCTTCTACCTCCTGTTTACTTCGAATACGATGTGGTGTCTGGGTACTGTAATGTTTTCAAACGTAAACCAGTATAATGTCATATTTCCTAATAAGAATTTTTCAGGTTTTTAAAAACTAACTCTCGTATGTGTAGTGTTTTTTATCACTGTCGATTTGAAAAAAGCTAGTGCTTGTGGCCTTACACGCGTGATGGTAGTAATTGTGTATCGCGCGACGCATGTTTAGTGTTGCATGTGTTCCTCCGATCAGCCCTCCCTTCTTTCTATCTTTAGTCCATCTGTCTTTCATTTTAGGTAACGTAGTGTATAAAAAGACATGAATGGAATTTTAAATCTAGGTCAACCTGCGTATCTCAAGGTTTTTCTTAGAAATGCATCACATGTTTTATCGTAGAAAGCGGGTATTGAAGCAGTAGGCTTTTACTATCACGTGAAACGTTACAATTTGCAGACGAAGTAGAAAACAAGGGGGATTTCGAGTACAGTCATTGTGACAGCACTGTTCTTTACCATTCTTCTTTCCTTTTATTGAAGTTATTTGTTAGGCTTTATATTTACGTTTTAATTTATATATGTGGATTAGAATATTTCACGACACTTATGTGTATTTGTATTTATATGTGATTGATATTCAAATTTATTTCTGTGGTGAATTTTCCTATAATAAATAAAATTTACATAAACTTATTCAAGTGTGTCGGTCAGCTCGTCCAAAAATATCTATATTCCATTGTTATAGTTTTCACGTCTGTGCGTCAAACTGTCATCACTTATGTGTGTGTGTCGGTGAGTGGTTGATATATATATAGTACATCTATATAACTGAGTAATCTGTCTGACAAATACTTTCTGTTGTAGAGATAGGCTGAGCGAGAGGATCTCCTCGAGTCTCAGGGACAGAATTACCTAGTTTCCACCATCTAACTAGTGAAAATCTATTTCTATTATTATCTCCCACTGAGCTATCACCTGTTCTATTTCTATTCAGAAGGGACCAATCTGTGTCTTAATTCCCCTATCACTAATCTACGGCACGGTGTTGCGACGTGTAGCTGCCTAGTTCGAGCTGGCCTCAGAGGCAATCAGGTCAGCCTTCGTCTGTGTTAAGCGTAAGAGACAAGCTTTTGTCGGTTGCATTAAGAATTCTCCTGACGAGGAAACATATACCTCTGAGTGGAATTGCCTAGAAATTGGGGCGCTTGACTCCTACGGCCCAATACACAACAGGCTACGTTGCCTGGTATTGTTTACATACTGCCACAATAAAGCAGTAGGCCAAAACCCGAAGCTGTTTTAATCGTCGTTGTGTGAAGAATTGAGTACCATCATCATTGCTAGATCTACAGCCAGAGGCACAAATATATATATATATATATATATATATATATATATATATATATATATATATATATATATATATATATATATATATATATATATATATATATAGTCACCAAGGGCCCCTTCATCAGTTATTCTGGAGAGGAGAGAGGGAGATCATACCTCTCTAAATGCTAACGGAAGGAGGTACCTGACGAAGGGTAACGCATCTTAGCCTCAGACGAGGACGATAGCGTCAGGAAGGCACTGAACTGAAGGAGAGGGGAGAGAGTGGAGTTAGTTGTTTTTCCCCAGGAACTGTAGAGTTAGATAGAGAACACTTAGAGAGGAGCCTCTGAGTTAGTTCTGCAGAATTCAGGGGAGCAGGATTTAGTGGTGTATAAGTTAGTTGTGCAGGACCGCCAAATGTGCCTTTGAGACATTTTAGTCTGATTAGTTAATAAGTCTTCCTCTGTCTGGTTAAACGGGACAGAGTGAAAACTAGTGGAGAGTAGTCTTGTGGTGTGTGGGTTTTTACAGTGTATTTAGTTAGTAATAATAGTGTTCAGGTGTTGGTGGCCCTTACTTAGAGACCCCCCGCCCGGTATATTTCTTTAACCTTAGTTGTTTTCGTGTAGTTGTGAAAGAGAGCGTGGTAATTTGATAATTGTGTCATTCATTGATTTGTTCTTTTTTCCAGGTTGTGCGAACTCGCACGTTATTGTTGGTTTTGCTGTGGTAAAGATTTGTTTGTTTAATAAACTATAAAATGTGCACTGGATCAGTTTGTCTTTCACTATACTGTACCTGTATTATTTAACTGTACAGTTGTGTCTGTGGATATAAATTAGTGTAAACCGTATCTCCCTCGGACCAAAAGGTGGTGAGACAGTAGCTATAAAAACAAGTCACAAGTGGCGAGGGAGAGTCAGTCTAGGTTCTCACCCTTGAAGCTATAAGTCTCATCCTCCACAGTCACTTTAATTCTCATCTTAATCTATCTTCTCAGACTTTCCTCAAAACTGGTGTCTTGTCTCTTTACTCAGACAGACTCTTAATTAAGCCATTTCGTGATAGTACTGCCGTTGCGTTCTTAGAGATCTTAAGAAAATAAGCGTACGGCAAGAAAGGTATGAGTTTCATTTAGCGCTATTAAGTTTCCTTGTACATCATCTTTGTCAAAAAATAAATGTATTCTTTGTTCAAGACATGATTCATCAAACGAATTTGTTGAAAGCTAAAGGTAATCCTTCAGCACAGCGTTTTTTAACCCTTTTTTCTGTGTTATTGGCCCTTTTGTTTGTCCGACAAAGGCTATGTACCCTTTGATTGTCCGACGAAGGCTATGTACCCTTTGATTGTCCGACGAAGGTTATGTACCCCATTGATTTTTCAATAAAGGCTATGTACCCTTTGATTGTCCGACAAAGGCTATGTACCCTTTGATTGTCCGACAAAGGCTATGTACCCTTTGATTGTCCGACGAAGGCTATGTACCCCATTGATTGTTCAATAAAGGTCATGGTTCCCTTCTTGAAAATAAAATGAACATAGAGCATAATAAAAGAACTTTTATACATTTTGGGTTATGTACACGGAACCCCAAGAATCCATTCATGGAACCCTAATGGGTCCGTGGACCACAGGTTAAGAAACCCAGCCATAGCAGATACTGCCGTTGGGGAGTGAAGTATTAGACTGTACTAGACTTCGTGATACTAGACCTCATATGTATTAGGTGGGGGTGACCGATTCCATTCATAACTGTTTTTGCTTTCCCCAACTCAAGAGCAGAGTCAAGTATCTATTTATGGCTAGTTAGACTGCAGCTGTCGCTATCAGGTTTCGAACCCTTGGATTTTTTTGCATCGAGAAGCTATGTAGCTTTACCCGACCCTACCACTTGACGAAGGCCATACTCTGAAGTACCCTTATACATTGTCCGAAAAGGCGCATATTTTATCATTGTCCGTGAAGTATAACGTTTGATTGCTCCGAAAAGGCTAGAGTAATGCATGGAGGCATATCTGGAGACCACCTGATAAGCACAATGCTTTAATATACATTTGTGGAAGTGAGCCTCTGTTTGTGAGGTTAATTACACACTCATTGACTCTTTAAATCATCCCCACACTTCCAGGAATTTGTCCCTGCAGCGAAACATGTCAAGAACCCAGCATTGCATGCTAAGCTTGGAGTAGTCACTTGAGCCTCATACTTTAACTTTGGCTTGTACGACAAAGGCTTGGCCCTTTGCATTGCCTGAGGATCTCACTTTTTTTCATATGTACCCATGATTGGCAGGAGGAAAGCTGGCCCCCATAGGATTTTGTCATATGTACCTTTGATTGTAGGGCGTGACAATTCCTTGTGAGAGCCCAGAACCAGAGCACAGTACTTTTGCTCTCCATTTTTGGAGAGCCCTATTCGATGGCGAGGATTGCACAGTATGCCACGCGTTTCTTCCTCCTGGGTTGGGACCAGATGTGGTGATTCTTTTTGAAAATGCAAGTACATAGCTGGAGAAAAAAGGAGTTTTATACATTTTGGGTTACTTCAAAACTAGAATCCGTTTTGGAATGGCATGGAACAGGTTACAGAAAAAGCCATAGATCTACAGTGTAGATAATACCAAGGACTCTTCAACGTGGTATTGGCTGCAAAAGAGCAGCCATAGTTAAACAACAACAATAACCGTGTATCCTACAAAAGTATCCACTTACCACTCACAAACGTCATGAACGCTATCGCTAGACACACTTTCAAACACGCATGCACCATCTTGTATCGTCCACTAATGATTACCTGTGTAAATCTTCATAGACGTGAAATGTACTAAAGATAATTCCCCAAGTCCCTTATCTCTGACGTAATTCAAATTATATATACAATTCCATGATCTTACTACATTTTGTCCTGGGTCCGTGTCAATGGGCCACTGAAATAATGGCCCTTTCTGGTAGTGCATTATCTCTCTCATTATCTGCCTTTATATATGTAAGTACGTGTATGTACAGTTGACATTCAAAAATCCGGCCATCGTGTAGGGCGTGACAATTCCTTGTTGAGAGCCCAGAACCAGAGCACAGGATTTCGCTCGCCATTTTTGGAAGCCCTTTCGATGCGAGGATTGGCACAGTATGCCACGCGTTTTTCCTCCTGGAGCAGTTTGGTGATTCTTTAATGCAGCTGTTGGGTTCATAACTTCAACTCACACGTTTTTGGATGGCATTCCTGCTCAGTTAGATTACCAAGACTTTCAACATTTATATTGCTGCTGAGCAGCCATAGTTAAACCCAACAATAAACCGGATCCTACAAAAGCCAAACTAAAAAAGTCATGTAAAACTAAATCTCTAACACACTTTCAAACACGCATGCACCATCTTGTCGATAATGATTCGCTGTGTAAATATAAGTGTACTAGGATAATTCATTTTCTGTTAAATATTCAAATAAAAATGATCTTACTACATTTTGTCCTGGGTCCGTGTTTGGGCACTGAAATAATCCGGCCCTTTCTGGTCCGGCATTGCCTCTCTCATTATTGCCTATATATGTCTACTGTATATATATATATAAAGTTCGCGTCAGTCATAACTGACTATAGGAATGCGCCCGGAGGTGATAGCCCTCAGCTACTTTTACAAGGCGTTCCTTTCTTTTCTCTTCTTCTTGTTGTGAGATCTTCTTTTCGCCCAATCTCAGGTGGCGCCGAAGGGTGCATCGCCACTTGATGTGATCGGCAGCATCATCCTCCCAGTTTGCTGGATTTATGTCCAGTGCCATTATGTCTCTTGCACACATCTTTGAACCTCAGCTGCAGTATACATATATATATATATATATATATATATATATATATATATAATATATATATATATATATATATATATATATATATATATATATATATATATATATATATATATATATATATAATATATATATATATATATATATATATATATATATATATATATATATATATATATATATATATATATATATATATATACCACTTTGTACAGTAAATGAAATGGCTACAATAAACGTTATTATTATTGTCGAATTTAGCGCATTTGCTATAAAGAGCACAAAACAAATGTCTATGTTAGAGAGAAAATAAACACGTATGCAGGCCACCAGGAACCACTTTTGTCAGTAGTGAAACGTCGAAAACTCGCTGGTTTGGGCATGTAACTCGTCATGACTCCCTTTCGAAAACGATCCTCCAGGGAACAGTCGAAGGTAAACGGAGAAGAGGAAGGCAAAGAAAATGCTTTGCTGAGGATAGAGAGCAGTGGAGGACCCCTGGATGGTGATGCTTCCACCATGGCACCCTTACGACCCGTGAAGGGTTACGGGTTGAGATGATGATGATGATTAATGTCGAGGACTTGAATAACTATCTAAGAACGTTCGATAGAGGAATCAGTAAATGTAGCCAACAGTAAATGTAAACAAAATCAGTTATCACTAAGAAAACATGTTGATAGCATTGCAAGGCTGTCTCTGTTCTAGAATCTCCAGGGAAAGAGAAATAGAGGGGAACAAACACACATTGAGAAGAGAATGGGAGACAGGCATGAAAGGGATTAAGAAGACATGGAAGGACATTGAATGTATGGTTGAAAGGTGTTGATGATGATGATGATGAGGAGGAGGAGGGATAGCTGTGATGATGATGATGATGATGATGATGATGGTGGTGGTGATGATGAGGAGGAGGGGTAGTTGTGATGATGATTATGATAATAATGTGGAGGAGAAGGAGGAGCGGTTGCGGTGGTGATGATGATAGTGATGATAATGATGATGATAATGATGATGATGGTGATGATTGTGATGCTGATGAAAATGAAGGGGGAGGGGTGGTGATGATGATGATGATGATGATGATGATGATGATGATGATGATGGGGATGATAATGATGATGGTAATGATAATGATGCTCATGGTGATGGTAATGATAAGGATGATCATGGTGATGGTAATGAAGATAATAATGATGATGGTGATGATGACGATAATGAAGGGGGAGGGGTAGTGATGATTATGATGATGATAATGATGATTATTATGATGATAATGATAATAAAGGGGAGGGGTAGTGTTAATGATGATGAGGGGTAGTGCTGATGATGATGATAGTGATAATGATGATGATAAATATAAAGTTTTCTTTATCACGACATAAATAATGGCAAAATGTACTTTAACCTGACCATGAAATAAGAATTGAAAAAAAAATACAGAGAACGGTCATTGCTCTCAGATGTTGAAGCAGAAATTGGTGTCCCAAATTTAAGTAGGCCTCGTCCAAAGTTCGCTAAATGTAAGTTAACATACTGGAAGAAAAGTGAACATCTCATGAACAATTTCCGCCACAAGAGGGCGCTGTTTTCTTCTCTTTTTTCCCCCTTAAAGCTATTGATTAGCAGAACAAACATTTCTTTTTTTTTAAATAAAATGTTTCCTCGTTTTGGCGAGGCACGGCTCGTTCAACCTAGTCGGTTATATTAGGGCGCATGTCCAAATATAAAAGACCTGTAGGTGTGGAGAACAAACATGATTAAAAGTTAAACTGCTGATGTCTCTGGTCGATATTTATGTCTGTGTAAGGAAGCGCAAAATGTACCACCACAGAAATTACTACTACAGAGTGTAGTAAAATAGAACATATTACCACACAGTTAGCTAAATTATAAATAGTCGGGATATAATTAGTCTAAAATTGTGTGACGTATGACGACAGGAGAAGGTGGCGGTTTGAAAAAACTAAATAAATTCGAATCAGGTTCACTTCTTTCGTAAATTTATTTTGTAATCTAAATTCTAATAGTCTACTTCTATCCGTAATAATGAACTGCTCATTCCTAGACGACTTTTATTACTTTATGTAATGTACTACACACATTTTTCTAATGTAATGTACTACACACATTTCCAATAAACAATGTTGATCTGGAAGCAAACGGATTTCCAGTTCCTTCAATGGAGGAGCATATTACTATGCCGTGGGATAATAATAACAAAAATAATTCATTAATTGATAACAACTGGTTTTTAACCATTGAATTTTTGTGGATTTTCGCTCACGAGCCTATTTGTTAAATAATTTTAGCAACATTTTACCAGCAAAGCAGTCTTTTTAAAAGCTTGATTAATTAAAAGCTATTTTATGTGAAAGTTTAAAAAATTTATTTATTATTTTTTTTTTTGTCTTCATTAGTTAACTAATTTACGTTTCATTACATTCTTTCTTTTCAGTGGTACATAAAAAAAAACCTTTGGGGGGAGGGGGGTTTGCCTGGGTTTTTGTGACGAAATGTGACAAAGGGGAGGGGGTTAATATGGCTAACATTGAGTCACGTTATATGTGGACGACCCCTTTGTCAGAGATGCCTGCATCAGACTAAACATGGCGTTTTGTCCGAAGTAAAATTAGGTCCTGAGTGTTCAGATAACATTGACGTTTTGTCTGAAGAATTGCTATTTCTTTCATCATCAGTGTTTTCAATGTGTTGTGTAAAGGTAAGTAATGTCGTTTAACTTCGTGCATCAACAACATTTTGTATAAAAGAAAGTTATATCTTCCAACTTCATGTAATCAAGATGACCCACATATATCTTCCAACTTCATGTAATCAAGATGACCCACATATATCTTCCAACTTCATGTAATCAAGATGAGACATAAAGAAAAGTTATGTCTTTCAACTTGGTGTAATCAAGATGAGACATAAAGAAAGGTTATGTCTTTCAACTTGGTGTAATCAAGATGACCCATAAAGAAAGGTTATGTCTTTCAACTTGGTGTAATCAAGATGACCCATAAAGAAAAGTTATGTCTTTCAACTTGGTGTAATCAAGATGACCCATGAAGAAAAGTTATGTCTTCCAACTTGGTGTAATCAAGATGACCCATGAAGAAAGGTTATGTCTTCCAACTTCATGTAATCAAGATGACCCATGAAGAAAAGTTATGTCTTCCAACTTGGTGTAATCAAGATGACCCATGAAGAAAAGTTATGTCTTCCAACTTCATGTAATCAAGATGACCTGTAGCCGATTTTGTAGATGACGAACATAAAGAGAAAATAAAACGACAAAATAAGTAGCATTAGTTAGGTTATGTTAAATAAAAGTATTAGGGAAGTAACTGAAATTCAGAACTGATCACAATGACCAGACAGTTGTATTACACGACAAATTATCAAGGTCAATTTGATTTTAGTTTGAATAAAACTAAGAGGCGAGATGACCGCATGAAGAAAATAGATCACAATGACCAGACAGTTGTATTAAACGACAAATTATCAAGGTGAATTAGATTTTAGTTTGAATAAAACTAAGAGGCGAGATGACCGCACGAAGAAAATAGATCACAAAGACACAACATGTGACAAAACTGACGAATGGACAGTCCGTGGTTCGTGACAGAAAGATTGCATAAGCAGCGGTTTTAACATTTATACAGGGAAAGCCCCTAACTAAGTTGAATGATAATCACTATAATAGGTTTAGAATCGTTCACACGCACTTGAAATAATAAAATGTCAGCACGGTTTGACAAGAGACAATGGTTGGTCAGGCGGAAGAAAGTACGTGGGAACGGTTGAAAGACAAGTAGAGGTATAAAAGGGGCAGATAGGGCAGATAGAAGAGCGCGATACACGTTTCATTCCACTTCCGTCTACTACAGGGGTAACACGCATTTTTGCTTACCTCAAACCACACAAGCTTGATACGTTCTTTTTAGGACGAGACACAGTGAAGACATCCTTAGAACTACACAAGTTATCAGATAAGTTGATATTTTTATCCATCCTCAGTGTTAGCGTATTGCAGTTAATTTTAGAAATTAAAATAATAGAAATTAAATAGCGCCACGTGGCAATTCTTTGAGTGAGATCAGGCAGCCATCTTGAAAGACATATTTAAGTGGTGAATAATTTATACTTTTGTTGATAGTATTAGAGTAGGCCTACTGTAGTTAAGGTTAAGTATTAGGGGAATATTTAATTTAAGAATCGTAGTGGGGTAAAGATATATATAACAAAATAAACCAAAAGCCAAAGATTACATATAATATTCAATCATCATAATATAATTCAAAGACAACAAATAGTAGCATACTAAAAGACAGGGAAAATAACCAATGGTAGTATTCACCAGAAAACAGTCCGAGGAAGGGAAAACGATGGCCAAAACTCCAGAAAAAGACAAAACTTCAGAAAAAGACAAAACTTTAAACCGGACAGAAAGAAACAGGACCACGAACCCTGAAATAAAAAAAAACAGAACTAAAGGACACGAGTAAAACAATAATGGAAAATCGGGAAGGAGGCGCGGAAGGAAAAACAACAAAAAGCAGAATCAACAAAGGAGAAAGATCAGGAACCAGCACAGCGAACGGAAAGAAAGGACCCAGGGAAAAGGATAATCAGGACAGCCAGGTAAACGCGGACAAATCAAGTCATGAAACCAGAGGGGATAAACTGAAAGGAGGCTCAGAAGTAAAAACAACAAAGGAAGGCAAAACGTGGGCAGAAGCAGTTAAAAAAACCAAGGTAGGGACACCAGACATGATAAACTAGAAGAAAATAATAACCCAAAAAAAACCAATGAAAGTACCAAAAAAGACTCAAGACATCTAGCAACCCAGGCAGATCCCAAAAATACAGATGTAGTAAACATATGTCGTTTAAAGATAACGCAAGTAGCTGGTGAGGCTGTCAAGATCAAGGCATTAGATGAAGACAAAATTATAAACATCCTTGATCCTGTGTTAGGCAAAAAGGCGATAGCCAAAATTTCAAAAACCCATTTTGGCATAATAATTATCCCAAATCAGAGTGACAGAATAAAAGAGATGTTAGAGGAACTCAAAGTAGAAGCAAAAAACAGTGACTCTTGCACACGACATAGAAGTAAAGATAGAGCTAGCAAAAGTGACCAGTAGATGTGTGTTAAAAGGGATAAACACTACCCTTTCAAGCGAGGAAGTTATGAACATCCTCGCAAAACATAACCCAGACATAAAGCTGGTACACGTGGACAGAATAATGGTGAAAGGGAGTATCGTTACCCCAGTGGTAGTGATAACAACAGAAGGTAGGGAACCCCCCAAGACGGTACTATTTGGGAAAACACAAAAAAACACAGAAGCCTTCATTCCCCCAGTGTTGCAGTGCTCCAACTGCATGAAGTTTGGTCATGGGCGCCACACTTGCAGGGGGAAGGCAGTATAGTATGTAGGTTTTGTGCGGGGGCACACCCTTTCACGCAATGCGAAAAGGCAAAGTCAGATACTGACTATAAAAAGGATAATGCAAACAGAAAATGCATTAATTGCAAAGGAAATCACAGCGCCAGATTCCAGGGCTGCCCAGTATATCAGCAGACCAAAAAAGCATTGAGGGTAGCTATAACAACCCAAACCCCTTTCACAACGGTCATTAAAGAATTAAAAGAAAATGATACTTATACGAACAATAAAGTTATAACAGAAATTAAGAGTGTGCAAGAAGATGTCAAAATGCTTAAGTCACAGATGGCAAAAAAAAGTAAGAACAAGTTAGAAAGTAATAAAATAGTACCAAAAAACCAGTCAGATGATTCAACTACATCCTCGGATGACACAAGTGCACTGAAAAGTACAGAGGCATTGCTTCAAGAAGTGAAAGCCATACAGCACCAAATTTCCCAGGATATAGCTAAACTGACTGAACTGAAAGAAGAAAATGAAATGATACTAGTCAAACTGTCTGAACAAAAAGAAGAAAGTGAAATAATACTGAAAAGAATGGAAAGTGAAAAACAGGAGATTAACATAGGGAGAGAAGGGAATGTAGCATTGGATGAAAATAGGAAAGTGGTCAAAAAGAACAAAAGCAACCTAGAAGAAACTATCATAGAAACTATCAAAAAACGATTTGAGGGACTGTTACCACACTTAGCGGAAGAAGTTAGGGAAACAATGACAAGTTTAAATAAGGATTTTCTTGAGAACTTGATGGATAGTGGGTCCACAAGTACAGGAAATAAAGAATAAGAGCAAAATTGATAGTTAACCAAAATAAAAGGTATACTAGATGATGATAAAATTCAATTTAGAAAGATTTAGAATTATCCAGTGGAATTGTAGGGGTATTAAAAAAAATTTTGCACCCCTACTATCAGAAACTGGAGGAAATACTGATATATATGCTCTTCAAGAGACCCATTTAAACCCAAATAATAGATATAGTTGTAAGGGCTTTAAGATACTTAGACACGATAGGAAAGAAGGTAGAGGAGGAGGTGTCGCAGTCTTAGTTAGCGAAAAATTTAAAATCATAGACTGGGAAGTATTTAATACAACCAATATAGAAGGTATCCAGGTTACTATAGCAGCTGAACCAAACAATCTAACAATTCTAAATGTATATGCTAAAGATGGCACAATTAAAGATGAAGAAATACTAGCCATAAGCACCAGACTAGGCCCCAAAACAATCATAGTAGGCGATTTTAACTCCCATCATTGTGCTTGGGGTGGACAACATGCAGATAATGCAGGAAAATGCCTACTTGACTTCATAGAAAACAATGAACTACTAATACTAAATGATGGATCTGCAACAAGAATTAATCCACAAGCTAATAGGGCAGACTCAGCAATAGACATAAGTATAGCAACTAACAACCTAGCGAATGTAAATTGGGAAGTGTTACAAGACACAAACTCAGATCATCTGCCCATTGTAATAACCATGCATGAAAATGTCATTCCAAACCCAGAACCAGAGAAACCTACCTTCAACTATAAAAAAGCAAACTGGGAAGCTTTCCAATCAGAGCTGGAGGTGATGGAATATAAAGACATGGAATCAGATGATACTGACTTGTGGGCGGAAACACTGACCAATGAAATTCTGAAAATAGCAATAAAGTATATACCAAATAAAAATATGCCACAACACCTTAAACCAATAAGTAACATTAATAAGAAAAGAGAAACTCAATGGAATAAAGAACCAGTTGCCTGGTGGAATAAAAGCTGTGCAGAAATTCATGAGAGAAGAAAAAGGGCCTTACAAAAAATATAGAAATAACAGAACAGAAGAAAACTATGATAAGTATAAACTTATTAGGAATGAATCTAACAGAATAATATTCAAAGCCAAAGAAACTAACTGGAAGGAGTTTTGTCAGTCACTTAAACCTAGCACTCAAATTAGAGAAGTATGGAAAAAGCTTAAGGCAATCAAAGGGAACAATAAGAAAACAATAATGCCAACAATCAAACTACCAAAGAGAGCAGAAACAGATAAAGAAAAAGCTAATGCCCTTGCCGAGTATTTCTATAAAGTCAGTGCAAAAAGTAGCCTTGGACAGGAAGAAAATGAGAGAAGAGAAAGACTTAGGATACAGTTTTTAAAAGAACTACCAGACCAGATAGATGAAACAAACTATTTAGATGCTGATATAACAGAGGAAGAAGTAACTAATGCAATAAAAGATAAATCTAATACTGCCTCAGGGCAAGATATACTTAGTTATGAAATCCTTAAGAAAGTACCCAAAAGAACTATAAACATAATAACTTCACTTTATAACAAAATCTGGAACTTAGGAAAGATACCAAAAGCATGGAAAGTAGCTATGATAGTACCCATTCTAAAACCCAATAAGGAAGCCCATGAAGTAAGTTCATATAGGCCTATCTCCTTAACATCACAACTAGGTAAAATACTGGAAACTGTTGTGAATAAAAGAGTTAAATTCTACCTGGAAAAAAACCAGTTATATAGCCCAAACCAGTCAGGGTTTAGAGCAGACAGAAGTACAGTAGACCAGCTTGTAAGATTAGAACATGATGTAAAGCTAGGGTTCAAGAGGAAAGAGAAAACAGTGGCAGTCTTTCTAGATGTAGCTAGAGCATATGATGAATGCTGGCGCGATGGAGCTCTTTACAAAATGAAAAAGATTGGCATTACTGGTAAAACCTATAGGTATCTAGAAAACTTTTTACAGGACAGGTATTTTGCTGTACAGGTGAATAATGATAGGTCAGAAATATATGAACAACAGAATGGGATTCCTCAAGGATCAGTGATCTCTCCTTCAATTTTCACTATAGCTGTAAATGATTTAGCAGATGAATTTAATGACATAAAGAATGCAGTATCACAATTTGCAGATGACTGTGCCATTTGGCGATCTGGAAAAAACTTGGACCATGTTTACAAAAAACTTCAAAATCAAATAGACAAAGTTTCAGAGTGGATGAAAAGTTGGGGCTTCCAAATTAATGTAAACAAAACAGTAGGTATGATTTTCAGCAAAGGAAATTTAAAAAAAAATAACAAAATCAATATAACCATTAAAGGACAGAAAATATGTACCTCCTCAACAACTAGATTTCTGGGCATAACTTTAGATAAACAACTAAATTATAATAAACATATAGACAATTTGGTAGAAAGCTGTAGGGGACCCCTAAATATACTAAGGATTGTAAAAGGTAATGGATGGGGGGCCAGCAATAAAATAATGCTTATGTTCTACAAGTCCTTCATCAGGGGGAAACTGGATTATGCCAGCATAGTCTATGACTCAGCTGCAGCTTCTAACAAAGCAAAACTGGACAGGATTCAAAATGCAGCCATGAGAACTATTACAGGTGCATTTATATCGACACCAGTAGAAGCTCTAGAAGTAGCTCTCGGCATACCTCCCCTTGGTCTAAGACGGAAAGAACTGAGATTAAATTATTGGAGTAAAGTAGCACAAGAAGTGACCCACCCAGCACATAAAGCATTTGTCAAAAACCAACCAAGTGTATGGGACGTCCCCTTAAATAAAGATAGATATCCAACAGGATGGAGAACTATAGAAGACCTAATGCAGTTCAAAGAACTATCAAACACAATTGAAAATAGTAATAAATACAGAAGCAAAATACCACCCTGGGAACTAAAAACACCAATCATAGACTACTCACTTACTGAAAAGATCAAACAAAACATAGAAGATAAGGAAGCCAAAATGATAAGTAGAAAGTTCATAGAGCAACTAACTAAACAAAGTCTGGCCGTCTACACTGATGGATCCAAGGGTGATAGTGGGCAACTAGGTGCCGGAGTTGTAATACCACAATGGGGAATAAAAAAGAGCTACAGTATAACGGAAGGGGCATCGATTTTTACTGCAGAGATGGTAGCAATTCTTAAAAGTCTAGAAATAATCGAAGATAACCCACCAGAAGCTGTTACGATATTTACAGACTCACTATCATCACTACAAGCACTAGAACACCCAGGTAAATGTAGCCGGCCAGACATAAAGGAAGAAATTCTAGCAATTAATACATCACTAGAGAACAGAGGATGTAGTGTGAGGCTAGTGTGGGTTCCAGCACACATAGGTATAGCTGGCAACGAGTTGGCAGACCAGAATGCCAAGAAAGGAAGAACAAGTATAAACAATATAAAAGCAGGACTGGGAAGGTCAGAGATCAAGAGCCAAGTGAAGGAAACTATAAACGAGGAATGGAAGACAACATGGAAGGAAAGTAGAAAAGGCAGACACGCGTTCAAACTGCTGAAAGAACCAACGAGGACATGCCAGGTCAGAGAAGAATTAAAGATACCATCGAACAAAAAACTGTGGCGTCTCCGACTCGGTGCAGCATACTTCATGGTAGAAGAACCACACTGCCAAGAATGTCAGGAAGAGAATGACATAG
Organism: Oreohelix idahoensis; assembly: GCA_024509875.1. Lineage (NCBI taxonomy): Eukaryota > Metazoa > Mollusca > Gastropoda > Stylommatophora > Oreohelicidae > Oreohelix > Oreohelix idahoensis. Next base: position 1,928 of record JAMPIV010006958.1, on the reverse strand, counting down.
ACCACTACCTGATCCACTGTAAAAAGTATGAACAACAAAGGCTTGAATTAAAAACTTACTATAGAAATCACAATATAGACTTAACAGGTGATAAGGTTTTAAGTATAGATGCCCCAAGAGATGCCCAATCAATACTTAAAAGATATATACATAAAACAAAGGAAAAAATATAAGGTTAGAACTTCAGGAAAATCATCCAACTAAATAGAAATTAAGCAGCAAGAACTAACAAAGCATTAACAAAAAAAAAAAAAATAACTACTCATAGGACAAGGAAAGAGAAGGTATTAAAAAAAAAAAAAGGGACAACAACTCAAAAAGAACAAATACTAATACAAATTAAAACCAAGTGTAAAGGACAATAGTTATCTAGAAACAATACAAAAGAGAAAATAAAATTGACAAATACTAATATAAATAAAAATCAGCAACTGCAAAAGACAACAGTTATTTAAATTGAATACAAAATTAGTAAAGAAAATGACACTAAATACCCCAATTATAACCAACTTTCAGGTTGAACAGGGTAGACCAAGATGAAAAGAGAAGAGGCAACAATGATCAGAGGTTGAGTGCCCGATCTCCACCCATCATTTCATCAAAACAACAACAACGATAGAAGAGCTCGATCAGAAGCAACCACGTAGAAGTTGACTACAGAGAGAGAAAGACTTAGAGACCGTAGTGTCACCCTTTGGGCCACAAGAACTTCCACATTCGTAGATAAAAGCAGAAATGGAAAACAGACCTCTCCAACAGGCCGCAAGTCTCCAACAAACAAGTACTAAGTTTTTCGGCTCACTTTTTCTAAAACAGGAGAGGTAAAAAATCTATGTACCTTGTAAATTTTGACGTGCTCAAAGAGAACAATGAAATAAAACTAAAAGTATAGATAAACATTCATTTTCGTCAAATCGAGCGACTTTATAATTGGCTGCTACAGTTTATGTTACCAGAGATTTCAAGTTGATGAGAACCGCTGCAGTTGCATTTTAGAAAGTGATACAGAAACCCAACTATTCGTTGTTAGTAAATATGGTAGATGTCAAATGGAAGCAGACAGACAAGAATTGTATTTCTTTGCTGAGCAGTTGAATAACCATTGTACCAATGAAGAGTTATGAGAAATTCTGGCTAGTCATATTCTGCCAAATAAACAGCCATCTAGAACGTTTGCTGGGTCTTATTTGAAACCTGTCCATGTAACTGTCGTGACGTCACAGTATTCCATGTTGTAAAGTCTACATCATCGTAACCTGTATTGGTGTGCGTTCATGTTTGGTGACAATCATTCGATTAGACTAAATTGGTCATCAGCAGGCTACTCAGGAGAACCTGGGAAATGAGGTTGCCCATTGCCTCAGAAGAATACCTGTGGTCATAAACATCTCGGTGTTAACCTGACATCAGCTGTACTACCACGCCAGAAAACGAAAAAGCACATAACCTGATATAATCTTACATTGATACATTTTGAGAACTATCGACAACAGAAATTCTCTAGTTTTTCATTGAGGAGAAAATACGTCGTCAACAGAAAAAAAATAATACCTGACAGACTAACAAACACACCGGATGGACTAATCTTCCATTCTAATAAAACGAACATTTAACAAATACTAATACTAACTCACTAACGAACAGACAGATGAAACAACTAACAGTATTGCACGGCCACAGACCGTTAAGGAAAAGTTATGTCTTCCAACTTCATGCAATCAAGATGAACCATAAAGAAAAGTTGTCTTCCTGTCACGTAGACAGTGACTTAATTTATTTGTCCATCTCGTCTCAATGTTATTACTCTTTAATGTTCTGTTTTCCTATACATCTTGTTTCTCTTTGCTTTGCTACCTGTGTGGCCCAATTGTTTTCTCCTTCTCAAACCCCACCCGTGGTTGTTTACGTTCGAGCCTGCAGCGGTCAGC
>JAMPIV010006957.1:0-337737 GCA_024509875.1 Oreohelix idahoensis | reverse complement strand
GTGCTTCTGCACTTGTTCAAATGAGGAAATTTTCTCATGTCTGGAGCCTTGGGACTTCTCTGTACCCTCAATAACAAAGCCTGCTTTAACATGTCATAATTGTCTTGGTCTTCTCTGTTCATTTTTGCGAAGACTTCATAAGAAGTACCTCTCAGTCCCTGTGATAACTTTAAACTCCACCTCTCTCTCTCTCTAACCCATATGTAGTAGCTAATAACTCAAAACGTCCTAGGTACCCCTCTATGTCATCGTCTTTTTCAACAAAATGGTCTAAATGAAACCCCATAGCTGATGTTGAAGCTCCCAGACTGGGCGTAGCATCTGAGGCAAAAGGGCTGGCACCATTTTCAGGAGCCTGGCCTTGTAGCTCCAGCTCCCTTAGTCGTAATTCGTGCTCCCTCTGCAACCTTCTATCTTCTGCCTCCCTTTCGGCAGTCAACCTTTTATCTTCTGCTTCCCTTTCGGCCTTTTTATCTGCTGCCTCCCTTTCGGCCTTTTTATCTGCTGCCTCCCTTTCGGCAGTCAATCTTTTTTCTTCTGCTTCCCTTTGCTGTCGTTTTTCTTCTGCCTCCAATGCTTTAGCCTCTTTTTCAGCCTCAATTTGTAACCTCTTAGTCTCAGCCTCAATTTGTAACCTCTTCTCTTCAGCCAACCTTTCAGACTCTAATTTTCTTTCAGCCTCTTTTTTCTAATCTTCTTTCTTCCCGTTCAATATACTTATCACATTCAGCCGTTACATATTGAATTAAAACCTGACCATCCATTCCCATATCCTTTGCCGTTAGCACAGCAGCTGATCTGAATTTGGCTAGCTCCGCCATACTTTTTAAACACTTCTAGCAATGAGCAAAGTAAAATTTCCAACCACTAAAGTAATTCTAATTACTCTAGTCTAAAATAATTCTAATTAATTAATTAATCAATTAACTACCACTGGCTGTGAAGATTCACCAACTTTTATTTTCAGGGACACTTTTAATTTTTAAAATGTGTTCCCCTAATTTATTTCTCCCCCCAGGAGATCCTAATATTATTGATAGGCTAATTATCCCGGGACCAGAGACCCCAATATATGTAGTGGATTGATGGTATTGTATGATGGTGATATTACTAAGTGTGATGCATGAGGTCAGCTGTGAAGGCTCCTGAGATAAAATGTAGCTGTGAATTGTCAGAAGGCCCTTCTTGCTACCACTACGACCTCACACCTATCTTTTTTTTAATCTAATGAATGTGGCTACGTTAAAATTCTAGGATATGATATGTAATGTGTTGTGGTAGTTTGCATACACACACACAGATATTTAATAAGTCTAATAATATTAATAAAATGTTATAACACACTGAACTAACTCAAGTTGTGTAAAATTTTGATAGAAAAATTTTCTTTAAATTTATTTGTTCTGAACCAAGGTTTTATTTTGGTCAGAGTATATGAAAGGTTTTGCAATTATTAATGAAATGCATGAATATATGGCATAATAAATGAAAAGAGTGTACATATGTATTTTTCAATACTAGTTAATATTACTACTGTTTATAGTTGTAATCTATATGGGAGAACGATTTATGGATGTGCTGTTGGGGTGGCCTCATCACTCCCTGTCTATGGTTACTAACATGGTCCATTTATTGATGGAAATATAATTGGTGTGTTAGAAATGAGTTTGTGAATCTCCAGCAGGCCAGACGCTCACGTATCTGGAATGAGTAGTTCTGGTGCTGGAATATGGTGGCCCCACCTCTCCGTGCTTGGGGGCAATATACGGCTGCTCTGCCAAGATATAAACTGCACGGGTCCACTCTTGTAATCTTCAACATCACATTTGACACCACATTGGTGCCAAATAAAAAAAACTCACAGCTCTGCAATAAAGTATTGGTCATGTGTCAGAATTCCATCCTCTAAACCATTTCTGGACACAACACTACACACAACAACACCACATAGACGGGTCAGATCTCTTTGACCAAAACAACACATCTTACCAAGTTCGCTTCACATAGGATAAGTTCTCCCAGACTACATATTCTGAAATATGTTCATTAGCTTCCTGCCATAGAATAGGATAGGTGATATGTTCCACTGATCTCAACACTTGATCTGTCTTTCATAATCCTTGCTGGAGTTTATGTATTTTATTTGTCTCTAGACCCTGAACTGGGGCGGGGGGTCTAGAGCGAATCCTTACTTGTTGTAAGGGATAGATTTTGATATGGCAGTATCAAATCACTCGAAACATTAAACACATACTAAAATATACAAAGAAATAATTTCAGTCTTACCAGAATTATGAATATAGAACACAGTTAATTGCTAGCAAAACTCAGCTGAGCTGCTGCCTTTAATATGGCGTCCCTCTAAATATTTCAATTAGCTTCTGGGAATTACACCACTAAATAATTCACTGTGTCTACTAGGACAACTTATAACGAATGGCAAAAATGCGCGTCTGAGCGCCGATAATATATTCATCTATGGCCAATCACCGCCTTTTTTTCTTTCAAATTCAAACCTCCTACCAAAAAGTCATTTCAGTCATACCTCAGTCAAGTATGCCTTATTGTCTGTTGGTCCGTCCGTCTCTACTTGCGTTTCACAAAAAAACACACTTGTTTTTTGAACCAACTCCGCCTTCCCCTACACAATTTTGCCTTTAAAGTTATTTTTAGCCACAGTTCACCATCCCATCCCGTCTCTTTCATTCCAACTAGATTTTAGCACTTGAGTCTCAAGGCTGCAGTTTTTTTAAAATTAGTGACATTTTTGTTTCAATGCAGACGCTCGCTGATATGAACAACACAGTCTTTTGTCAATATCTTTCTTATTATTTATCCGTCTGTATAAATGAAAGCATATTATTTCACTGCTCAAGATGGGCCATCCGGCCAGCTAGGTTTTATATTCCTAACATCATTATTAAGAAAAAGTTACTTTTCAAGGTTATCTTGTTTTTTCGAAATATTTCTAGCATCTTCTATACTGCGTATGCCGCTGAATTCAAATAAACGGACTAAGTTATCGCAAAAGCGTCCAAGAAATGACTGTTGCGTATAATCGCTAAGGTCCCTTTTGTCGATTTCTTTACTTTATGTCAACTTGGGGACGTGACGTTTTCCTCCTTTCCCCACCAATTGCGTCTTTTAGCCTTGCTAGTTTCAAGCACGCGTTCAGTCAGATTTTTTCCTTTTGATCTTCGTTCTCATCCCGTTCCAAGGGTAACGTTTTGCCTTCATGTTTAACAATTTAATTTCCATGGCGGGTGATGACCCGCGGCGTGGGCGATCATGTATTCTAGTAGCTTACGCATTAGTTTTTATCCCTACGTTGTATCATTGGAGATATTTTAACGTTGTATCATGGTTAATTTTATGACAGTAAAAGGCAAAGAGGAGGACGGAAAAACACAAAGAGAAGGGAATTGGAAGCATACTCAAAAGGGATCACAGGCTTTCAACAAACTTATGCCAAAATTTCTTGTCCCCGTGCCATCAGCTAATGGTCTGTCCATGTTCTTTCTCTGGAATCCCCAGAGGGAGACCAAAGAACACAACGGAGAAAAGAGTTGCAGACGGAAATGTAGGGGAATGAGAGAGGGGACACGGAAAGATAACAAATAAATAACAAATAAGAAACCTATCACTTCTGTTGTTTTTCTGTTGTCTAGTTGTCCACTTCTTTATTTCTCACGAGTGCCTGAAACATACCTTTATGTATTATTTATTTATTTATGGACATGGAAAGACCATGAGCGGATGGCAAAGAACAAGAAAACTTGGCTTACATTTTCTGAAGGCCTATGCTCATTGAGAAGCTGAAGGATGATGATGATGATTGTACCTGCAGTCTAGCACTGAGTAAGAGAGAAAAGCTTGTACCTCTGTGTATATTACATGCACACAAAATAATGCCTCTTATACCTTGTAGCATGTCTTAAATCACTGACTTTCCACTGATTTTGACATGCTCCGAGAGTTTCTCTCAAACTCAAAACATCAACATATATTTTCTTGCTTTCTGTCCTTGGTTTATTTGTTTATTCATTTTATCTCACACTTCTTCTATCCCATCAACTTTTCCCCCTCTTATTAATTAAAATCATCATTTTTTCCCGTTATTTCATTTTCAGCATCTCGCCCTACGTAATTCGGTTGTAGCAATTGTTACTCAAGAAGTAGTTCATCTATGGTTTTGCTCACGGATCATTGGGAAAATAAAAATAAAAAGAAGATGGCTTCATAAAAGAATAGTTTTACAGTACGGATATTGTCGAATCATTGGCAGTTCTCTACGACGTCTTTTATAGAAATCGTAACAAATGAATTGTGAACAAGTTATAGACTTGCTGATTTTCTGCTTCAAAATATTTATGAGCTGTACACTGTAACCTCGCGTTTTACTCACACCGTGTGTGATGAGGGGAATAATGCAAATTGATTTGAACACTCACGGAAATCTTGAGCCTTGCCCCTTGTTCCTTGGATAGGATTGCTAGACACGGACTGCGCTGATCTGAAGTGTAGAGAAGATGCACTTGTGGAACTTTGAAAATGCTGGAAATTTTGCCTTTTCTTTTATTTGTTCATGGAACGAAGGGAACTTGGCTTGTTTTCTTTAATGGGAAGATGTATCTGGCCGTGAGAATTCTTAAACGTCTCTTAGTAGTTCTAGAAATTTCTTGGTCTGGGTGATTTCCAGGGGTCTATGATGAGACAAATACAGAATGGGACGACTGCACCCACCAGACATGTCGTAAGACGTAACTAGGATAAGGCTGTGCATGAGACTAGCGTCCCCATCGTGCAGCATAAGCAGATACAAAAACCACAACTGCGAGTGCATACAAGTGTCTTGTCGCAGGGTTCCTACTTTAGGGGGCTAATGTATTGGTAGATCATTCTCCATTGGGAGCGAGTCTTGTCGCAGGGTTCCTAATTTAGGGGGCTAATGTATTGGTAGATCATTCTCCATAGGGAGCGAGTCTTGTCGCAGGGTTCCTACTTTAGGGGGCTAATGTATTGGTAGATCATTCTCCACAGGGAGCGAGTCTTGTCGCAGGGTTCCTACTTTAGTGCTAATGTATTGGTAGATCATTCTCCACAGAGAGCGAAAAAGGGAAAGAAGAAAGTTCTTTCCGTTGGTTTACATCAGTGTTTCTCAACCCTGATAGTAGCAACGCCCCCTTTTGACAACTAACATGTTAAAAAGCCCCCCCCCCCCCCACCCTTTTAACACCCCTTGCTCTTTATCGTGTACACACACACACACACACACACACACACACACACACACACACACACGCACACACACACACATACATATATTCCACCATACTTTTAAAAAAGCAATGCAGTTAATGAGTTATCTTTTCTTATAATATTAAAGAAACAGAGAAAGCACATTTATAAAAGCATAGTTATATTAAATATGTGTTTAAGTACGGAATTATATACACCACAAGTTCATTTTTCGGCAGGGACACGTGATTGTGCGGGGAATGTTTTGGGAGGGAGTCGTGCTGTGGAAGTGGACAGAGTAGGGAAGGGGCTGTGTGATGTGTTCACGGGTTAGTCAACGTTTGTCGGGAATGTGTTTCCAGAAGAAAATATTATTCTAGAGTGGGGTGAGAAGGTTGGGTGTGTCGAGAGGCTAACGAATGTTTCGAGTGTTGAAGGTACATAAATCTCCACCTACTGTCTCCTGACAATGGTAACATCCCAGGTACTAAAATTTTGCGTTTGGAATCCTTGAAACACTCCATGGGACGCAGGGCCAATAAAAACTATCGTGTTACAAGCTATGGGAAGGGGAATATCTTTTGTAATTGTTTCATATTGATTCTTGTAAAAAATGTACACAACGCCCCCCTAAATGCAAGTAGCGACCCCCAACCCTTGCGACCCATCAGAACGCCCCAGACATCTTGAAAACGCCCCCCAGGGGGCGGTTCCGCCCCCGTTCAGAAACACTGGTTACATAGTAGAAAACTAATTAACTATCTGTTTATTACTTTACATTAAGACAGTAGGTGTGGCAGAGATGGAACGAGAAGAAAAAAAAATCGGGCAAGTAAATAATATGGCGACAGCTTCTCTTCTGTGTTTTGACTGATTTGTGTAAGATTTGGGATAATCTTCAGCAGGGAAGATACTAGCGTCACTGTTAACTTTAAGATAGGAAACTTTACAGAGCGCTACAACAGGAGACAATCTGATCATCAGACGTAGTCCCCCGGTCGATCAAGTGTTTCGGCCCTTTAATCTCCCTTAGACTCTGAGGGGGGCTGGCCCACTTGGGTCATGACTCCCAAATGACAGCCTCCTGTAGACTTTTTAGCCTGCGCTGGGAATTGAATCCATTCCACCTTGGTTGCAGCTTTTAACTTCACTCCTGGTTTTATCCATGCTGCCAGCTGAAGGAAACTGTGAAAGTAACCACTTTAGTGTAAATAAATTACTGTCCTAAATTCTGTACCGAGTTGTGGCTGCTCCACAGCCAACACGATGCCCTTTCCGCAGTTTAACCGAGCCTCTGTAGTGCCCTTGTGCTTGACTGTCCTTTCACATCCAATAGTTTCAGTAAATCATACACGAAGACAGCCACTAGACCTCTTGTGCCTATCTCTACAGCTATCACTTTCACATCCAATAGTTTCAGTAGATCATACACTGAGGCAGGCACTAAATCTCTTGCCCCTACCTCAACAGCTATGACTTTTGCTGTGAACCTATCATGTCTCAAGTTCGTGACCAGATCATTATATTTGGCCCAAAGTAAACGATTGTTGCTCGTCCAATCATGATTCAAACGACACTCTCAGCCCAATCATTATAATCTGGTGCAACGATGAGGAATGTAGACATTTATCTGGTCGTCTACGAGATCACCTAATGATTTCAGGATATGTCCCTCGCGCAGGTAGATCTACTGTCACCTCCCAGTCATTTGCACAGTCAGGAATAGATGGTAAACTGCTTCATAAATGCGTCATCACTGGGGAATTAGATATATGCAGTTTTTGTTTTTTGTTTTGAGTTGTTTCCTAAAGTTTATCACTCAGAATGATTCTGTGTCCTTGCAAATCTGTTGTAACCGCGTATACCGTGAGTCTTCAGATACAGACTATATTAACATATAAAATAAATTTTTATAGAAACAGAAGATTAAAAAATCTTGACGCAGATGTTTAATTAGGCCAGTTTAGCTTCGAAACGCCACGCATTATTTAGGGTAAGCTTCGCTTGTATAGTTGCGTTGGTCACGTGATTTCCAACCAATGGTTAGGCTCAGTCCTTTTTTTCCCCGGAATGAACGAGAGACGAAGCCATTTTTTGGGCAGTCATGAATGTAGAGCGGTCTAGAGAAGACATAATTCTTCTTGCTCAGTGATATTCTAATAGAGGAGATTGACTTCGCACAATTAATGCAACTGTGTAACTTCGAAATGTAGAATGATATGTTTTGTGAATTCACGAGAACCGTAAGTAGTGCTAAGAATTGAATGCAATAGCTGTTAGAGCCCACAGTCATAACTGAAACAGAGCTACGCTCGAAAAAACTGGGTAAAGAATTGTAAACCCAGGCATATATCTGAACCTTTTATCAAGGATGAAGGTCCTTAAGCTGAGAGAACGTCAAACTAAGGAATACTAATGAATAAGAGAAAGTTTGGCTCTTCATTGAAATGAAGAGATAAGAAAAACGTGAAATCTAGACCACATTAACAAATAAAACGAAGGAACACTTGAAAGATAGAGGAACCACGCCATGTTGTTGCAAGTTAACAAGTTGAAAAGACTTAAGGACATAAAAAGGAATGTTGCATCCTGGAAATAATACATTGACCTTTTATACTTGTTTATTAATGTCAACATGCTATTATGAAAATTTGGTTTGGTTACCATTTGACTTAACCCAGTTCTTGTTGAAAATTGAATAAACATTTGTTTCATTGAACACAAATGCTGTTGACGAATCATATGCTTGCAGTTGGCCATCATACAAATTATTAAGGTATCATACCAAAGCTAATCGCTACAGGTGCAAAACAAATAAAAAAATAACCAACTGCTCTAAAAATAAAACATCATAGAGGATTATCCCCGAACCTGGTTAAATCCTGTAAGACTGTAGAGAGCAATCATCACCTCTAGCAGGCTAGCTAGTCATCAAAATCCAATACTCTCGATTTAAACAGCAACCCCCTCTACCCTACCCGGCCACACTGTTTCTTGAAGGTCAAGAACACCATTTAGTTTCTTAATCAATTTGTCAATATGCGATGTCGTTCATTATACTGGTACTATTTGCTATGCGTTGTATTTAGAGTGAAAGAAGGTTTTTGTGTTTTAGATACATTTTTTATTTATAATATTGCTAGAAGACTTTATATTTATAATTATTGTTGCGATAGTAAACACAATGACTAAACCTAGATCACGGTAGGGGGGGGGGGGGGGGGGGGGGGTAAGGGGAGGGGGGGGGGGGGCGTGTAAATTTGAGTGATGTATTACAAAGAAGAAAAAAAAAAAGTTAATTTGAACAATAAAAACATACACAGACGGAAGTAGGACAAATGACGTAATGATAAGCACGCGTGAGTTGAATTTTTTTAACATTTAGAATCTGCAACAAAGCAACAATAGGATAAAAAGCATTTATAAAAAGGGTGAAATCCATAATATACAGCAAAATAGTAACTCGGAGATCAATTTGCAAATAACAAGAAAAAAAAAAATAGAATTTCGTTGAGGGAAAGGTCACAAAATAGAAGGAACATAAATAATAAAAATCTTATACAGGGGAACACTAAAATACATCTCAATAATTACAGAGTACGGGAGAAGACAATAAAAGTAAGATTGTCGGAAACACTTCTGCTGTTACGATGACAAATACAAAGAAAACCCTGAAACCAGATGACCAATAAATAGTAAGTAAGATGAACATTCAAAACATTTAACATAAACAGATGGACTAGAAATGTAGAATACAGAGGGGAGATGTAAGGACAAACGATGGGGAAAAAACGAAGAAACAGGGCAATTTCATTAAGAAAAAACAAAACAATATTTTAAAAAATACGATAACACAGAAACTAGGGAAATATAAAGACCATGTGAACATCAGTGAATTAATCAACAAAGTAAATAATCAGGAAATAATCAAAAAAGGTACCACACATCAAGATCATCTAGTACAAATTAAATATAAGTTGAATCTAGTAGATTCTGACTAAACAGTTTGACACTAGATTTTGCCGATATGAATTAATACTTACAATGAATATCATGGAGAAGATTTAAAAAAAAAGACGCTGTGAAAAACGTTAAATAAACCCAGTTAAAGTTATCATTTTTTGTCTGTACGAGTTATCACACAGTGTTAATCAAAATGCTCTCTACTATAACCGTTGAACAGGAATTAAAAATATAACTTTCTACGGAAATACATAATATAGTATTAAATTAGGGCAAAATGAATGTGCTAAAGTATAATACAATTATTAATATTTAATAATGTATATTTCTAAACGCACATATATATATATTATAATGATTATTGTATCTGCCCAGCTTGTGTTATAAACTTTGACGTGCATGAGCAATTTTTTCGGTATTTTTAGGTAACCCTACAATTGTGGAACACACTGCATTCTTTCGAATGATTACTACTAAATGAGTAAAGAGCTCCCCCACACTGGGATAACCCTGCTGTGTATGTATAATACTTTCCTAGGTTCGCCCCGGGCAATTAAGTGTCTGAGCGCACGGAAAGGGCACCCCCCTCCCCAGCAGTACATGTATATACATGAATATGTTTACCTGTATTGTGATTCTATCGTTTGTGGCCTAGTTTGCGAGCCACGCGCCATTGCGCGAGCCGATTTAATGGATAAAGGGCGGAGCCAATGACCAGGGATCGCCAGATTTAGGTCAACCACATTTTGGAGGGGGGTGGAAATAGAGTTGTCGTTTTGGGGTGTTGTCTGTACTGTAGTGTATGGTAAATGTAAAGGAACCCGTTACACGCTCATTGAGGCATATTGGGAATATGGTGTTAGGCCCATATTATTTTGACCGTCGGCACACGAGGGGTGATGTGGTCGGCATCACGCCGGCCGCCTTAACCTTCCCAGAGTTGCTCTGGTACCCATTTGGGGCTGGGTCGACCCAGGAGCCGTTTGTGGCCTAAAAAATTCCCGCCTCATCTAGGGATCGAACCATAGACCACTGTAGTGTATAATTAACAGAAACATATATGTGTTACTAATAGTGTCAAAGTGCTTTGTATTTCGCAGAGAATATCCTAGAGTCCCGGAACAAACGGAAAGCCAATGTAGTCGCTTTTCATGTAGAATACCAGTTTTAGTGGATACCAGTTTGTTTGTTGGAACCCACGTTTTTGGTGGATCCCAATTTTCTTGGATCCCCTTCCTTGATTCCCAGATTGGGTTTTGCTTTGCTGGATACATATTCCTGCTCATGATCCCGTGATTTCAGAGTTCATTATCCCTTGCAGTAGCTGTTAGAGATCACACGTGCATCTCTACCGGACACTGGTTACACATCACACACTTTGTAGTAGAAGAAGGTAACTGCAGTGGTAGTTAAAGTAGTAGTACTAGAAGAAATTAAAGGCAGTGGTAGTTAAAGTAGTAGTAGTAGTAGAAGTTAACTTCAGTGGTAGTTAAAGTATTAGAAGTAGAAGTTAACGGCAGTTGTAGTTAAAGTATTAGTAGTAGAAGTTGATGGTAGTTGTAGTTAAAGTATTAGTAGTAGAAGTTGACGGCAGTGGTAGTTAAAGTAGTAATAGTAGTAGAAGTTAACTTCAGTGGTAGTTAAAGTATTAGAAGTAGAAGTTAACGGCAGTTGTAGTTAAAGTATTAGTAGTATAAGTTGATGGTAGTTGTAGTTAAAGTATTAGTAGTAGAAGTTGATGGTAGTGGTATTTAAAGTATTATTATTAGAAGTTAACGGCAGTTGTAGTTAAAGTAGTAGTAGTAGAATTTGATGGTTGTGGTAGTTAAAGTATTAGTAGTAGAAGTTGACGGTAGTGATAGTCAAAGTAGTAATAGTAGTAGAAGAAGTTAACTTCAGTTGTAGTTAAAGTAGTAGTAGTAGAAGAAGTTAACGGTAGTGGTAGTTAAAGTAGTAGTAGTATTATTAGAGGTTAACGGCAGTGGTGGTTAAAGTAGTAGTAGTAGAAGAAGTTAGGCAGTTGTATTTAAAGTAGTAGTAGTAGAAGAGGTTAATGGTAATGGTAGTAAAAGTAGTAGTAGAAGAAGGTAACGGCAGTGGTAGTTAAAGTAGTAGTAGTAATAATAGAAGAAATTTACTTCAGTGGTAGTTAAAGAAGTAGTAGTAGTAGAAGAAGTTAACGGTAGTGGTAGTTAAAGTGTTAGGAGTAGAAGTTGATTGTAGTGGTCGTTAAAGTATTAGTAGTAGAAGTTGACGGCAGTGGTAGTTAAAGTAGTAATAGTAGTAGAAGAAGTTAACTTCAGTGGTAGTTAAAGTAGTAGTAGTAGTAGAAGAATTTAAAGGCAGTGGTAGTTAAAGTATTAGTCTTCTTCTTCTTCCATCCTTAGCCACCAACCGGCAAAGCAGTATGTGGCCAGTACGCCTAGTGGCGTCTTAGGGCAACAACAAATTGATCAATCTATCGCTGTTTCCACCACGCCTAGTGGCGTCTTTGTGGAACAAAAACAGACCAAACAATCTATCGCTGTTTCCGTAATCAGATTGGTTGGCAAGCAGGTGATCAGCCCACTGTGCGAAGTTTTTACGGGATGGGGTAAACAGCCCCATGCCCAAACCCTCCTTAGTCGCTTTTTACGACATGCATGGTAGGGTGCAGTGTTACTATTCTTTGCTCCCCTTTCGGGCCCCGGCAACACACGGGTGAAAGTATTAGTAGTAGAAGTTAATGGTAGTGGTAGTTAAAGTATTAGTAGTAGAAGTTGACGGTATTGGTAGTTAAAGTATTAGTAGTAGAAGTTAATGGTAGTGGTAGCTGATGGTAGTGATAGTAGAAGAAGTTAGTTTTAGTGGTAGTTAAAGTAGTAGTAGTAGTAGAAGAAGCTAAATGCAGTGGTAGTTAAAGTAGTAGTAGTAGTAGTAGTAGAAGAAGTTAAATGCAGTGGTAGTTAAAGTAGTAGTCTTCTTCTTCTTCGATCCTTAACCACCGACCGTCAAAGCAGTCAGTGGCCATCACGCCTAGTGGCGTCTTGTAGGGCAACAACAAATTGATTCCACTTTGCACGGTCGGTGGCCATCCTTCGTACAGTGCCCCAACTCTGGTTCATTCTTTGCATCTCAGCCTCCACAGTCCTCCGCCAAGTTGTTTTTGGTCGGCCTCTCTTTCGCTTTCCTTCAGGGGTCCAAAACATAGCTGTTCTTGTGATGGCATCGGGGTCTCTTCTGAGGACATGACCAACCCAGCTCCAGCGTCTGCCAGCTATGATGGTGTGCATGTCCTCTTGCTTGCTACGAGTAAGCAGATCTTGGTTGGTGATGGTATTCGGCCAAAAGATGCGGTGAATTTTTCTTAGGCATGTTGTGTGAAAAGAGGACAATTTTGACATTTCCTTCTCTGTGACTCTCCAGCATTCCGCACCATAGAGAAGCACAGAAAGCACGCAACTCTGGTATAATCTTAATTTTGTGCTTGTGCTGTATTGGGAGGACTTCCAGATGTTATTTAGGCTAAAGAAGGCTGTTCTTGCCTTATTCATTCTGATGTTGATGTATTTGCCTGCCCCACCGTCTGGTGTTACTATGCTTCCTAGGTATGTGAAGGTATCTGTCTGTACCAGTTGCTGATTCCTTACTGATATGGGCTCAGGGTTGTTCACATTGAGCGTCATGACCTCAGACTTCTTTAAATTGATGTTCAAGCCCACCTGCTGGCTAATTTTATTAAGTCTATCCGTTTTTTCCTGGATGTGTTGATGTGAATGTGCCAGCAGTGCAATGTCATCTGCATATTCCAGATCTTCCAATGTAGAAAATGTAGTCCATCTTATTCCTCTTGGACTGCCCTCTGTTGTCTGGCGCATCACCCAGTCTATGACTGTTAAAAATAGAGTGGTTGATAAGGGGCATCCCTGTCGTACTCCGGTCTTCACCTCGAAGGTTAGGTTGTAGTAGTAGAAGTTAAATGCAGTGGTAGTTAAAGCAGTAGTAGTAGAAGAAGTAAACGGCAGTGGTAGTTAAAGTATTTAAAGTAGTAGATGAAGTTAACTGCAATGGTAGTTAAAGTAGCAATAGTAGAAGAAGTTAAAGGGAGTGGTAGTTAAAGTAGTACTAGTAGAAGAAGTTAACTGCAGTGGTAGTTAAAGTAGTAGTAGTAGAAGAAGTTAACGGCAGTGGTAGTTATAGTAGTAGTAGTAGTAGAAGTTGATTGTAGTGTTAGTTAAAGTAGTAGTAGTAGAAGACGTTAACTGGAGTGGTAGTTAAAGTAGTAGTAGTAGAAGAATTTAACTGCAGTAGTAGTTAAAGCATTAGTAGTAGAAGGTGATGGTAGTGGTAGTTAAAGTAATAGTAGTAGAAGTTGACTGCAGTGGTAGTTAAAGTATTGGTAGTAGAAGTTGATGGTAGTGGTAGTTAAAGTATTAGTAGTAGAAGTTGATGGTAGTTGTGGTGAAGTGGGATGTTATAAATATTTATAGGGGACTTAGTGTACTGACTGAGATCAGCTGTGAAGGTATATATATCTAATAAGAGTAGTGTATTATATATAACCTTACTTGCTGCCACATATGTATACCTCAGTCAGAATTATTCTGGAATAGTGTGATGACTACGTTGTATGTCTAGGGTATGTGTATGATGAAGTGTAAGTCATAACAACAACAGACAGATAAACAATTTAATTTATTCCACCACACTTGACAACACTGTGACACTCACATACATATAACACTCTAAAGGATATCTTAAAGGAGTCACTGATAACTTTTCAAATAACAATATGTATTCATTGCTGTTATGAATGAATATGTGTCCTGATTCAAATACAAAGGGAACCAGGAATCACAATCAATTTTACTTACAAGTTATATGTACAGAATTTATCAATATGAATATTGTAGTGACATATATTATTAAAAGTATCCTATGTGTGTCAGTTGTGTAGTAGTAATATGGAGTAATACTGGTTTTGTTTTGTTCAAGCTCTGTTGGTATTTGTCATCATGACTTCAATAGTTTGTCTTTATTGGAACTAGTATTGGAGATGTTCTCAGTTCCTGATATTAAAACAATTTACTTCCCCTCTTAAGTTTATGTTACAATGTTATTTTAAGATGGGGTACATAATTTTGAGCTCAGCTGGCCACATCAGCTTATCTTGCGTGATGGCGGCAGGAAAAGACTCCTCTGCTCGATTTCTCCCCTGGGCTCTGGAGACACCTCACTGATGGCTAAATGGACCAAGGAGTATGCTGTCCGACTCTGGATTCAGCAAAGCTCTGACCAGGTGCTGCTCAATACCATCAAGACCACGGTCCCACAATTCATAGAATAAACACAGATACGTTGACTAGCAATGAATTCTGGCACAAATTCCCATCTGCTTATGTTCCAGGATTTATTTAGCAAAAATATGAGCTGGCTTCAACGCACTGTTGCTTTATCAAGCTTATTTGAACTAGTGGTCTCGAACTAACGCTCCTAAGTGAGTATATCAGCGAGTCTGGCCAATGGAGCCACGTTTCGACAAGTGTTTGAAAAAATTTTAACTTCCTACGTCTCCCCTAACAACCAAGAATAGCATTTATAGTCCGACCAATCGTGTTTAGTCTTATATTTGTTGCGCTCCAATCAATTTGGAGTTTACATGGTAGGCTATTTCCGTACGCACGGTTTTTTCAAACACGTTATAAAAAAATTTTATGAGCGGAAATGATTTCATGCTGTCAGGCATCCCCACTATTTTATTTTGGTTATAACTTGTTAATTCCTAGACTATTTGCATAACGTTGTACATATTCTTTGTCAGCAAACCCTAAGGAACCCAAATATATATATATATTTAATAGAGCTAATATGCTGCGTTCAAAATATGCAATTCCTTCTACCTCCTGTTTCGAAGATGTGCTGTCTGGGTACTGTAATGTTTTCAAACGTAAACCCATCTATTGTCATCTTCCTAATAAGAGTTTTTCAGGATTTAAAAACCTAACTCTGGGAAGGGTAGTGAATTTATCACTGTCCGTCCGAAAAAGTTAGTGCATGTGGCCTTACACGCGTGATAGTAGTAATTGTGTATCGCGCGACGCGTGTTTTGTGTTGCACGTGTTCGGCTTTATGCCTCTCCCTTCTCTCTATCCTTTAGTCCATCTGTCTTTAGTTACGCCGTGTATAAAATGGAATGAATGAAATATTAAAATTAGGTCATTGTTCAGCTTGCGTATCTCAAATGTTTTTCCAAGAAATACAGCACACGTTTCATTGAAGAAAGCGGGTAATAATATAGTAGGCTTTTACTATCAACGTGAAAGCGTTACAATTTGCAGACGAAGCATAAAACAAAGGGGATTTCGAGTACATTCCTTGTGACAGCACTGTTATTTTTCCATTGCTCTTCCTTTATTAGAATTTATTTGTTAGGCTTTATATTTACCTTTTAATTTATATATGTGGATTAGAATATTTCACGACACCTCCCCTCTTAAAACAGACATTATATGTCAGTCCTTTATTCTATATACACATAGATAAATGTAAGTCAACTTGACTTTACTCTGCTGTGGTGCTATCATGGTTTTATGTAGTTGGGTCCATTCAGAGTAGGCACTACTCATGAAATCTGCCTCAGACTTCTACAACCAATAATATATTTCGGTTATGTTACTGAACAGCCGCAAGTGTGAGTGCTTGTCTTAATGCTGCTTCGCAACCCGTATTCACCATTTCTCTTCTCTGAGTCTGCGCAATGACATGTCCAGAGAACATTATATTTCCCTCAAAATGTACGTTATGAGGAGATAACATATACCTGGTGATAGCAGAGTTTTCGTAGTGGATCCCATAATCTTCTTATTATCCTGTATGAAACATTCGGAATATCCTCAATCAAAGAGGCAACTCAGGGATTCGTTACGTTCCTCCGAAATGTTTACATCCAACAATTTTGTCTGATCTCAGGTTTTACTGGAATCTGATATTATCCTTTACTCAGATCCACCCTTGAGAAATATTTAGCCTTATTTAACTGGCAAACAGCTGATTTGTATCCGGCAATGGATCCACCTGTCCTTCTGTAATAGCATTCAGTCTCCTGTAATCTATACAGAGTCTATGTTCTCCAGAGGGCTTCCTTAAGAGTACAACACCGGAACTATATGAGGATTCACTGTGTGAAATAATTCCCTCCTTCAATAGATAGTCTATCTCTTCCTTCAAAGCTTTCTCCTTAGCAAACGGAATCGAATATGGTTTCATACAGACAGGTGTGTGGTCTATCAGTTTCATATCATATTCCAATAGGTTTGTATGCCCTGGTCGGTCTGTTAACACCTCTGCATGATTATTTAGAACCTGTTGCACTCTCTCTTTCTGAGTTTTCGTTAAATGTGTACTGATTTTCACCTGTGCTGCTGTCTCACAGGGGTGTAATGGATACTCAAATGATGAAAGTGGTTCCTTTTTCATCTCCATGGCGATGGACAAGGTCAACAAGTGTGTCTCTTCCTGATGTTCTCTTTCCAAATATTTCTTCAGGAGATTCACATGATAGATTTTTTCTTTCCCCTTCTTATCTATCTTATAATTTGTTCTAGACACCTTCTCTAAAACTGTATATGGACCCTGCCATCCAATTTGTAACTTATTCTGACTCCCGGGCAAAAGAAGCAGTACTTTCTCTCCCACAGCCAAATTTCTGTCTTTCGCCTTCCTGTTATAATAGGCAACATGTTTCTTCCTGGCTTGTTTCAAATTTTCATTGGCAAGTTTCCAGCCAGTTTTTAAACGAGTGGTCAGCTCATTCACATATTGGTATGAAGATGTAATGTTTTCCTCTGCCTTTTCATCAGTCCACGTTCTTAACAAAGCTACATATGGACCTTTAATTGTGTGGACCTATTTGTCCATGCACCGGTATGGTCTCTTCCACTCGAAGCTCTATAGTGATGATTTTCCTTCCCAGAATTATCATTCACAAAACGACCGCTACCAATTCTTTTCCTGGGGCTTTCTCCCCACTTAAAATTCTTGATGAGAGATTTCCTCTCTACATCCTCTTCCTCCAGTTTGTTTAAGTCCGATTGAGGGATTGTCGGCTTATCCTGGGGTAAGACATCTTTTTGCACTCTCCGCATAGTGGCCATTGTAAAACAGTTAAGTGAAGCTTGTCCGTGAAAAGGGGCTTCCCATTCCATTTGGTCCACTTTATCAAATCTATTTTTCTTTTTATTATCAGGCCTAATTTTGCCCCGTGGCGTGTCCAGGTCCTGATCCATGTTCCCACTTGTGGGTGTTCCCTCATGTGCTATGCTACACCTTTCTACAAAATTCTCAATGTCCCATCTTGCTTTGGGCCAATAATAATTGTGAGCCACCTTTTGAATGATGGTACCTATTTTCTCATGGTCCCCATCTGGTTTCACATGTAGGCTCCTTATTAAGTCTGCCCTATATCTTTTAGGAAGTACCAGTTGTCCCTGACCTTTGGATCTAGCTCCAGTCTTCCTATACATCAACTTGTTTTTCATGTAAAAATCTCCCTTGCCTGGAGTTGTATGACAAGTTGACAATTTTCTGAAACAAGGCTTGAGTGTTTTATCCCCAGCCTGTGCCTTCCTCATCTCATCTGGGTGAGTATTTATGGGATTATCCTCCTCCTTTTTTGACTGTGATCTGGTCTGCACCGTTGCCAATATCACAGGTCTCTTGGGATTCCCCAAGAAGACATATCTACACCCCAATATTAGAGGGTAGATTGGCTCATTTATCACTGCTGCTTTTATGATTCCTTCCACATATCGCGTTTTCACTTTTATTCGGGCGACGGGAAGTGTCATGGTAGCTACATCCTTGGTTGCAGTTTGAATCTCCACTGTTTCTGTGGTGTATTGATCGGCCTGCACCAGGTGAGAACTCACAACGGAATCGTAATCTAAACCGGTATCATATAAACACCTTATAGTGACACCATTACAGATGACATCTTCACACACTGGGGGGGTGGTATGGTTCCTGTAGTTCTTCAGGTTTGACCTTCTTTTCCTTTTTCCCCGATGTCATAGCAGCACAATGAGGAGGTTTCCTTCTACAATGGTCAGTGTCATGATTGTTCATCTTACAATTTTTACACCACCTTTTTCCTTGGTTGAAAGATTTTCTTTCATCATATTTCCTTTCATCGAATTGTGGGAATTTATTTTTATTTTCATACCGTGGCCTATCAAATTGGTGCTTACCTTTGTTTTGATCCTTAGGATCAAATTTATTAAAGTTCTGTGGTGCCCTAAAGTTATCCACTTGTTTCTTTTTATTACCTGTTACCTCTGCTTGAGCTGCTTGATACCTTTCAGCAACATTTAGCAACTCACCCAGCCTCTCTGCACCTTGTTCCATGAGAAACTTTCTCAGGTCTGGAGCCATGGACTCTCTTAGCTGCTCTATAAGGACCATTTCCTTAAGATCTTGGGTTTTCCCCAGAGAAGTCCTTTTCTCCAAGTATGTCTCTATTCGTGCAGAGAACTGGTGATAGGTTTCACCTGACAGTAGTTTAGCATTCCTAAATTTTTTCCTATAGAATTCTGCATTCTTTTCATATCTTAACAAAAGAGCCTGCTTTAGCATGTCATAATTTTCCTGATCACCTCTGCTCATTTTTGCAAAAACTTCATAAGCTGCCCCACGAAGTCCTTGAGATAACTTTAAGCTCCACCTTTCTATCTCTAACCCATACGTGGTAGCTAATAGTTCATACCTATTTAGGTAGCTCTCTATATCATCGTCTTTCTCAACAAAATGATCTAAATGAAAATTCATAGCTGAGGTTGAGGCTCCTTGGCTAGCAGTGGCATCAGAGGCAAAGGGACTGGCACCATTTTCAGGAGCATGGCCCTGAAACTCAAACTCCCTTAGTCGTAACTCATGTTCCCTTTGTAATCTCTTCTCCTCCTTTTCTGCTTCCCTCTCTGCAGTCAATCTTCTTTCTTCTGCTTCCCTTTCTGCAGCTAATTTCTTCTCTTCCCTTTCTGCAGCTAATTTCTTCTCTTCCCTTTCTGCAGCTAATTTCTTCTCTTCCCTTTCTGCAGCCAATCTTTTGTCTTCTCTTTCTGCCTCCAATTTCTTAGCCTCAGCCTCAATCTGCAACCTCTTAATTTCTTTTTCAGCCTCTAACTTTCTTTCGGCTTCAAACCTTCTTTCTTCGCGTTCAATAAATTTGTCACATTCCGTAGTGACATAGGCAACCATAACTTGCCCATCTAATCCTAACTCTTTTGCAGTCTGAACAGCAGCAGATCGAAACTTGGCCAGGTCCGCCATTGTCTATCAGGTAAATTTATACAATGTCTAACCAACAATTCAGTCTCTAAATATATATCTAATGGACAACACAGGCACCGTGAGCTCAACCTTATTTAATTCCACCCAAGGATACCTTTTAATTCTTATATTCCCTGAAGTGAATTACCCCCAATATTTTTAATAGGTAAAGATTCAAAATCCCAAGAGCGAGACCCCAATATATGTGGTGAAGTGGGATGTTATAAATATTTATAGGGGACTTAGTGTACTGACTGAGATCAGCTGTGAAGGTATATATATCTAATAAGAGTAGTGTATTATATATAACCTTACTTGCTGCCACATATGTATACCTCAGTCAGAATTATTCTGGAATAGTGTGATGACTACGTTGTATGTCTAGGGTATGTGTATGATGAAGTGTAAGTCATAACAACAACAGACAGATAAACAATTTAATTTATTCCACCACACTTGACAACACTGTGACACTCACATACATATAACACTCTAAAGGATATCTTAAAGGAGTCACTGATAACTTTTCAAATAACAATATGTATTCATTGCTGTTATGAATGAATATGTGTCCTGATTCAAATACAAAGGGAACCAGGAATCACAATCAATTTTACTTACAAGTTATATGTACAGAATTTATCAATATGAATATTGTAGTGACATATATTATTAAAAGTATCCTATGTGTGTCAGTTGTGTAGTAGTAATATGAGGTAATACTGGTTTTGTTTTGTTCAAGCTCTGTTGGTATTTGTCATCATGACTTCAATAGTTTGTCTTTATTGGAACTAGTATTGGAGATGTTCTCAGTTCCTGATATTAAAACAATTTACTTCCCCTCTTAAGTTTATGTTACAATGTTATTTTAAGATGGGGTACATAATTTTGAGCTCAGCTGGCCACATCAGCTTATCTTGCGTGATGGCGGCAGGAAAAGACTCCCCTGCTCGATTTCTCCCCTGGGCTCTGGAGACACCTCACTGATAGCTAAATGGACCAAGGAGTATGCTGTCCGACTCTGGATTCAGCAAAGCTCTGACCAGGTGCTGCTCAATACCATCAAGACCACGGTCCCACAATTCATAGAATAAACACAGATACGTTGACTAGCAATGAATTCTGGCACAAATTCCCATCTGCTTATGTTCCAGGCTTTATTTAGCAAAAATATGAGCTGGCTTCAACGCACTGTTGCTTTATCAAGCTTATTTGAACTAGTGGTCTCGAACTAACGCTCCTAAGTGAGTATATCAGCGAGTCTGGCCAATGGAGCCACGTTTCGACAAGTGTTTGAAAAAATTTTAACTTCCTACGTCTCCCCTAACAACCAAGAATAGCATTTATAGTCCGACCAATCGTGTTTAGTCTTATATTTGTTGCGCTCCAATCAATTTGGAGTTTACATGGTAGGCTATTTCCGTACGCACGGTTTTTTCAAACACGTTATAAAAAAATTTTATGAGCAGAAATGATTTCATGCTGTCAGGCATCCCCACTATTTTATTTTGGTTATAACTTGTTAATTCCTAGACTATTTGCATAACGTTGTACATATTCTTTGTCAGCAAACCCTAAGGAACCCAAATATATATATTTAATAGAGCTAATATGCTGCGTTCAAAATATGCAATTCCTTCTACCTCCTGTTTCGAAGATGTGCTGTCTGGGTACTGTAATGTTTTCAAACGTAAACCCATCTATTGTCATCTTCCTAATAAGAGTTTTTCAGGATTTAAAAACCTAACTCTGGGAAGGGTAGTGAATTTATCACTGTCCGTCCGAAAAAGTTAGTGCATGTGGCCTTACACGCGTGATAGTAGTAATTGTGTATCGCGCGATGCGTGTTTAGTGTTGCACGTGTTCGGCTTTATGCCTCTCCCTTCTCTCTATCCTTTAGTCCATCTGTCTTTAGTTACGCCGTGTATAAAATGGAATGAATGAAATATTAAAATTAGGTCATTGTTCAGCTTGCGTATCTCAAATGTTTTTCCAAGAAATACAGCACACGTTTCATTGAAGAAAGCGGGTAATAATATAGTAGGCTTTTACTATCAACGTGAAAGCGTTACAATTTGCAGACGAAGCATAAAACAAAGGGGATTTCGAGTACATTCCTTGTGACAGCACTGTTATTTTACCATTGCTCTTTTCTTTATTAGAATTTATTTGTTAGGCTTTATATTTACCTTTTAATTTATATATGTGGATTAGAATATTTCACGACAGTAGTGGTAGTTAAAGTATTAGTAATAGAAGTTGACGGTAGTGGTAGTTAAAGTATTAGTAGTAGAAGTTGATGGTAGTGGTAGTTAAAGTATTAGTAGTAGAAGTTGATGGTAGTGGTAGTTAAAGTATTAGTAATTGATATCCTGTCATCCTATTTTTTCATACTCCTAATGGACGATGTCATCAAGGCATGTAAGGAGAGAACAAGAAAGTATTCAGTGGGGTACTGGAAGATGAGACAGGTATGTATTTCAGAGCTGGCATTTGCTGATGATGTTGCTCTGATTGCTAAATCAGAGGCACATCTCCAGTTCAACCTGCAAGTCTGGAAGGAAGAGCTGAAGAAGAGAGGGATGGTCATAAGAAGCTCTAAAACAAAATCCACGGTGATATCACGAGAAAAAAGAAGACATCAGATTAAGCTGGGAGAACAGGTCCTGGAGCAGGTCGACCACTTTAAATACCTCGGAGCTATTATAGACCGAAAGGGAGGCATCAAAGAAGAGTTGGCCACTCGAAAAGCAGCAGCTGGGAGACTTTTTCAGGCCATAAATCGAGGATTCCTCAGCAAGAGAGAGGTTGGTAAAAAAAACGAAGATGGCTGTATACCGCTCCACCTATGTCCCAGTCTTGACATATGGATGCGAGTCATGGGCAATGACTACAACCCACAAAAGCCAGATCCAGACCTCAGAAATGAGGTATCTGAGGAAGGTGGTTGAAGTAACAAGAAGAGACATGGTCCGCAACCAGACGATACGTCAAGGCCTAAAATCCCACCCCCTGCAGACCCAAGTAGAACAGTCTCAACTAAGATGGTTTGGCCATGCATTTAGAATGGGAGAAGATCGGCTATCACGACAAGCATGGGAAACAAAGAGCCAGGGATCCTGATCTCCAGGACGACCCAGAGACCGCTGAGAGGACTAAATTAGACAATCTTTGAAGGACCGAGGACTAGAATGGAACCAGGCCAGGAGGAAGACAGCCGATAGGATAGTCTGGCGCTCTCTCTTCGAAACCTCTTCACCTCACGGTAGAAGGGGAACGACTAAGTAAGTAAATAAGTAATTGGTAGTTAAAGTATTAGTAGTAGAAGTTGACGGTAGTAGTAGTTAAAGTATTAGTAATTGGTAGTTAAAGTGGTAGTAGTAGTAGAAGTTAGCGGTATTGGTAGTTAAAGTGATAGTAGTAGTAGTAGTAGAAGTTAACGGTATTGGTAGTTAAAACAGTAGTAGTAAAAGAAGTTAACGATAGTAGCAGTTAAAGTAGTATAAGCAGCATTATTAATAGCACAAGTGGAAGGATGATGGAAGAAATATTAGTCTCCTTGTTTCTCTTGGAAACTTGATGAATAGATTCATTCAATCAATCAATGCCCTTTAGCTCTGCAAGGAGCATAAGTCTTCAACAAACACATGCCAAGTCCTCCTGTCACATGCCAAGTCCTCCTGTCACATGCCAAGTCCTACTGTCACACGCCAAGTCTTCCTGTCACACGCCAAGTCATCCTGTCACACGCCAAGTCCTCCTGTCACATGCCAAGTCTTCCTGTCACACGCCAAGGCCTCCTGTCACACGCCAAGTCCTCCTGTCACGTGCCGAGTCTTCCTTTCACGTGCCATCAGCTCAAGTTCTTTCCACGTCTTCTTCATCATTTTCACTTCTGTCTCCAGTTCTCTTCTCTATGTGTTTCTTGGTCTACCTCTGCCTCTTTTACCCTGGGGTTCCAGAAAAGGAGTGCCTTGTAATCAGTTTTCTCAATGTGTGTCCCATCCATCGCCAGCGTCTTCTTCTCATCTCTTGTTCCACTGGCACTTGTCTGGTTCTTGTCACCAGTTCCACATTGGTGACCTAGACATACTATGTTAATCCTTTTATTCTACGCAAGCATCCATTTATGAAAGTCTGTAACTATTTGGTTGTTGATTTTGCGGGAGGAAAGTAACGGGGTAGAAAATAATATGCAAGTAAGCAGACGATAATAGCTCCTGAGGTGCTCACACTGTTATTTTGAACACGTTTTCCACATTTCATTGGCACTCTGAACAAGGAACCACCAGAGACACAATTGAATGTTCCTGAGGCTGAAAACGATCTAGATGTTAATACAGACATTCCACGAAAAGAAGAAATCATCACAGCAATCAAAGGGTTAAAGAATGGAAAAGCTCCTGGCCACGATAACTTAAATGCAGAGCTAGTTAAGATAGACCCTGAGCTAGCAGCAGAACTATTAGAACCACTATTTGCACAAGTCTGGAAAACAGGGACAACACCAACATAGTGGAACAAAGGAATAATTGTCAAATTGCCCAAGAAGGGAGATCTTGCAGACTGCAATAATTGGAGAGGAATCACTCTTCTCTCAGTTTCCAGCAAATTACTAGGCAGGATAATTATACAGAGAATTTCAAAAGCAGTAGACCACAAACTGTGGAAAGAACAAGCAGGATTTAGAGAAATAGATTTCACGGGTGATAGCTTAAGGAAAAGATGTCTCTGAAATGAGTAAGTTTCTCTATTCTAGCCTATCTATACGACTATAATTTAGTACAAGACAACCTTGCCCTCCACATACATGTAAATATAAGTTTAACTACCCACACACACAGCTATGTGACAACAAGACACACAAAACGTGGAAAAAACTACGGTTAATTGGGTATGGGTCTGACCAACACACAAAGTTAAGTTTCTTTGTTGTTTATTATCATTAAACTTGACAACGCCAATATCTAAACGAAGATCAAATAAACAAAGATTTACATACATATGAAATAGCAGAATAAATGTGCCCTCCCCCTATGGAGAAAAGAATCCAAAAAGTTAATAACCCAAAGCACTATGTTACAGAGTAGACAGTAAAGTAAACAAGTTCCTACTATAGGCTACCCAGTAAAGTTAACAAGTTTAAGCAAATCCAGTTTTGGTGAAGTCCCTGTAAGAAAGAAAATTATTCTCTCTCTCTCTCTCTCTCTCTCTCTCTCTCTCTCTCTCTCTCTCTCTCTCTCATACAGTGGCCACTCAATCACTCTTACCTACTCTTGGTGATATCCCTTGGAATTAAAATTTTTCCTGAATATATAAAATGTCAGGTTCAATTCCCAAACTGGCCCAAGCCCATCCTCTAACTAATAAAGACTAGTGAGGTGAACGCCGAATCTGGTGTGGGTTTTCCTGGATGAACAAAATGTCACCGCCAATAGTTGATGTAGAAACGTGATCTTGGGGTTCACAGTGAAAAGAGGAAAATACTTCCAGTACTGGGAAACATCTGGTTGCTAAAAATGTTACAATTGATAAATGATGATAATCCTATCGGCTGACTCTATGGTAGAGTGCCGATTCTGAAACAGCGTAAATTCTGGATGCTGCGCTTGAATACGTCTGTCAGAAGTCGGGAATACATGTTATTTTTGCACACCCCAGTGGGCTGATAAAAATTGAAAAATATTGCTGGGTTTGGTAAGTCCAGTTAAATTTATAAGTTAAAATGTTTCTCATGTATCTTTGGAAAATCTCGCTCACAAATGAAGTTGGTGACGCACAAGCCAAGAAAAAGAGACAACATTAACCAATCAGAAAAAAGACCGCTGGACGCCCTTGGGATCAGGTCTGTTAGAGATATAAGAAAAACAATTATGGAAAAATGCTACTCCTCCATATAGCTATATATATATATATATATATATATATATATATATATATATATATATATATATATATATATATATATATATATATATATATATATATATATATATATATATATATATATATATTCTTCTTCTTCCGTCCTTAGCCAACGACCGGCAAAGCAGTCAGTGGCCATTACGCCTAGTGGCGTCTTAAGGGCAACAGCGAATAGATTTTCTTTGCCGCTGTTCCCATCACGCCTAATGGCGTCTTTAGGGCAACGACAAATCAATCCGTTCGCTATTGTTTCCGTAATCAAAGTGACTGACAAACGGGTGATCAGCCCGTTGGGATATATATATATATATATATATATATATATATATATATATATATATATATATATATATATATATATATATATATATATATATATATATGCACAGACGGGGACAAGACGATCTCTTATCCACTCCGTCAGTCCTGATTACATTTAAAGGCACACTGTGTTTTCTTTTATGCCTACACTATCGCACGTCGCTTAAATAGCTATTAATTTGGTCGGCGTCTGATAGTTTAGTCGTATGATATTAAATAACAGACAGTTATAATAAATACGCGCAATGAAATAAGCGTGAATTCTTTTCTGTCACTATCAGTCGCACCTAGCATATAAATCAGTCAACTAAAACCGTCTCTTCTTGTGTGAGAAAGCGTGTGGTGAAAATTAACATTATAACTGAACATCTGGTATGAAATAGCTACGCGTTATTTTATTTCACTAGTTTTACCAGTTAGAAAATCTAAGTGAATTGTAATGGTAAAAGCTAACACTTTTAAACACGTAAGCACTAATTTCTATTACCAAAGAATTAGAATGAAAGATCCCCACGAATGCTAATAACACATTTAACGAAATGGTTCTAAAACTGCGTGCTTAGACTATCCAAGAATTATGAGTGACAACTGATAGCAGGTTTATGAAAACACAGTTTATATATCATTACATTTCTCTGATCTATCGATGATGTTACTTTTCTCGTTACCATGCGTAACGAGAATCAGAAACAAAGATTCAAGATAAAAGTTTTACCGCCAGTCTTTCGTCGAGGTTTCAACCGACATCAAAAGACTTATCGTTCCCTAACGGTTTTCTCTGTACGAATGCCCTCTTCTGAAGATCAATGAGCCCAGGAGTTTCTGACTTCCCCTGAGTACGAACTTCAATAGATTCTATGTTATTCACGTGCGGTCTGTCAGATATCATATGATTGACAGATAAGCTCGCGTGAGGAGACGAGGTAAACAAGCCTGATTCGCTACCTGTTATGACGGGCAGGTCACGAAAGTTTGTAAACACTTCGTTTGCTTGAGTTCCAAGAGAAGAGGAGTGGATGAAAAAAGTACGCTTGTGTAAGTAAAGACAGGCAGTAAATGCATGGTTTTGCTAGAAAATCATAGAGCGCTAACGGGATTACAAAGACTGTCAGATTACTGTAGGCTCTATTTCCATTATATGTCACACCCAAGAAGGGAGATCTTGCAGACTGCAATAATTGGAGAGGAATCACTCTTCTCTCAGTTCCCAGCAAAATACTAGGCAGGATAATTATACAGAGAATTTCAAAAGCAGTAGACCACAAACTGTGGAAAGAACAAGCAGGATTTAGAAAGAACAAAAGATGTGCAGATCACATATTTTACCCTCAAGAACATTATAGAGCAGTGCTCAGAATGGCAAAGACAGCTGTACATTAATTTCGTTGATTTTGAAAATGCTTTTGACAGGATACATAGGGACAGTCTATGGAAAATACTGAGGGCTTATGGAATTCTAAGCTGCATAGTGTCAATCATACAAAGCCTCTATGCCAACTTTACGTGTAGCGTTGGGCAGAGCAACCTAACCTTTGAGGTGAAGACAGGAGTACGACATGGATGCCCCTTATCAACCACTCTATTTTTAACAGTCATAGACAGGCTGATGCGCCAGACAACAGAAGGCAGTCCAAGAGGAATAAGATGGACTACATTTTCTACATTGGAAGATCTGGAATATGCAGATGACATTACACTACTAGCACATTCACATCAACACATCCAGGAAAAAACGGATAGACTTAATAACGATAGCCAGCAGGTGGGCCTGAACATTAATCTAAAGACGACAGAGGTCATGACGCTCAATGTGAGCAACCCTGAGTCCATAACAGTAAGGAATCAGCAACTGGAACAGACAGACACCATCACATACCTAGGATGCATAGTAACACCAGACGGCGGAGCAAGCAAAGACATCAACAACGTAATGAACAAAGCAAGAACAGCCTTTTCAGTCTAAACAACATCTGGAAGTCCTTTCAGTACAGCACGAACACAAAATTAAGACTATATGAGAGCTGTGCACTTTCTGTGCTTCTCTATGGTGCGGAATGCTGGAGAGTAACAGAGAAGGAAATGTCGAAAATGTCCTCTTTCCACACAACCTGCCTAAGAAAAATTTTCCGAATCTTTTGGCCGAATACCATCACCAACCAAAAACTGCTTACTTGGAGCAAGCAAGAGGACATGCACACCATCATAACTGGCAGACGCTGGAATTGGGTTGGCCATGTCCTCAGAAGAGACCCCGACGCCATCACAAGAACAGCTATGCTATGGACCCCAGAAGGAAAACGAAAGAGAGGCCGACCGAAAACAACTTGGCGGAGGACTGTGGGGGCTGAGATGCAAAGAATGAACCAGAGTTGGGGCACTGTACGAAGGATGGCCACCGACCGAGCATTGTGGAATCAATTTGTTGCTGCCCTACAAGACGCAGCCAGGGGTAATGGCCACTGACTGCTTTGACGGTCGGCGGCTAATGATCAAAGAAGAAGAAGAAGAGAAGAAGCAGACGATAATAGCTCCTAAGGTGCTCACACTGTTCTTTTGAATAAGTTTTCAACATTTCATTGGCACTTTCTAACGTTTCATTCAAACCTTTCTAACATTTCATTAATGCTTTTCCAATATCTCATTAATACTTTTCCAATATCTCATTAATACTTTTCTAATACCTCATTAACACTTTTCTAATATCTCGTTAACACTTTTCCAACATCTCATTAACACTTTTCTAATATCTCATTAACATTTTTCTAATATCTCATTAACACTTTTCCAATATCTCCTTAACACTATTCCAATATCTCATTAACACTTTTCCAATATCTCATTAACACTTTTCTAATATCTCATTAACACTTTTCCAAAATCTCATTAACACTTTTCCAAAATCTCATTAACACTTTTCCAAAATCTCATTAACACTTTTCCAATATCTCATTAATACTTTTCCAATATCTGACTGCGACTTACCCGAGAAAGAAAGAAGAAAATGATACACTGCTCCCTAACCAATTACGAAAAAAAAAAAAAAATATAAAAAAAATATAAAAATTCTCAGATTTAATGAAAAACTTTTCTAATATCTCATTAATACTTTTCCAATATCTCATTAATACTTTTCCAATATCTCATTAATACTTTTCCAATATCTCATTAATACTTTTCCAAAATCTCATTAACACTTTTCAAATATCTCATTAATACTTTTCCAATATCTCAAAAATGCTTTTCTAACATCCCAGTAACGCTGTACTAAAATTGTTACTAATATCTACTTACTATTATATCGCCACCACGGACAGCTATGAAGAGTAATAAGGATATTGTCGTAATTTTTTTTATCTGAGAGAGTTCTGATGGATATTGGTCCTTTTAGAGTGTAGAATGATAGTGAAGGCTCTGTGAGAATAAGGATTTAGGAAAGTGAGGTAGTAGATTCACAAGGGCTGGGGAAGAGTAAGGACAGTCTCTTATTACGACAATATTTGTCTCTCAAAACTATTCCTACCACTCTTCTGAACAAACAGTTGTTTGTCAGTTCCAGTCGCTCATGCGCACACACCGATTTGGTGATTCTGACGCACAACGTACATGAATACACACTACGATAACAAAATATGGGAAATGTTTTGGTTTTGGGCCAGCCGACACCAAATGCTAATAAAGTTTTTAATACTTTTATTATCATAAAATCAAGTCACAAGTACAGTAGAACTCCATTTATCCGAACCCCATGGGACCGAGCATCGTTCGGATAATCAAATGTTCGGATAATTGGATTACATAATGTATCGAGTACATGTACACATATTTCTAAAAATAATTAACCATCACAAGGAAAATACACTATAAAACATTTTTACTTGTACTGTAATAATAATACCCACACTGTATTAGATCACTGTATCACCAAAATCTTTTATTACACTGCAGTGCATGTACTTCTTGTATTAATTATTTTTGTTAAGAAAGAGAAATGTTTTCAAAATAACATTACAAACGATTCAAAACCAGGCGCAACTTACGTATATATGTACTTGCACAGATGTAGCCCACTATTTAAAATAATGAGGAATCCTCTTTTGCACCAAACTGGATAGTCTCCTTTTGGCTGCTAAGTCCCGAATTCTCTTCAACAGCAGAAGCTGTGTAGGACAGCTGTCATCTTCTTGCTCGTACCAAGCCATCGCAGTTTCTAGTGCTATAAAGGCCTCTTCAGGACTTGGTCGACGTTTTGGTTTTTCTTCATAATCTACAAGTACATCATGTACTTCTGAGGTGTCTTCATCATCGGTCACTACATGTATTTGGTTTTCTTCTTGCACAAAAGACAAAATTTCTTCGTCATTCAAAAACTGAAAACCAGAATCATTATCATCTTCTAGCCACATGTGTGCATCATCTTTGTCACAGTCCGAAAATCCGGGCATTGCTTGAAACAGTTCCACAACTTCATTTATACAATCATCATTTGTGTCCACTGCAGTAGTTTCATTTCCTCCTTTTTTCCCAAGCAATCTACTCCAAGCCTTGTTGAGATTATCTTGTGACAGGGTGGTCCAAGCATCAGCTAACATATAGCAGCAGTCTTTGAGATTAAGCTTTTTGGAAAATGCCACCACACTTTCTTCATCTTCAGCCAACAATAAACGACGCAGGACTTCCTTCTTGTACATCTTTTTAAACTTTGCTATAACACCCTGATCCATTGGTTGAATCAGTGCTGTTACATTGGGAGGCAGAAAAATTACTTTAAAATTTGCATCAACTGCATTCAATGTATCCGTCTCTGGATGAGATGGTGCATTGTCCAGTAGAAGAATTACTTTTCCAGTTTTCTTTTCTTGTTCTCCCAACCTCTTCACATTTGGGATGAACTGATTTGTATACCAATCAAGAAATATTTCACTATTCATCCAAGCACTCTTCTGTGCTTTGTAACACAATGGGAGACATGTCACATTCTTTAAACAACGTGGTTTTTTGGCTTTGCCGATCATTAGCACCGGTAAACGATGACTTCCACTGGCATTCGCGGCTACCAAAATTGTTACTCTCTCTTTGCACTTTTTAAACCCAGGGGCAGCTGCTTCGCGCTGAGATGCAAGTGATTTTTGAGGCAATGATTTCCAGTATAAGCCAGTCTCATCGGCATTATACACATCCTCGAGTGAATAACCTTCTTCTTCCAAAAAAGCCAAGAATGTTTCTATAAAATTTTTAGCGGCAGTTGCATCGCTAGATAAAGATTCCCCTTGAATCTCCAATTCTCGTATGCCATGACGAGATTTAAAGTTTCTTAACCATCCCTGGCTAGCCTTAAAGTCAGGAGGACAGTCAAGTTGATTGTTGAACTGAAGTGCCTTTTCACACAATAGAGAACCAGAGATAGTTTCCCCTTTGCTTCTTCTTTGCACAAACCATATATACAAAGCCTCTTCCAATTTCAAATCTTTCGCATGTCTCATGGTTTACGTTTCTTCGACCCATTTTCACTATCCAATTTCGGTGCAAAACTCATAATTTTATCCTTGTTACTTTTGATGTCAGAGACGGTAGCTTTCCCAACATTGGAAATCCTCGCAAGTGAAGACACAGTTTCACCTTTTCCTAGTCTCTTGATAATTTCTGTTTTCGTTTCAATTGACAAAACATTGCAGTTCCTTTTATATGCTTTAGGCCTTCTGGAAGATTCCATATCGCACAGAGAAATACTTGCACACCAAAATTATTCTGCTGTAGTAGCAGACACAATTATTTTAAGTTGAACTGTCTGTTTAGCTAGTGTTCTGCCTAGAACGCATACGTACACTAGATTGGTAAACCAGATATTAACTGACTTTATGATCTGACTGACTTCCTGTACGTAAGCGACTGACCATTAGCCCATTCCATCCTCTACAAATTGTTCGCACACATTTGAAGCTTGCAGCATCAAAAGATTCAAAAATAAAGTCTAACATGACTGGTGGCGCCTGATTTTTTTTTTTCTGGAAAAAGTGTTCGGATAATTGGATGTTCGGATAATTGGGGTTCGGATAAATGGAGTTCTACTGTAATATCAATTTACAGTCAGAAATCAGGGGTTACAAAATACAAAATGACAGGGGGGGGGGGGGGGGGGGGGGTGGTGGGGGGGGGGGTGGGGGGGGGGGGGGGGAGGTGTTTGAGGAGAAGTATACAATGCACCTTTTCCCGCTTGTATTTACTAACAGAAAAGACCCGGTCCCAAGGACGAGAAAAGGGGGGGGGGGGGGGATGATCAGAGATAGGCAATTTAACCCAATGGTAAATTTATTACTCTGAGTCAAGGGGGTTACAGTAATAAGGGGTAAAGGAAAAGCTAGGGGTTATCAAATGTTTTCCTTTAATCAACCAATTTTCCCGGGAGGGGGGAATGCTCACAGTTAAATAATCCCGCTAGGAGAAATCCCGTACAATTAATACAGTACACCTTAATACTAGGTTGAACTAATTATAAGGGTAAAAAAAAATTAAATCTCCTTTTTCATAAAAAGAAACACGCTTGGCTGGCCAGCACACAGTCACACACACACAGACTTACCAAATGGTGAATTCTGGCACTTTATAGGAAATACATAAAAAACAGCACTAAACCTTGGCTTAGGTAAAAGTATTTTTTTCCGTGTACAGCCCCAGATTAGCGGGTTGTTGAAGTTAACAAAGTGTCCCGAAATCGCTGGACGTTGAAGTTTAACGGTACTATTTGTTTATTAGATAAAGTTCCTAAAGAATGGCACAGGCACTTGGCTAGGTGTGAGGAATGGTGTGGTGTCTAAGATTGGCACAGCTGGTGGAGATAACTTTCTTTTGCAGTAATGTCACAAACTACAAAACATTGAGGTAAGTTCTTCAGGGGGTTGGTAAAATCCAATGATTATGCTTGACAGACAGTGTCAGGGAAATCTATGTTCTTCTTCACGAATAGAGCAGTGAGTAAAATATTGCTACTGTTGACTGTTCTTCTTCCAGTTTGATAACTATAAAAAACGACTTTATGAATTGGGATTTTAAAATAGTCTTTGGGTTTGCTTTGTTTCTGTATACTTCAGATAGCTGAATCCCAACAGGATCGCCACAAAGATTAAATTTCAAATATGTTCATAAGTCACTGGAGTAATCGAACTGAGTCGGCAAGACTCTAGATATATATTATTGCTGCGTAATGGCTGCTTAAATGATGTTTCATTGCTGCTAAATTGCTGGGATGCGAGGTTCAAAAGATCATTCTGGATGCAATAGAAAAACATGAAATACAATAAAATCATATTAAAATCTAACGCGCGATACATTTACAGTTTAACTATTTTCTGCACTCGCGTCTTCAATTAATAAAGCAAGAAAAAAACTCCCCGTGAGGTTAATAGTTGAAAGCACATCTATTTATACAGAACTAAACTGTATTAAAGTTATAATTCCCTTAAGCGGCTATTGTATTCGGAAATAAACTTATAGATGTAACATTTAGTTGGCATTAGAACTTTGAAGATGGGCTTATTTAATAAGGTTAAATTTACACCACAATCCCGTGAACTAAATATGAAATAACTAGACCACTGATCACTCGAAGGTAAAGTATTAATTACCGTCTGCACAGAAAAAGAATTTCACTCCAATAGCCAACAATTTAGATGAAATCTAACAGGATTTTAGCTATATGCTAGTGAATCTTAGAATTCTGTCAGAACGAATGATAACGTTGCCCTTTTCAGATTCTGTATTTATCTATTAGAAAGGCAAGATAAATGGTACGTGTGAAAATTTCGCGCCTCTTCAGTTCCCAGGGAAAGTCGAAGTTATTTAGCCGCCATGCTAACCACGATGGCTCGACTGGCTTCCGATCTACGTTCGTCTCAGGCTGCTCGCACGAGGATGTGAAATTTCGGCGAGACTAGCCTCGTTCGCGGCGAGTTTCCTGATTCCTCAGATCGTATCCGCTACGCTGAGCGTTCCGTCTTTCGGGCAAGTCTGCCGGTGGCCACAGAAGTGCGAAGTCTGCAAGAAGCTTTCTTCTGACCGCTCGTGTCCGTCTTGCGACCGGTTCAGTGTTCGTACGGAGATGCTAAACTTCTGCTTCTCTGTTCTGGGGATCTTCTTTGACTGCTTTGATCATAGCCGCTACTCTTCATTGATGAAAAGTTACAACAATACTGATGTTCAGGGATTCTAATGTTATGAAAAGCTAAAGTCCCTTTAATCATCCATCAAATCAGGGAAAATTCACTTGACAAACTAGACGTACGTCACAGACATCATGAAAGAGACCAGCGCCAAGGACGCTTATTCTTTTAACTAGATTGAAGCAATCCACTTTCTATGGTCATGTCATGAGAAGAAGGAAGCTGGAAGACATCGTAACAACAGGAAAGATTGAACGAAAAGAAAAAGAAATAGATGAAGACAAAGAGAGCACTTACTAGACAGTTTGACATCATTGCATGGACATAAATGGACAGAAATTAACAACATAACTTATAAATAGTACTGGAGGCAGGAAGTTGTGGAAAGGTATGGTCGCCTACGCCACTAGGCAATGTACTTGAAGAAGAAGAACATATCGCCAACAAATGCTAATATTTCATACCACTTCTCTAATGGTTAACTAATATTTCACTGATGAAATTACCAGAATTTGTATTACATTTTGCTAATAACTTCACGATTTTGGCTACAGTGCCTGCAGCAGCACTTTACCAACTTTGACTACTAATGTACTAGCATTAAACGAAAACTTCTGCCATCAATGGTACCTATACCTTGTAGCGGTATGGCAGCTTGTGTGCCCTGACAATCCCCAGAGCTATGCCAGTGGGAGTTTTACTCCTGGTAGGTTCAACCAAGCTGGACTGGTCTGCGTGGGTAGGGGTCAGACAAAAACTGGTCCCTGGTCCTCCAGGTTGGGGGTTTTAGCACAGGGCCGACACCCCTGTCTATGTAAAAAATCGCACATGTTACGGTGTCGCATATAGATTTATGATCAATAAATTTTCTATATTCTTTTCTTTTCTACCCGTGTCCTCTACTTTATTATCGCTCTTTTATCCTTTTCCTGTTTTTCGCATTCGTCCGTTTGCGACAAAATATAAAATTTCCCATGCTGACTTTTGCCGTTTCTTTTCTCATACTAGTCACGCATTTTATTGCGTAAGATGTCAGTCCCTGGATGTGAACGAAATAGTGTGAGAATTAGTCTCGTCAGACATAGAGAGCAGACATGTGTCTACATTTTCATCTGACACGAGTTTTTCTTCGGCTAGATTCTCGGCGTGAGGTGTGGAAGGCGCCAATCTGCATCGCTCAGAAATGAGACATGTCGGAGAAGTTGTGAAGACGCGTTTTGGCAGTTGTGGCCAGCGTCTAAGTTAATGTGAAGTGTTAAGAGAGAGAGGGGGAGAGAGAGAGACCGGCGCTATTTCGGGTTTTCGTAATAGCGTGGGATCCTTTGTCCGTTTTCATATATCTACACGAGTAGCTTAGAATATTCATTCAGTTCTACAAATTTTGCAGCAGACAGGTTGCTCGTGCTAAGGAAATAAGCTTGCATAGCGATGTTCTTAGTTTGACTCGACATTTTGCCGAGCTTCTAGACTAACTATATGAGTGAATAAATTCTAAGTTTGTGCGATCGCCTGTAGTTCTGTCTGGAGGTAAATATATTATATATCTAGTAGTATTGAGTGATTCAGTGATAATCGCTTATTTCATTTCACTAGCTAGATTTCTGTGCAGAAGTAATTAAATTGTAAGTCTGTTATATTCTCTAGCTGACGCGTTTCAGTGGATAACAAAATAAATTATAATTTCTAGCTTAACTCATGCAGCTATAAATAAATTTAATTAAATTGCTAGTAATTAGTCGAGAATATTGTAAACTAACTTATAACTGCACTGATTCATCATTGAGTATTGACGAAATACGTCTTCTTCTTCTTCTTCTTCTTCTTCTGTCCTTAGCCACAGACCGTCAAAGCAGTCAGTGGCCATTACGCCTAGTGGCGTCTTAGGGCAACAGCAGATAGGTTTTCTTTGCCATTGTTTCCCATCACGCCTAGTGGCGTCTTTAGGGCAACGGCAAATCAACCCATTTGCTGTTGTTTCCGTAATCGAAGTGACTGGCAACGGGTGATCAGCCCGTTGTGAACGAAATACGTATGTATTTCTAATTCATGATGATTGATTTTATGAATATAACTTATTTCACGGGAATTTTAAACGATAAGTCAAGCTCTCCGCTTGCAGTTTATAATGTAAGTTATAACCGAAGTAAATAGTATGTATAAGTATTTTATATGTTGTTTTTCTTTATTCAGTGAAACTGGTGTAGCCCAACTTTACCAACGGTTTTAGTACTGAGAAACATCTGTGAAGAACAAAAACATTTTTTTTCTTAAAGACTAGGGTGTATAAAGTAAAACCTGTCTGGCATTGCGCTGGCATCCAGAATGACAGAGTACCCATTACATGAACTTTAAGATTAAATGAAGTAACGGGCCCATCGAGCCAGATTTAATTCTTCCTGAGGAAAACCTCAAGAACATTTCACTCTTGTGGCAAGTAAAATATTACTAGCAGTAACATTCCGACGGAGTTCTGACTAGTTGTGGTGTGACCAAATAAAGTCCTATACTGAGAGAAGGCACCGACCTGACATTCCTCGTTACTAGAAACCTAAGCTATTGACACTGTGCTCGCTGTTAACGTTCGTGCCTGGACAATTTTAATGTGACATAAACAGATATCAAAAATAATAATAACCAAGGAAACGTTCCCTGAAGTGGTGAACTCAACCTGACTTTGCGGAACTGGGGTTCCCTTTGGCCAAGACTACCACTGGAGATTCTGTATGTGCATGTCCTAAAAATTGTTTTTTCCAGAAGTTGCTACCAAAGCTGTAAGTACGAATGCAAGCTAGTGATCACGGCTGACTGAATAGAGTGAATGCAGGACTGAGTGATTCCTTTAATGTTGTGTTTTTTGGCACCCATTTTGCTGTCTTAAATTTCTTTATGCAAGTTTTTTGTTGCTTACAATATTTTCCTTAGGATAGATTAGAGTATCAAAGTCTGTTCCTACGAGGGGCGTTCAGAAAGTAATGCACCACATCGTTTTTCTCAACTAATAACAAAGATAGAAGCATGAAATTTTGCATACTTCAAATATGGCATGTGCCAATTGTGTGCACCAAATTGCATTGCATTCGGCCAAATTACACGGCTGCCCTAAACTGTTGAAATGGAGCGTGTTAGCAACTTGCGTTATAAGCAGCGAATTGTGATAGAATTTCTCATTGCAGAGAACGAAACTGTTGTGAACATTCACAAGCGTCTATGTGATGTGTATGGAAGTTTTGCAGTCGACAGGAGTACAGTCAGTCGCTGGGTTCAGAGAATCAAAGAATCAGGAAGTGGAGATACGGAGCTCCTTGATCGGCCGCGCTGTGGACGTCCTGCCACTGCCACCAACGCAGAAATGTTGAAATGCGCTGAAGGCATTATTCTTACTGATAGGCGAATCACTACTCAACAATTGGCCTTACAGCTGTCAGTCAGCATTGGTAGTGCAAATGCACTTATAAAAACTCTCGGATTTTCTAAAGTTTGCGCAAGATGGGTTCCTCGAAGTCTCACAAATGACCACCGATTGCAAAGGAAAGCAATTTCTTCTGAATTGTTGGAGCGTTTCAGTGCTGATGGAGAGAACTTATTGGCTAAGATCGTTACAGGTGACGAAACCTGGGCACATCATTTTGAACCTGAGACAAAAAGACAGTCAATGGAGTGGCATCGTCCGCAATCACCACGAAGAAAGAAATTCTAGACAATTCCTTCAGCTGGAAAGGTCATGATCACTGTCTTTTGGGACATTGAAGGTGTGATTCTTGTGGACGTTATGCCAAGAGGAGAGACAATCAATTCGCAAGCTTACATTAAGACACTGAAAAAACTCAATCAACGTTTTCGCAGAGTTCGGCCGCACAAGAATCCAGCAGACCTGATTCTCCTTCACGACAATGCGCGACCTCCCACAAGTCTGGCAACACGGAAAGCAATCACCAAATTGGGCTGGACTGTACTACCCCATCCACCCTATAGTCCCGATTTGGCACCCTCTGATTTTCATCTATTTGGTCCACTTAAAAGATGCACTCCGTGGGACAAGGTTTGAAGATGATGAAGGAGTGATTCATGCAGCGAAGAAATGGCGACATGATCAAGACAAAATCTGGTACGGGCTGGGAATACATGCACTTGTTTCGCGCTGGCATAAAGCCGTACAAGTTGATGGGGATTAAGTTGAATAATATCTATGTTTACATGACATATCCATGTATATTGTGTATACATTTCATGCTTTTTGAATAAACAGCTCCTGAGAAAAATGATGTGGTGCATTACTTTTTGAACGCCCCTCGTACTTTTTAAAAAAGGGAAATCTTAGACTATAGCGTATGCATCCGTGACTCTTTGTGGCTATCACTTTTCTTCTAACAGGACTGTGGGCTATACATCGAGGGAAAAGTTTATACCTATGGGTCTATCATTCTTGCAGCAATTCATTGGCTTATGACTATTTGTATATGTTTGATGTAATTTTATGTGTTGTGATGGAATTTTATTATGATAATTAAAATTCACTTGAACTTATTCCAGTGTGTTGGTCAGTACGTTCCCAATTATCTATATTTCCATTGTCATAGTTTCACG
Organism: Oreohelix idahoensis; assembly: GCA_024509875.1. Taxonomy (NCBI): domain Eukaryota; kingdom Metazoa; phylum Mollusca; class Gastropoda; order Stylommatophora; family Oreohelicidae; genus Oreohelix; species Oreohelix idahoensis. Next base: position 299,251 of record JAMPIV010006957.1, on the reverse strand, counting down.
TCTGTGTGTCTATTGTAGTCACTTAGGTGTGTGTGTATGTGAGGGATATATATATATATATATATATATATATATATATATATATATATATATATATATATATATATATATATATATATATATATATATATATATATATATATTACTATATATTATACTAGACGGACTGACAAATCTTAATCTGTTGTAGATGATAGGCTGACTGAGAGAAATCATCTCGTGGGTCAGAGACCGACTCTAATATATTTCCTCCATCTCACTCGTGAAATCTATTTCTATTTTATCATCTCCCACTGAGCTATCACTTGTTTCTATTGCTATTCAGAAGGGACCAAACCAAGTCTTAATTCACCTATCACAAATCTACGACATACGGAAACGGCAATAAATGAAAAAACTTTGATGCGGGACGGACATCCGGAGTCTCAGGCTCGTATGACTGACAGTGGTGAAAGCCAAAAGGAAGCCACTGGCATGCAAACGGATGCCCAGACCGCAAAACACGAAACCAGAATTGGTTTTTAGAATGTCAGAACCATGAATGAGGCAGGAAAGCTGAGACAGATCACAGCAGAGATGAGGAATTACAAACTACATATCCTGGGAATAAGCGAGAGCAGATGGACAGGGATGGGGATAATAAAAACAGCTACAGGGGAAACAGTACTTTATTCTGGAAGAGAGGACGGTCAGCACAACGAAGGTGTAGCCATTATCCTGAAGAAAGGAATGGAAAGGTCTTTACTGGAATGGAAACCCATTAACAACAGACTAATAAGAGCAAGACTGAGAGGGAGATTCACCAATATCACATATGTACAATGCTATGCACCAACAAACGACAGCGATGAAGAGATCAAGGATGAGTTCTATCAACAGGTACAAAAGGAAATGGAAACTGTACCCAGGTACGATCTTATTATAGTAATGGGAGACCTAAATGCGAAAGTTGGAACACACAATAATTATAACGAAAGAGTAATGGAGAAATCGACGATGTCGACCAGAAATTCAACACCATCTCAACAATATACAAAGAAAGCAGCAAGTCATGCTTGGGATTCCAGGAAAGAAAGAGCCAAGACTGGATAACATCAGAAACACTAAACACCATAGCGAAGAGAAAGGAAATGAAAAGAAAGAAAACAGAAGCTAAGTCTCCCAGGTTAAAGGCAATATATAGTGAACAGTACAGTCAGCTGGACAAGGAAGTAAAACGTCAAACCCGTGCTAACAAAAGGACATTTCTGGATGACATTGCAAGACAGGCAGAAGAGGCAGCACTGAGAAATGAACAAAGCACAGTCTATAATATAACTAAAACTTTCAGTGGAAAACGAGGTGCAAACAACATAACGTTAGTAAGAGACAAGCAAGGAAATCTCATCACCACAGCACAGGGGCAGGAAACAAGATGGGCAGAGCACTTCAGAGAAACACTGAACAAGGAACCACTAGAGACTCAGCTGAATGTTCCTGAGGCTGAAAGTGACTTAGACGTAAATACAGACATTCCACGAAAAGAAGAAATCATCACAGCCATCAAAGGGCTAAAAAATGGAAAAGCGCCTGGTCAAGACAATCTAAATGCTGAGTTATTCAAGACAGACCCTGAACTAGCTGCAGAACTATTAGAACCACTATTTGCACAAATCTGGGAAACTGAGACAACACCAACAGAGTGGAGTAAAGGAATAATTGTCAAATTTCCCAAGAAGGGCGACTGTGGCCGGGCAGGGTAGTGGGGGTTGCTGTTTAACTCGAGAGTATTAGATTTTGATTACTAGCTAGCCTGCTAGAGGTGATGATTTCTCTCTACAGACTTACAGGAATTTACCAGGTTCGGGGACAATCCTCTATGATGTTTTATTTTTAGAGCATATGGTTATTATTTGTGTTGCACCTGCAACGATTAGCTTTGGCATGATCCTTTAATAATTGGTATGATGGCTAACTGCAAACATATGATTCGTCAACAGCATTTGTGTTCAATGAAACAAATGTTTATTCAATTTCCAACAAGAACTGGGTTAAGTCAAATGGTAACCACACCAAATTTGCATAATAGCATGTTGACATTTAATAAACAAGAATAAAAAGTCAATGCATTATTTTAATGATGCAATATTCCTTATTGCATCTCGTAATCTTTTCAAGTTGCTAAAACATGGCGTGGCTCCTCTATCCTTCTAGTGTTCCTTCGTTTATTTGTTAATGTGGTCTAGATTTCACGTTTTTCTTATCTCTTCATTTCAATGAAGAGCCAAACTTTCTCTTATTCATTAGTATTCCTTAGTTTGACTTTCTCTCAGCTTAAGGACCTTCATTCTTAGTAAAAGGTTCAGATATATGCCTGGGTTTACAATTCTTTACCCAGTTTTCGAGCGTAGCTCCGTTTCAGTTATGACTGTGGGCTCTAACAGTTATTGCATTCAGTATTTAGCAATACTTACAGTTTTAATGAATTCACAAACAAATTATTCTACGTTTCGAAATTACACAGTTGCTTTAATTGTGCGAAGTCAATCTCCTCTATAGAATATCACTGAGCAAAGAGAATTACGTCTTGTCTCGACCGCTCTAAATTCATTACTGACTAAAAAAATGGCTTCGTCTCTTGTTCATTCCGGGAAAAAAAGACTCAGCCTAACCATTGGTGGGAAAATCACGTGACCAATGCTTGGCGTTACGAAGCGAAGCTTAGCCTAAAATAATGCGTGGCTTTTCGAAGCTAACCTGGTTTAATTAAACATCTGCGCCAAGACTTTTTTAATCTTCTGTTTCTATAAAAATTTATTTTATATGTTAATATAGCCTGTATCTGAAAACTTACGGTATACGCGGTTACATACAGATCCCGGGGCCCTGCAAATGTATCCCGTAGGGAGACATTTGAGTACTATCAATAACAAAAATCCATCCCCAAAAATTTCTAAGTTCAAAAAAATTTTCAGAAAAATTTAAAGTTCAAAAATTTTTCTAAGTCCAAAAATATTTCCAAAAAATTTAATTTAATTCCTATACTGGGGTCCTATGTCTATATGAGGTCGTCTGCTATGTAAAAAAAACTAGTAGTGGACATCAACTTCAAAAAGTGTAACTTATTCATCACATCATAATATTTTTCACCAAATTTACAAATTGGCAACACTGCCTAACAAAATCTGCAAAACACTCATAAGGTCATCACTAAAAAAATGTGACGAGTGGCAACACTGGGGAATGAACAATAAACTATCTTATTTGCAGAACTTGGCTGGATTATCATAATCTATTACATTTCATTCAAAAATATAGTTGATTACATTCTCTTGGATGTGGTGGGGGTGTTATCTCTTTTCTGTTCCTGTTATTTACTCCATATATAATTCTGCAAGACTTAACAAATCTTTTTTTTCCTGGCGTATTTATTTATTCTATTTCCCAAGTACTCTGCAATATTCCAAGAAATGTCCAAAATCTCTAATTCCTATGGTAATGGCATCCACTTGCGCTACAACTGTGCCTCTATTTATAGTGGTAGTTTTTCCTGACATATTCAATATCATGATGGGGAAATCTCTGGACTTCGAGACTTCAGCGATTCCCTCTGTAATTTGCAACAATGGGTCATCAATAATGCTTTCTTCTGCTAGGGGCTGTACTTGAATTGATTGCCCTGGTGTTATGTACTCAGAATTTTTTACTCTGCCTTTTGCTATGACCAGGGAGTTTGGAGCCACCGTTATGGGAGCTGTAATCCTTACTAAAGACGCTATGTGGATATCGTCCTGGAGATCTATGTACGTATTGTTGACTTTGATTTTGTGGAGGTCATAGTATATTCGAACTTTGTGTTTGTTAAAAAAATCTCTCCCTAGGATAAGATTTCTAGACATTCCTTTAGTAATGACAAATGGGTGTTCAAAATTTGTTTCGCCTAAGGAAAATTTTAGCCATGCTGTCCCAACTGAATTTAGTCTTTGTCCCGTGACTGAAGCTAGGTGTGTTTTGGACGGTTGAAATCGTACTAAGTGTTGGATCCTCTTGAACAGCTGGAACCTAATAAGGCTGATGGATGCTCCTGTATCTACCAGTGCCCTATATTGTTGGCCCTGTATAGACATGATGCAGGAACTGGGGTCCGGATGTATTTTAGTTCCGTCATGCAACATTTCTTCATATTGTATTTTACTGGATGGGCCCACTTGACAATTTCTGTTCTGTGTTGTTTCTTTTGTTTTGGACCAGTTTCTGTGATTGTTGCCCTCACTAACGGTCCTGTTTAGTGAGTGGCGCGGCCGTTTCCCTGACGCATGAGGGGTTGAGGTGCGCCTCTGGTATACTGATTTCTGGTGTAATCACGTGGGGGTGGTGCGGGTTGTTGTGGTTGGTAACCTCCTCTTCTGGGTGGTGCATGATTGTAATTTGCTCTACAGGACTTGTAACCATGTCCGAGCCTACCGCATGTGAAGCATCCGTTTGTATTGACATTATTGACGTCGTTTTGCCTCTGTGTGGGGGGTCTATAATTGCGGGGTCTATCATCACGTATTCGTTAGCGAGTCCATTGCCTCCTGGTATGGTCAACTTCCATAGGCTCATGCTCATCATAGTCCCTATATTCTGGTCGGGGTTCCCTACCTGCTCTTTGTTGGAACCTTCGGTGAAGATTTTCCTCCTGTATTGCTGCTTGGATTGTTTCAGCAATAGTCTTGGTGTCTTTTCTAATAAGATGCCTTCTGATATTTTCCGCTCTAAGGCCATCGGCAAATATCCCCACTAACTGTATTTCTACATCAGGTGTGGTAGGGATTTCTCCGCAAAATGCCTCTTCTGCCATATTGAGGAATCGATCTCCAAAAAGTTGTACCGATTCATCTCTTTCCTGTTTCATGCTTCTAAGGACTGACCAAGCATGCATTTTGTCTATTATTTCCCCATATCTCTGGGTGAGCTCTTTTTTTAGGGACTCGTAGGTTTCTGTGGGGTACTGCTGGGACCTCCTTCTTAAAAAATCAGTCACGTACGAATCAGAACCTAACAGAGCGATTTTCTTTTTCTCTTCATCATTTGTTGTTTCTGCTATTGCCGCAAATTTGTCTATGTCGGCCAACCATCTCCTGAATTTCTTCTTATCTCCCTCGAATGGTTGTACTATGGACCTAACTTGGGATAATTTTGCATAATTGCTATTCTTTTCTAAGTTCTCAGTAAGGCGCTGTAGCGCTATCAATGTGGGTTCCTCCATATTTGGATTGACTGGGGGCTGCAACGGTTGTGCATTTACAGGTTGGTTCTGTGGTTGTTGTTGTTGTTGGTCCACACCAAGCTGTTGAAAATTTTCCATTAATTGATCCATCTTCGCTTCTGCTCTTTTGTAGAGGACTGGTCACTAGGCAACAAGTTGAGATGTGTGGCCGGGCAGGGTAGTGGGGGTTGCTGTTTAACTCGAGAGTATTAGATTTTGATTACTAGCTAGCCTGCTAGAGGTGATGATTTCTCTCTACAGACTTACAGGAATTTACCAGGTTCGGGGACAATCCTCTATGATGTTTTATTTTTAGAGCATATGGTTATTATTTGTGTTGCACCTGCAACGATTAGCTTTGGCATGATCCTTTAATAATTGGTATGATGGCTAACTGCAAACATATGATTCGTCAACAGCATTTGTGTTCAATGAAACAAATGTTTATTCAATTTGGAACAAGAACTGGGTTAAGTCAAATGGTAACCACACCAAATTTGCATAATAGCATGTTGACATTTAATAAACAAGCATAAAAAGTCAATAAATTAATATGAAATTAATATGAAACAAATATAAAGGTATGTTATCAGGCACTCGCAGGAAATAAAGAAGTAGAACACCAGACAACAGAAAAACAACAGACATGAGTGGTGTCATGAAATATTCTAATCCACATATATAAATTATTAGGTAAATATGAAGCCTAACAAATAAAATTAATAAAGAGAAGAGCAATGGTAAAATGACATTGCTGTCACAAGGAATGTACTCGAAATCCCCCTTGTTTTCTGCTTCGTCTGCAAATTGTAACGCTTTCACGTTGATAGTAAAAGCTTACTGTATTATACCCGCTTTCTTCAATGAAACGTGTGCTGTATTTCTTGGAAAAACATTAAGAGGCAGACTGCGTAATGACCTAAATTTTAAATTCCATTCATGTCTTTTTCTACATTACGTTACCAAAACGAACGAACAGTTGGACTAAAGGATAGCGAGAAGGGAGAGGAAGCCGAACACTAAACACGCTTCGCGCGATACGCAAATGCTGCCATCACGCGTGTAAGTCTACATGCACTAATTTTTTTTTCAGACGGACAGTGATAAAATACACTACCCTTTCCCAGAGTTAGGTTTATAAATCATAACAGACTCTTATTAGAAAAGATAACATTAGATGGGTTTACGGTTGAAAACATAACAGTACCCAGACAGCACATCTTCCAAACAGGAGGTAGTAGAAAATACATATTTTGAACGCAGCCACGTAGCTCTTTTAAAGTGGGAAAATTGGGTTCCTTAGGGCTTGCTGACAAATAATATGTAAAACGTTACGCAAATAGTCCAGGAATTAATAAATTATACCCAAAATAAATATTGGGGGTGCCTGACAGCATAAAATCATTTCTGCTCATAAGATTTTTTTTTAACGTGTTTGAAAAAAATTTACGTTACAGAAATAGCCTACCATGTAAACTCCAAATTGATTGGAGCGCAACAAATGAAAGCCTAACCACGATTGGTCGGGCTATAAATACTATCTTGGTTGTTAGGGGACGGGAAAAGATAACATTTTTTCAAACACTTGTCGAAACGTGGCTCATTGGCCAGTCTCGCTGATATACACACTTGGGAGCGTTAGTTCGAAACCACTTGTTTAAATACACTTGATAAAGCATCAGTGCGTTGAAGCCAGCTTATATTTGACTCAATAAAAGCCTGGAACATAGGCAGATGGAAGTTTGTGCCAGTTTGTGCCAGAATTCATTGCTAATCAACGTATCTGTGTTATTCGTATGAATTGTGGTAAGCTTGAACCATTTAATATCTTTTAATGAAAATTGAATGTGAATTGTTGATTTATGCCTGTATATATATGTGTAGTTCAGTGGCAAACGTGAGGTAAAGCCTAAAATGCTCCAGCCTGAACAGAGGGTGTCGGAGAGAAGTAAAACGGCATGGAATGGCCAAACAGTACACTGACACCTGGATGATTGACTAGAAAGAAATAATGCTGGAAGTGCAGAGGCGTAGTAACCATTAAGAAGGGTAATACTGGAATAAAGTATTTCAAATGAAACTGACAGTTGGCCTAATGCTCTGAACTCAATGTTTGTGCTGTATTGTGATCAGTGTAAAAGAGAATATAAATTAGTTATGAAGTAGAAGGTACATCCTTCTTGATTTCAGGGACAGTGGTCTTGATGGTAGTGAGCAGCACCTGGTCAGAGATTTGCTGAATCCAGTGTCGGACAGCATACTCCTTGGTCCTTTTAGCTATCAGTGAGGTATCTCCAGAGCCCAGAAGAGAATTCGAGCAGAGGAGTCCTCTCCTGCCGCCATCACTCAAGATAAGCAGAGTTGGCCAGCTGAGCTCAACATTATGTCCCCTCATCTAGAAATAACTTTATAAAAATACCATTCAGAGGGGAATTTACTTGTCTTAAAATCAGGAACTGTGAACATCTCCAATACTGATCCCTAAAGACAAACTATTGAAGTCATGATGACAAATACCAACAGAGCTTGAACAAAACAAAACCAGTATTACCTCATTTTACTACTACACAACTGACACACATAGAACATTTGTACTAATATATGTCACTACAATATTCATATTAAATACATTCTGTACATAACTTGTAATTTAAATTGATTGTGATTCCTGGTTCCCTTGTAGTTGAATCAGGACACATATTCATTCATGCCAGTAATGAATACATATTGTTATTCGAAAGTTTATCAGTGACTCTTTTAAGATATCTTTGTAGAGTGTTATATGTATGTGAGTGTCACAGTGTTGTCAAGAGTAGTGGATTAAATTAAATTGTTTATCTGTCTGTTGTTGTGACTTACACTTCACCATACTCATACCCTAGACACATAACGTAGCATCACACTATTCCAGAATAATTCTGACTGAGATAAAGAGATATGTGGTAGCAAGTAAGGTTATCTATAATACACTACTCTTAATAGATATAGATACCTTCACAGCTGATCTCAGTCAGTACACTAAGTTCCCTATAAGTATTTATAACTTCCCACTTCACCACATATATTGGGGTCTCGCTCTTGGGATTTTGAATCTTTAACTATTAAAAATATTGGGGGTAATTCACTTCAGGGAATATAAGAATTAAAAGGTATCCTTGGGTGGAATTAAATAAGGTTGAGCTCACGGTGCCTGTTTTGTCCATTAGAGATTGAATTGTTGGTTAGACATTGTATTAAGTTACATGATAGACAATGGCGGACCTGGCCAAATTTCGATCTGCTGCGGTTCAGACTGCAAAAGAGTTAGGATTAGATGGGCAAGTTATGGTTGCCTATGTCACAACGGAATGTGACAAATTTATTGAACGCGAAGAAAGAAGATTAGAAAAAGAAGCCGAAAGAAGGTTAGAGGCTGAAAGGGAAATTAAGAAGTTACAATTTGAAGCTGAGGCTGAGACTAAGAGGTTGCAAGCTGAGGCTGAGACTAAGAGGTTGCAGATTGAGGCTGAGGCTAAGAAATTGGAGGCAGAAAGAGAAGACAAGAGATTAGCTGCAGAAAGAGAAGCCGAGGAAAGAAGACAGGCTGCAGAAAGGGAAGAGAAGAAGAAAGAAATTGAGAGAGAAAGGTGGAGCTTAAAGTTATCTCAGGGACTTCGTGGGGCAGCTTATGAAGTTTTTGCAAAAATGAGCAGAGGTGATCAGGAAAATTATGACATGCTAAAGCAGGCTCTTTTGTTAAGGTATGAAAAGAATGCAGAATTCTATAGAAAAAAAATTTAGGAATGCTAAACTACTGTCAGGTGAAACCTATCACCAGTTCTCTGCACGCATAGAGACATACTTGGAGAAATGGACTTCTCTGGGGAAAACCCAAGATCTTAAGGAAATGGTCCTTATAGAGCAACTAAGAGAGTCCATGGCTCCAGACCTGAGAAAGTTTCTCATGGAACAAGGTGCAGAGAGGCTGGGTGAGTTGCTAAATGTTGCTGAAAGGTATCAAGCAGCTCAAGCAGAGGTAACAGGTAATAAAAAGAAACAGGTGGATAACTTTAGGGCACCACAGAACTTTAATAAATTTGATCCTAGGGATCAAAATAAAGGTAAGCCCCAATTTGATAGGCCACGGTATGAAAATAAAAATAAATTCCCACAATTCGATGAAAGGAAATATAATGAAAGAAAATCTTTCAACCAAGGAAAAAGGTGGTGTAAAAATTGTCAGATGGACAATCATGACACTGACCGTTGCAGAAGGAAACCTGTGTATATGGCAACCCTTCAGGTCAGGTCGACCTCAAGACAGGAGGAGGATATTATGTTAGATACCACTCCAGAAGAGATGAGGAAGGCACAGGCTGGGGATAAAAACACTCAAGCCTTGTTTCAGAAAATTGTCAACTTGTCATACAACTCCAGGCAAGGGAGATTTTTACATGAAAAACAAGTTGATGTATAGGAAGACTGGAGCTAGATCCAATGGTCACGGACAGCTGGTTCTTCCAAAAAGATATAGGACAGAATTAATAAGGAGCCTACATGTGAAACCAGATGGGGACCATGAGAAGATAGGTACCATCATTCAAAAGGTGGCTCACAATTATTATTGGCCCAAAGCAAGATGGGACATTGAAAATTTTGTAGAAAGGTGTAGCATAGCACATGAGGGAACACCCACAAGTGGGAACATGGATCAGGACCTGGACACGCCACGGGGCAAAATCAGGCCTGACAATAAAAGGAAAAATAGATTTGATAAAGTGGACCAAATGGAATGGGAAGCCCCTTTTCACGGACAAGCTTCACTTAACTGTTTTACAATGGCCACTATGCGGAGAGTGCAAAGAGATGTCTTACCCCAGGATAAGCCGAAAATCCCTCAATCGGACTTAAACAAAATGGAGGAAGAGGATGTAGAGAGGAAATCTCTCATCAAGAATTTTAAGAGGGGAGAAAGCCCCAAAAGAAAAATTGGTAGCGGTCGTTTTGTGAATGATAATTCTGGGAGGAAAAATCATCACTATAAAGCTTCAAGTGGAAGAGACCATACCGGTGCATGGACAAATAGGTCCACCCAATAAAAGGTCCACTCGAAGCTATGTTAAGAACGTGGACTGATGAAAAGGCAGAGGAAAACATTACATCTTCATACCAATATGTGAATGAGCTGACCACTCGGTTGAAAACTGGCTGGAAACTGCCAATGAAAATTTGAAACAAGCCAGGAAGAAACATGCTGCCTATTATAACAGGAAGGCGAAAGACAGAAATTTGGCTGTGGGAGAGAAGGTACTGCTTCTTTTGCCCGGGAGTCAGAATAAGTTACAAATTGGATGGCAGGGTCCATATACAGTTCTAGAGAAGGTGTCTAGAACAAATTATAAGATAGATAAGAAGGGGAAAGAAAAAATCTATCATGTGAATCTCCTGAAGAAGAATTTGGAAAGAGAACATCAGGAAGAGACACACTTGTTGACCTTGTCCATCGCCATGGAGATGAAAAAGGAACCACTTTCATCATTTGAATATCCATTACACCCCTGTGAGACAGCAGCACAGGTGAAAAATCAGTACACATTTAACGAAAACTCAGAAAGAGAGAGTGCAACAGGTTCTAAATAATCATGCAGAGGTGTTAACAGACCGACCAGGGCATACAAACCTATTGGAATATGATATGAAACTCATAGACTCCACACCTGTCTGTATGAAACCATATTCGATTCCGTTGCTAAGGAAAAAGCTTTGAAGGAAGAGATAGACTATCTATTGAAAGAAGGAATTATTTCGCACAGTGAGTCTTCGTATAGTTCCGGTGTTGTACTCTTAAGGAAGCCCTCTGGAGAACATAGACTCTGTATAGATTACAGGAGACTGAACGCTATTACAGAAGGACAGGTGGATCCATTGCCGGATACAAATCAGCTGTTTGCCAGACTAAATAAAGCTAAATATTTCTCAAAAGTGGATCTGAGTAAAGGATACTATCAGATTCCAGTAAAGCCAGAGGTTAGACCATACCTAGCTTTTAGTACCTCAGAAGGACACTATGAGTTTAATAGATTGCCATTTGGATTGAAGAATGCGCCTAGTGTCTTCTCTAGAATGATGAGAGAATTATTGGATCCTCTGAATAATCCCTGTATAACAAATTTTATGGATGATATCCTTATAGCAACAGAAACATTTGAGGAACACATTGACTCTCTGAACATGCTGTTTGATCGACTTAGGGAGGCAAATTTAACAGCCCGTCCAACCAAATGTTGCGTTGGATGTAAAGAATTGGAATTTTTGGGACACACAGTTTATCAGGGAAACATGACCCCTGACCCAAAGAATTTAGAGAAACTACAAAAAGCCCCGAGACCACAAACCAAGAAGGACGTGAGATCCTTTGTCTCCTTATGTGGTTTCTACCAGAAGTATATCAAAAACTTTAATTCCATATGTGCACCGTTAACTGAATTGACACGTAAAGGACATCCAGATCGCATTACATGGACACCACAATGTGAAATGACTTACCAAGAATTGAAGGAAAAGCTCACAAGTAAACCCATTTTGAAATTACCTGACTTAAGTCAAGAATTCATAGTAAGGACGGATGCAAGTAATATTGGGTTAGGTGCAACTTTACTACAGAAATCAGATGCATTGGATGGGGAATTAAGCCCAGTGGCATATGCTAGCAGAAAGTTGAATAAAGCTGAAATCAACTACTCAACTAGCGAAAAAGAATGTCTTGCAGTAATATGGGCAATAAAGAAATTCAATATTTATCTATATGGGAAGGCATTTAAGTTGCAAACTGACCACAAACCTTTATCGTTTTTAGCACAGGCTAAGCATGAGAACTCTAGGTTACTCCGATGGTCTTTGCTTCTGGCTCCATATAATTTTAGCATTGAATATATATCTGGAAAAACCAATCTGGGAGCGGATTTTTTAAGCCGCCATCCGTGTGATGAGAATCACCGTAAACCCCAGAAATAATAATAAATTTCTCTATGTGTATATAGAATAAAGGACTGACATATAATGTCTGTTTTAAGAGGGGAGGTGTCATGAAATATTCTAATCCACATATATAAATTATTAGGTAAATATGAAGCCTAACAAATAAAATTAATAAAGAGAAGAGCAATGGTAAAATGACATTGCTGTCACAAGGAATGTACTCGAAATCCCCCTTGTTTTCTGCTTCGTCTGCAAATTGTAACGCTTTCACGTTGATAGTAAAAGCTTACTGTATTATACCCGCTTTCTTCAATGAAACGTGTGCTGTATTTCTTGGAAAAACATTAAGGGCAGACTGCGTAATGACCTAAATTTTAAATTCCATTCATGTCTTTTTCTACATTACGTTACCAAAACGAACGAACAGTTGGACTAAAGGATAGCGAGAAGGGAGAGGAAGCCGAACACTAAACACGCTTCGCGCGATACGCAAATGCTGCCATCACGCGTGTAAGTCTACATGCACTAATTTTTTTTCAGACGGACAGTGATAAAATACACTACCCTTTCCCAGAGTTAGGTTTATAAATCATAACAGACTCTTATTAGAAAAGATAACATTAGATGGGTTTACGGTTGAAAACATAACAGTACCCAGACAGCACATCTTCCAAACAGGAGGTAGTAGAAAATACATATTTTGAACGCAGCCACGTAGCTCCTTTAAAGTAGTATTTTTGGGTTCCTTAGGGCTTGCTGACAAATAATATGTAAAACGTTACGCAAATAGTCCAGGAATTAATAAATTATACCCAAAATAAAATATTGGGGGTGCCTGACAGCATAAAATCATTTCTGCTCATAAGATTTTTTTTTAACGTGTTTGAAAAAAATTTACGTTACAGAAATAGCCTACCATGTAAACTCCAAATTGATTGGAGCGCAACAAATGAAAGCCTAACCACGATTGGTCGGGCTATAAATACTATCTTGGTTGTTGGGGGAGACGGGAAAAGATAACATTTTTTCAAACACTTGTCGAAACGTGGCTCATTGGTCAGACTCGCTGATATACACACTTGGGAGCGTTAGTTCGAAACCACTTGTTTAAATACACTTGATAAAGCATCAGTGCGTTGAAGCCAGCTTATATTTGACTCAATAAAAGCCTGGAACATAGGCAGATGGAAGTTTGTGCCAGTTTGTGCCAGAATTCATTGCTAATCAAATAGTATTCTGTGTTATTCGTATGAATTGTGGTAAGCTTGAACCATTCAATATCTTTTAATGAAAATTGAATGTGAATTGTTGATTTATGCCTGTATATATATGTGTAGTTCAGTGGCAAACGTGAGGTAAAGACTAAAATGCTCCAGCCTGAACAGAGGGTGTCGGAGAGAAGTAAAACGGCATGGAATGGCCAAACAGTACACTGACACCTGGATGATTGACTAGAAAGAAATAATGCTGGAAGTGCAGAGGCGTAGTAACCATTAAGAAGGGTAATACTGGAATAAAGTATTTCAAATGAAAAACTGACACTGTTGGCCTAACGCTCTGAACGCAATGTTTGTGCTGTATTGTGATCAGTGTAAAAGAGAATATAAATTAGTTATGAAGTAGAAGGTACATCCTTCTTGATTTCAGGGACAGTGGTCTTGATGGTAGTGAGCGGCACCTGGTCAGAGATTTGCTGAATCCAGTGTCGGACAGCATACTCCTTGGTCCTTTTAGCTATCAGTGAGGTATCTCCAGAGCCCAGAAGAGAATTCGAGCAGAGGAGTCCTTTCCTGCCGCCATCACTCAAGATAAGCAGAGTTGGCCAGCTGAGCTCAACATTATGTCCCCTCATCTTGAAATAACTTTATAAAAATACTATTCAGAGGGGAACTCTTTACGCTTATCCCTTAAAATCAGGATACTGTGAACATACTACCGCAATACTGGTCACCTAAAGACAAATTACTACCCTGATCCGCCTGAAGATCTCAACCAACCCCATACCCAATCAGAGCCCCCACCAAAACATAAACCCACCACCAAAACTTCCATACACCCACCCTATCCCCCCATCACAAAATTGTACAAATAATATACAGACTCCAACCCTACAACCTCACTACTCAACATACCACCTAATTCACAACTAACCACAAACATGATAACAATAACTCCATTTATAACATCTTCAACCCCATTCAATAACAATCCCCCCCCCCCTATCCCTCTTTCCCCCCTAAAATCCTCACCTTCCCTATTTAAACAAATACATATTTCTAATCCCCCTTTAACACTAAATCTACCCTACTCTATTTCAATACCCATACCATCTCAACACATAATATATAATTAAACCACAACCCCAATCCACCCCACTCCCCCACCCTACTCACACCCCACCTCAACCCCCACCACCAACAATATCAACCCCTCCCCCTCATACATTAAACACACCACCAACTCTTAGGGTCCTATGACTACCGCCACTCACCTACTAGGCAAATCTTCTACCTCAACTACATCCTCCCACACCTAACTCGCTCTCGCATCACTCTCTATAGATTAAATACCATCGCTCCCTCCCAACGTACTCCTCACCGCAAAAACACACCATCCCCCACCCCTCCGGCATCCCATGCCCCTAACGTGACCGCATTAGAAGAAATACCATCGTTATGAATAATCCACATATATGCTCTACCATCCAGATCACCGCCCTCCCTACCCATATATGTCCTAGCTTACTCGTTTTCACATCTCTATTACCAACTGATGTTAAGTCCATATAGACCACCATATTTCACTTCATACTCTCTTTTGATCCTATTTTTACTTACCTTTTTCTAACTAATACACTTACTCCTTTCTTTTACCCTCAGTATTTTCATAAGTCGAATCTCTGTCAGGCCCCTCTCACCCACTATTAAACCTTTTATGTATACAAAAAAATCCTATCACAATCCACTTTCTTAACTATCCCTCCTATCTGTATACACTATCCTCTCATCTAGAGTTAAGAATACCTTCACTAAACTATACGCTGATTACACATCATCTAACTTCCACATACCAATCTATTATAAATGAAGTCTCCTTCCTTTTCCCATCCATCTAGCGTTAACAAGATGGATCCGTCTGTTTTTTTCAATATACCATGCCCCCAATATTAATACTACAACTCTCGCACACGTTTTCTCATCACTTTTCTAGTCCGATTTGGATTTTAATCACTAATCCTTAACAAAAAAGTACTCACTCTAAAAATTAAAAATTAACCAAGTATTCACTACATTTCATTTCATCCAAACTAAACCAAAAAAAAAAAAAATTCCTAAACAAAATGGGTTACTTAACCCACCTCTTTTTGGATGATATTTTATCAGCCTAGTTTGTCCCACGCTAACAATCGCGTTTTGTTTTATCATCAGGTCTACCAACGACTTTAGTTACTCAAAAAACCAATAAAAAAACAAAACAGAACACCCTCCCAAGTCAAAATAACAATAACCAACCAAAAAAACATTCTTTATCAGCTAGTTTACCTATCTAAGTCTATCATAGCTCCTATAATGACACTATACCCCCACTTGTTAGAACCCCTATAATCTCCCAGAAGCTACCCATACCACACAAAACAGACCCCACTCCCAACTTCCTTATGAGAAACCATATCCGTTTACTTTATACCTATGTGACCCAACACAAGTTCTGCCCCCAAACGCCACCCCCAACCCCCCCCCCTACCCCCCTCCTCAGTGGCACCTCCCCCGCCACAACTAAACTTTACAACCGCACCCTAACCAACCCCACCCCCTTCTCAATCGCTCTACTCCCCCCCCCATGCTATGATTACCCTACCTCCAAAACTAACAATACTCTCCTGCTAAAACCCTCACGCAAGCTTGACCCCCAGACTTTTCAATACCTACAGAAATCTCAAACTCCAAAAATAGTATCAATATAATCGCAAACCACTGATTAGAGAGATCCGAACCTCAAACTATACTCGATATACACCTGTAACCATCCAATACAAGTACCCTCAACTATACCAATACATACCCCTCCCCCTCAGCCCTATCATCCACCCGCAAACACAAAAGACAGCAGGTGTGTGAGTGCGCGGAGGTACCCGGGGCGGAGCTGATTCCCCCCTTACCCAGCGTACTCTCCCCTCATCGCCTCTTGTCAAACCCCTACCTAAACAGTTCCCTCTCTACATAACTAATGTCTAATACAACTCCATCCCAAAAGAAACTCAATTCACAAATAATTCAAATCATAGACTCAAGTATCCCCACTAATCACCCTCAGCAACCCCCCCTATTAGTCACCCACCCCCTCCATATTACTCCTCGCACTGCACGCGTCTACAATGACCAGTGATTTCTTAACTAACTGTTAGCGAACATGAACTATGAAGTTGTAACACTGCACACTGTGCCAATGGTGTGACACACACACTACCACCCTCCTACTTATGTCTGTACTTGTTAGTGTATCTTCGCGATCGCCTCTCTCTGTTATCATGATCAATGATTGATCATGTCTATCCAGGACGTTCTTGTCTCTCATTTGTTCTTCTTGAATGTACATCGTCGAGAATTTGTTTACCCGTAGAACTCACAACCTACACATACTATTTATTTTAAAGCTCCGTTCAATTAAATAGTGTACTGAGTATGACATTATGTTTTGATATTGTTACATTATTATTTTTGCACGATGATGAGTGTATTAAACATAGTTCAGTTATATAATTGTGAGTCGCTCTCTCTATCCTAAGATGTGATTTACTATGTGTGAAAAGCTTTCTAGTGATAAACGTATCTTTTTTACTCTAGTCCACTAAGATAGACAATATGTTCTGTGTAGACAAATACCTCGAGTGCGCTCTGAGGCTATATAAGCATCGTTGTAAGTCACACTTGGTGAGATAGGAGTGTTCTGAGTGTGTGTCAGCTACGGCTTACGCATAGAGTACGCTGGTAGGCTTCGCGACGAGTCGGATGATGTAAGATGTGCTCAGGCGTATTGGGTTTTCCGTTGGCATTGCCGGCCAACATCATGTCGTATGCTGAGAGATAAGGCTGTAGACAATACACTGCGTGGAGAATGTGTAGCAGTGTGTGTGCGCTCCTAAGAACGCTAACTGAGAGTGATCATGAGAAGGACCTTTGACTCATCGGCAGGGTCTATAGAGATGGCTCGTCACAGCCTCCGCTACCCTCATTGTGGTTCAACGCACACGCAGCTGTCGCCTCTAATCTAATACACCATGTGCCGCAGTTGTAGAGAAGACTAAAAGCGCGCGTCGTGATTTGGGCTTCGCGGTAACGAGGAGGCAGTAGCGTGATTAGGGTGATTACTGCTCTTGCATGGGCTGAGGCGAGGGTCTGTCGACGGCTCTATGGTATCCGCAGTGGTTCAAGATCTCTGTTCAGTTATTGTATATGCCGCAGAGCTCATGCGCTAGTGATGTTTATCTAGTTGTTGGTGTTTCCTTCAGGTATTTCCTGCGACAGTGCCTGATATAACTACCTTTTAAATGTGATCTTTAGTATTATGATTTCGCTGCTCTTATGTGTTGTACAGTGTATCGCTCTCCGCTAGCACTGGTCAGGTCGCGCCGACCTCGCCTATCGTGCCTTGCATGATAGTAGAAATCTCTTAGTTTATAGTGATAAGTGCGAAGAATGTGCAGCGATGCGTTTTAAGTGTATCTAACAGTTTATTGCATTCAGTATTTAGCAATACTTACAGTTTTCACGAATTCACAAACAAATTATTCTACGTTTCGAAATTACACAGTTGCTTTAATTGTGCGAAGTCAATCTCCTCTATAGAATATCACTGAGCAAAGAGAATTACGTCTTGTCTCGACCGCTCTAAATTCATTACTGACTAAAAAAATGGCTTCGTCTCTTGTTCATTCCGGGGAAAAAAGACTCAGCCTAACCATTGGTGGGAAAATCACGTGACCAATGCTTGGCGTTACGAAGCGAAGCTTAGCCTAAAATAATGCGTGGCTTTTCGAAGCTAACCTGGTTTAATTAAACATCTGCGCCAAGACTTTTTTAATCTTCTGTTTCTATAAAAATTTATTTTATATGTTAATATAGCCTGTATCTGAAAACTTACGGTATACGCGGTTACACGACCTTGCAGACTGCAACAACTGGAGAGGAATTACCCTTCTCTCAGTTCCCAGCAAAATGCTAGGCAGGATAATCATCCAGAGAATTTCAAAAGCAGTTGACCATAAACTGAGGAAAGAATACGCGGGCTTCAGAAAGAACAGAAGATGTGCAAATCATATATTTACCCTCAGGAACATTATAGAGAAGTGCTCAGAATGGCAGAGACAGCTGTACATTAACTTTGTTGATTGTGAAAAGGCTTTTGACAGCATACACAGGGACAGCCTATGGAAAATTCTGAAGGCTTATGGAATTCCCAGCCGCATTGTTTCCATCATAAAAAGCCTCTATTCTAACTTTACGTGCAGTGTTGGATTGAGTAATCGAGGAAGTTGAGGGGAATTGCGGTAAGACGTGGAGTACAATGGGTGGGTTTTAAAAAAAATCGAAAAAAGGTGATTCGTCTTACGAGGACAAAAGACAAAGAAAGTAGTCTACGTTACGGCCACAAGGCCTTCGTCAGGAAAAGAAAGAAAGTGAAGGCTAGATAGGAGATATAAGAACTTAAAGAAATATAAAAATAAATATAAATGAAACCTAGGTACTTCCCTGAAGGCGAAGCACAGCTGAAAAGGAAGTGACTTCTGACCCCGGATGTACACAATACATACTAAGAAACTAAAAACTAAAAAACGAAACTGAACAAAAAACTACCCAAATATAATAAAAGTGAGGACTGGAAATAGAAGAGGACAGAATAAGTAGGAGATAAAAGAATATGAAATAAAAAATCAAGACAAATTAGAAAACGTGTACATCCATACATATTATGGAGGATGGCATAAAAATAGAAGAATAGGATAAGAGTGGAAAGAGTCCAAATAGAGCAAGAGAGGAAAGGGTGACCTCAGACAAAGGTGTGGAAAGTGTTGAGACCGGCTGGTTTTAGACACCCCATGCGGTGGATAAGACGGTTCTCAAGCTGTTCACGGCTGGCAGTGTCAGAGGAGCAGGATCGGATCGCAGTGACCTGGATGTCGATGGGACCCTGGTGGTCAGGACTATTGAAGTGTGTGGCAACTGGTGTGGACTTTTGCTGAGAGATGTCATTTAAGTGCTGGCTGAATCTGTCCCCAAGTCGTTTGCCTGTTTGGCCAATATAGGTTTTGCAGCAACGTTTACATATGATCGTATAAATGACATTACGCGATTCACACGTGAAGCTACTAGTGATGGTGTACGTAGCCTTAGGAAAGGACACCTTCTGGGTTGAGATGACATACTTGCACGTGTTGCATCGTGTCCGACCACAGGGTAGTGTGCCAAAGTGAGTGGCATTCTCCTTTGGGAGACGGCTGTGAACAAGAAGATCCTTCAAGTTCTTGTCGCGTCTATATGCCACCAAAGGTGCTTCACCGAATACTTCTTGGGTCGCAGGCTCTGCTTGGAGGATAGGGAGGTGGCGGAAAAGGATCTGTTTGACAGCAGTGCTGTTAGGGTGATGGGTCAAGATTAATTTGACTCTATCTGAAGTGGATTTATAGTGAGGTATGAGGGCCTCCTGACGAGAGATGGGGAGCATACGTTGGAGAGCAGAGATGAGAACATATTCCGGATAAAGTCTGCTACGGAAGAAATCCAACATCTCATTTGCTCGGAAGTGGAAGTCATCGTCGTCTTGGCACAAACGGCGGAGGTGGAGAAGTTGTGAAAAAGGAAGGGAGTCACGACAGGCCCGAGGAAGAGAAGAGGTATACAGGAGGTAGCTGTGGGCATCTGTCGGCTTGTAGTATACTGAGAAGATCCGCAGAAATAAATCTGGAGAATTTCTAATGTTTGCTCTGTCGAAAGCTGTTTAATTAAAGAGTATTTTTACTCTGGAAGAGTTTTGCGTCATCCTTTGAAAGTTTTTGTATCTTTTAACAGATAAAAAAAAATTACACATTCGCATAACATATTTCGACCAGAACTTGCAGCTAACAGGACCTGTCTCTTCGTGGAATGTTCGTCTGATCAAATATTTGAAATTGTCATAGTAAAAAAAAAAATACGTTCCATGTCCATTCGCGAACATCATGTCAGTTTTCTTAAGCCCTGTAACCAGTTATTAAAAACCGGGTTTAATCCTTCCATGGAAAATGTGAAGTATTTGAAGTGTCAGAATGAGGTGGGTCACCTGATATGCCGCATGACTTGTGTGTGTCCTTACATCGATCAAGGCCGTCAGAGTAAGAATAACGTTAGGTTACAGTTGATTATCTAAAGTTAAATAAAAATACGTAATGAGAGGTCACAGAAACGTGGGTTGAAAATATACAGGGAGAAGACAAAGACTATGAGAAGAAATGCAACAAACGATTGCCAGATTGCCCTTGGAGATTTAAAAGTTTTTAAATGATTATTTAATTTTTAGCAATGTTTATGTTTGTTGCATAAATGTATTTGCTATGTTAGAGGTTTGTAATATGGAATTAGACATGAATGGTCAATAATAAAAAATTGTTTTTTTTTTGTAACTTTTCACTATTTTCGTTATAATTTCAGGACAATAGGGCCTTATAATAAGAAAAATAAATAAAGTCCTTAGTGATTTAAAAATAACGTTATTTACGATTAAAAAAAAATTTTTTTTTCAAATTGTTCGAAACTCATCAATTAATCTTCGATATAATATATTCTATAAATCGATTAAGATTTTTTAACTCAATCCAATCCCAGACCTATATATATATATAGGGCTGGGATAGAGTTAAAAATTTATATTTATATATATATATATATATATATATATATATATATATATATATATATATATATATATATATATATATATATATTGGCTGCAATATATATATATATATATCAAGTTTGAGAAAACAGACAGTGATGTCAATGAAAGAATACAACAAGAAAACAAGAGGAGCTGTCACAGCAGTGCCAATTCTGTGGACATCAAAAGTGACATAGTCCAGTACAAGTATCAGAAACTTAACGATGCCAAGGCCAGTCCTAAAGTAAAAGGTCAAGGCAGTCCCATAGTAGATACTGCCGTAGGGGAGTGAAGTGTTAGAGACTTCCATATACTAAGTCCAGCATTGAGAGGTGGGATGACCAGTTCCCTTCCTCGCTGCCTTTTCTTTCCCTAACTCAAGAGCAAATTCAGGTGCCCATTTACAGCTGGGTAGACTGGAGCATGTCGACACTGTGAATCGAACCCGGCCCTAACCACTCTGTCAATCGGACGCTCAGTCCTAAAGTATGGCTCTGAAACACGAAGAGCAAGACACAATTTCAGCCTAGAGGATACAGAATTTTATAAATAAGTGCTTGCGTAGGTTAGAGTGACTGAAGTGTTGTGTCAAGGTCACCAACGTGGAACTGATGATAACAACCAGACAAGTGCCAGCGGAATAAGAGGTTAGAAGAGAACGCTGTCTTTGGATGTGACACATATTTAAGACAACCAGCTGATATGATTACAATGTAGTCTTTCTTGTAATCCCGTGGGATAGAGAGGTAGAGGGAGATTCCCCCCTCCCCTCCCCCCAGACTAAAACAAACAACACACACACACACACACACATACACACACACGGGACCCAAAGATGCAGCAATAGAGAATGCAGTCAGCTTGACTGCTTGCATCAGGGTCAGCGAACCAGAGCTGACCAAGACCCTACTCCACCTCCACGTGGTGGTCCCGTAAATAGGCTGCATCACTGCAGTTTGGCTGAGCGAGTAGGGATCGCAGAGGGAAGGCAAACCCGGTCCCAAAAAATGCCGTGCTGAAGTCGGATGTGTCGACCGAAAGATGCAGATATCACAGCTCCGGCGTAAACAGACACAACGCAACCAACGTCCTTTTCAGGACGAACAAGGAAGAAGAACACACACACACACACACACACGCACGCACACGCACGCACACACACGCACGCGCGCGCGCGCACACACACACATGGAGACGAACATGAAAAGGATGAAGAAACATGAAACGACTTTGAAAGGACAGCACAGGTCCGACAGGCGATGGAGGAATTTGTTGAAAGTCTATGCTTCTCGATGAGCTGAAGGCTAGTGATGATGAAGATCACCTGTACCGAAAAGTTGATACAAGTGCCACAGTTGTTATCTTGTAGGCGTTTAACTTCAAACGACTGTTTTGCACCGGGTGAACTGTTGACTTCGGCCTGTGTAGCTGGCGTAAAACTTGTCTAACTCATTTCGTTAACGACCTAGTGAAAACAATTTGGAGGTTTACCAACGTCTCATTGGTAATTGATGGTCTGTCTCTCTTCTTTTCTTTTTCCACTGTTTTTATTTCCAAGAATTTGATAACCCACGACTTAATTAGCTCCACACAAGGTGGATTCTTTACACAACAATTTCTGCGCAAATACAGTAGATGTTATTTTGGCAAACGAAACAACACATACTGCTGTTTCTGTGACACACACCATAGGGTCAAATACATGAATCAAACTTACACACAACAGAGCTACTAGTGGCAGATATATGAATCAAACGTACACACAACAGAGCTACTAGTGGCAGATACATGAATCAAACTTACACACAACAGAGCTACTAGTGGCACATACATGAATCAAACTTACACACAACAGAGCTACTAGTGGCAGATATATGAATCAAACGTACACACACACAACAGTGCTACTAGTGAGAGACATCGGAACCAATATCTGGTGAACACGTTAAACTGAATTAGACTAAAGTGATTTAGACTTAAGTTCTGTATTTTAAAAATACACCATGGAAGAAGTACTGTTTTATCATATGCTTCTCAGTCCACTCACGTTCTTACTATGTTGGTGTAGCGAAAGGTTTTCCTAGTGTGATGATAGTGGTAGAGAAGAAGTAGAATCTCTCTCCAGAAAGTATGAAGTTCCAGTGCCCGAGAAGTACACTGGTATCACAATTGAGCTACCGCTGTGAATACTCTGAGCTGGACAATAGATTTAGGCTTCAGAAGTATATGGTGCCACTTTCGCTATAGTAACCCAATGTGATTATATAATTAAATTAGAAAAAGTAACTCAAAATTTAACAGTTAAAATTTACCAAGTCAAATGAGTACAATTTCATAATTTATTATGTACATCTATATATTCTTGTAATGAGAAATGGGTGTTGGAAGATGGTAAAATGTATGATTATTTATAGTTATGTGGTAGGGTGGGCGAGATGATGATGATGATTATATTGTGATGTGTGATCACTCTCTTGTCACACTCGCACCGACCCGAACAACAATAAAACTCTTGATTCTAGAGGCAGGGGCTATATTTATTTTTACACCCCATTCAGTGACAAAGCAAACATTAAACAAATAAACTAGCGAACATAACAAAACAAAACTAAACAAAACAAAACACCCAACAGTGCCCGATGCTAATGTGTCATGTCTTTGTGTTCTTCTGTGTGGGTACACAGCGCGCCTCGTTTCGTTCTCTCTTGTCTGGACTGATACTTTAAGAAGGCCCGCTGCTGGTTCGCTATCTCTTTTTATAGGCACTAGGCTAATCACTCAACTACTGCGCGCTGGGCGTATTAATCTTGGCTACTTAAATATCACACGCGATTATCGCTTTAGGAATAGCGAAAACACAAATAAAACCTACCGCTATTATCAAATAACACAATTCTACACCACAACTTAATTTCAATGGATTATTACGGCCTTTTCATCAATCTTCTTTATCTCGTCAGAATTTTTACATACTAGGCGCACTTCTAAAATATGGGTGATAAATCTGCCTAGAAACAGGTAGGGGGCGGGCGTCTCCTTTTCGGCCCCATCACAGTTACAAATTAAAATAAATAATAGTAAAAATCCTGGATGAATCTTCCACTGAAATTAGAACAGTTTGTCACAGTATATTTTTGATATATATCTTGCTATCTAGTCTCTAGCTGTTATCATCATCGACAGTCGTTTTAGAAACTGCTCACAGGATTTTTTAGATGGTTATACATATAACTCATCTGGTATTAGCCACGTCTGCTCGAGGTCCCTGAGACACACTTGAATCAATAGACTGTCCTTCAGCCCGCCCTATAACTACGGGGGACTAAGGTGTTGAAGATTGGTTGATCTCTAGGCTTCAGTTAGCAGGATCAACGGTCCTCAAGTCTTTGGTTAAACTCGACCAGGAACGATCATAAACTCAATCAGCAATGATCATAAAACTCGATCATAAAACCTGGAACAAAAGGTAATAGGTGACCATGGTGTTCCAACAATCTCACCACCCACTGCTGTTCATGAGGCGACCATGTCTTCAGTGTTTGTATATAAATGAATGAATCATGGTAGTATGTTACAGAGATAGCATGATAAGATAATGTCTACTGTGCAGAAAATAACAAAATACATGAATAAATCACATGTTATGTTCCATGGGTAAGATATAACCTTTGCCTTCCACTTATAGATGCCAAGTCACTTATGTACTTGCTGGTATGTCGTAAGCTTCCAGGCAAGAACTAGCCATGATATATTTGGCTAACCAATTAATGGTTATGCTTCCTGACAATGCCGGTGGAGGTTATCTCTGGTTAGCGTCATTCCCTTTTTATTATGTCTGATATAATCAAATCGTAAATAAAATCTGAAATGAAATGATATTAGTCATATGTATATCTTTACTAAACTTACATACCCTCTTAGGATTAATAAGCTCACGGTGAGGATGTATTGGTTGACGTTAATCTGCCCTGCATGCAGCGTGAAAAAAGAACTTTTCTTGCAGATACTATCTTCCAGTTTCTCACTCTGGCTTCTGGATTTTGTGTGTGTGATTTTCAACGCGCCGCTCTGTCCTTATATTTGGGCGTCTCTCCCGCTAAACCCATGCGCGCTCTCTCTCTCTCTCTCTCTCTCTCTCTCTCTCTCTCTCTGTGTGTGTGTGTGCGTGCGTGCGTGCGTGTTTTTTTTTTCCACAAACAAAGCAAGTGGTACCAAATCTCGCTACAGTTGGTGACGCATGTAAAGAAGAGTATACGATTCAGTTTCTCACCTTCTGATGGAAATCGCTTTAGCTCAATACCTATTAAAATTAGGCGACTGCTGGGACAGACTCTTAATACAAGATGTAACTGACACATTAGCAGATCTCTGACACTGGGACGAACTCACAGACTAAAAATGGACAAGAATACAGAATGAAAGATTCATCGACTTTTTATATACAGATTATAGGACGGGCTGACAGACAGTCATGGTACAATACAGCATGGCGGGTCCAGTAACAGACAGTATTAAAATCACTGTGGCGTAGAACGAGAATAAGTAAAGAAAATAACAATAAAGCAAGACAGGAGACAGGCTGCATTTAAGCTGAAGACCAGGTCCTCGATCAATGCATGCAGACGATTAACTCAATGGCGGGAGAGTCGATAGGAGGAAAAAAAGTCAAAGGTGTGGATGCCAACTGTCGACCTTTGACCAGCCCAACTTTGGAGGGTCAGATCTTCTTGTGTCAATAACGAACACGAACGGAGAATTAAAACAACACATTACGTGGGAGGCTGCAGACCAAGTAAATATGATTTTCATGTTCTGCAGTCTGCGACCAAATTTTCGGCAGTAGAAGCGAATCATAATTTGAGTTTACAAAGCTGGCTGACCGTATACAAGAATAACATTGATGCTCCAAAAATATATTGGGGTTACTGCCTGCAATAACAAAATCACACTTGTCAAAGAGAAGAAAATATAACGAGTTGATTTAATTCAGTGAGAGTATTTATCTAGGAAGCAGACTTGCGCTGCGGCCGTTGTAGAGACCAACAAATAATGTGAAAAGAAAACATTTGAAAACATAAGAACCTGAACATTATTGATAGCCACTTCAAAAGCATCTATAGCTTAGAATTGAAGAAGAGAAAAAGATGCTTGCTCCTTAAGTGCTGCAGAGATGCATCGCATTATTTTTGTGTTCCTAATAAGCAAAACACGTTTCTATTTATACTGTTTTGTATCACCAGGTTGGCAACCTAATTTGCCTTTCTATGTCGCTCTTCACATTACATAAAAATGTATTTAAATGTTAATTAGAAATGCAAGAAGAAAACTTTGCACAAAGCGACTTCTATAGTCATAGAATATTACGTGCAATAACACGTTAAGCGAATTAAAAGAGAGTTCAACCACAAAATTAAAGTCCATGCGAAATTTGGCAATCTTCCTTCCTGAAGGTCTGCAAACGTTGTGGTTGCATATCTGGAATGATGTACGACGTAGTACTCAACCAATCAATCAATCAATCAATCTGTGGTAATTATACCTCGATTGTCACATTTTCCTGTGCCCTCCTGTAATTTATTCTGTGCTCTTCACTTCCTTGGTCCCACCTCTGACAGTATTTGGTATTTTCAATTCATTGTTTACAATTCCTTCACTGCAGAGCAAGGGGAGTAAATCCCGTGACACAATCAATCAATCAATCAATCAACAAGTCAATCAACCAGTCAATCAATCAGTACTCTTCAGTTCCCCACGGAGCATAGGCCTACAACAAACAAATGCCAATGTCTCCTGTAACGTGCCGTCAGCTCAAGATCTGCCTTTTTCTTCCTCATCATTTTCATTTCAGTATCCAGTTCTCTTCTCCATGAGTTTTTAGGTCTACCTCTATTTCTCGAACCCTGGGGATGTCAGAGACTGCCTGGTAAATTTATCAACATATTTCCACAATGTGTATGCAATCCACCGCCAGCAAATTTGTCTCATCTCGTGTTCCATTGGTACAAGTCTGGTTCTTGTCATCAGTTCCACATTTGTAACTGCAGTACCATTTCAATCTTTCTATTCTAATCAAGCACCCATTTATGTAAATCTGTAACTTTTCTGTTGTTGTTCTTGTTGCGCTACCTCTAAATTGGCATCACTATTACAAGGCAGGCATTTTGAGCTCACTAATCGGAATGTAAAAAAAAACAAAAAGTCTATGTGAATATGGCAAATAGTTTTGAAAAGTCCAGCGTTCAACACTGGCGGATCATGCACAACCAGAACTGATTTAATTTATCACAGAGACACAAAGATATTTGTTTTTTGTTAGTTTCACTGTTCCGGAATGTGTAGAACAAACATGCCAACTTCGAATCCACATTTGTCTTAAGACAACATTGTGGCCATTTCTTGAATCCAGTTTGCAGCATCAATGTGGGATGGATCATATAACAGTTGAATGTTAATACCTAGTGTGCTACTTGTGTTCAAACAAAACCTGTCGCGAATTTGTTTATTAAAACAAAGCGTGTCGTGTATTACTGAAAATAGAGTTTTCAAAAGAAAATCTGCTCATGCCATAAACTTTAATATGTAGGCTAATAATACTCCACGCCCTAACTCCATTGTGCAAACCGGCAAGGACTGAAGATTTAAAAGAAAAAAATATATAGACTTTAAGGACATGCGTTTGAAAATACTAATTCCCTTAAATGCATTATATGTTATAACATTTTATTTGATATGTTTAGAATTACCTTTATTGCCCTTCAGTCTTGTTTCATACCTTTAGTGGGCTTATCCACAGATTTTAAAAAAATGTTGGTTAAAGAAGAATATTTTGTTTACCGTTGTCATTTTATTTGTCTGTGCACTATCAACTACTTGCAACTGGCAGTTACGCCAAAATTGAACTGATGATAATTTAGTGCTTGGAACCGCTGTTCGCATACCGTATACTTATAACATTGTCATGTAAAACAAACTATAACAGAAACCACTGCTGCAATAGCACATGAAGAGATCAGCTGCCGTGAATTATCCGTGGATTTTCCACAACATAAAATTAATAAAATTATTTGTAAAATGTTCACAATAACTACAGTCTTTAAATTTATAAGGATAGTTCTTCTTTCCTGGCTGAACTCAATCTGGTTGTAGACTGTCTGTATTTTAGGATCAATAATAGTTCTTCACAGTTATTGAATTACAGTCAATTACTGACTATGAAGTTGCCTATCTAGATGCACTGACTTCTCATCATTATGTTTAGTTTCTTTATTTGTGGTAATGCTGTTGTACACTGGACAGTAGCCTTGTATGGCTACTTATCTTCACTTCTTGTTTTTGTAGCCTATCACACTTCTGTTCTGGAAAGAAACGGTCAACTGTGTTTCCTCCAGGCAGTAGGTACTGGGTGGCTGTCCCTCTAGATTCAAAGGGCGCTCGCACCACTAGTTCCTTCAGTTGTGGCTGGCTCTTTAAAGGTGTACTTTTATTACAGGATGTAACCTGAAATACAATTGGTTATCCACTGTATTGTCTATCTCTATCTCTCTATCACAGATGTAGGGGATGAGAGACAGTTTCAGACAGTGTGCAGGTAGACGCACAGGGCATAATAAATCAGTAATAACACAATCCAGTTCACTGTGAATATAATCTTTCTCCAATTCCTTTGTCACAGCTATTTGTCCATGATTCGCCTCCATACAGTTATTAGGTTTTGTGGAAAATACTATGTGATATCTTAAACAATACAGTAATGCAATTCCTTTAATCCTTTCCTTTGTTCCTGGTGTGTGTTCCATTCCTTCTGTAGCAAAATATGCGAGAATAAACGCTCAATTCAGTACGATTTAGGCATAAAACGATAATAAATACATTAGCCCGCATGTGTCTGACGGTTGGCATCTTCGACGCCAGCAACGCTGCTTTTTGTACAGTGCTAAGCCTATAGAACGATTTCACGGAAAAAGTCTGACACGCTTTAGTTTCGTTTTGGACAAACAGTACTAATATTTAACTTTTGCCCGATCTGCTGTATACACTTTGTAGTCTAGCCTTACAATTAACTATTGGCGGAAGCATGCCGCAATATAGCTATCTGAAGTAACACTTTCTGTCAACTTTGTAACAAAATTAGTAGTAATCCTTACATTGTTTGGTAGTATTACACGATACAATGCTAACTAGTAACGCAAATTCTTTAACCCGCCCCGTCTACCCCCCGCTTAGATGACACAGTCTGCAACGCATATATTCACACTGCGGAAAAGCCAGCCAAGGCATAACCACGCAGACAGTTTTATTTCCTCCTAGTGGTAGCATTTCTGATGTAACTAAAACAAGTTAGTTATTTGAAAAAAAAAAATACATGCTCGCAAGACGAAGGAGAGGAAAGATGGCGTGACTTGTGCAAAATTTTATTTGACGATGGACATGACAAAAATTGGAAATTTTAAACCATTATGAAGTTCCCCATAAGAATTATATGATAGTATGACGTAAAGTTTGCTGAGTAAGAATGTACTTTAAAATATACGATAGTCCCAGTATTAGAGAAGTTATTGAAGAAATACTAATATCTAAGAACACACGACCAGACAAACTGGCGTTCCTGCTCATGTTTTTTTGGTAACGTTAGGGGGACGCGAGATGGGAAAAGAGGCAGGGAGGTACATTCAAATTCGCTTAGGGTGAACAGAGTATGAATGGGAAAGGGGAACGATAGGAGAAATGTAATCCAAACGTAATATCTTTTTGTATTGGGCATGACTAGAGCAGACTAGCCAATCGACCACCAGTTATTCAAAATTGTTTTGGGTTTTTCATTCAAACTGCATTTGAATTCAAGTAGTAGAACGTTACGATTGGCTAGTGCTGGTAGATATTAGCAAAAGGTTTTGATTATTCATTGCCAGTTGAACTAAAATTTGTATACAGATACGCTGAAAAACAGCTGTGTTAATTTTAAACTTAAATAAAGAATAAATTCACAGTCTGTGCAGTTCGGAGGAACCTGAGGCCATTTCTTCTCAAAATCAGCGTCATTTGTTTATATATTTCTTTATTGTGGTAAGAATATTTTATGAAATTTAATATGTTTGGTCCAACTACAAAAGTTAGATACTGCTATTGGGGAAAAAGTGAAGGACATGTCGGAATCAGACATTGTTGAGTTAACACATTAAACGGTATCTGACTGATGTATGTTGTTATGATTATGTTGACATATTATTGTATTAAAATAGTTTAGCAAGCCTCTGTGTTCAATGAACACTGTTTAACATGCCTGAAGCAAATATAAGTGAAAAGAAAAGAAGAGAAGATCATTGTAGTGGGTTTGATGGTATTGTATGATGGTGATATTACTAAGTGTGATGCATGAGGTCAGCTGTGAAGGCTCCTGAGATAAAATGTAGCTGTGAATTGTCAGAAGGCCCTTCTTGCTACCACTACGACCTCACACCTATCTTTTTTTTTTTACTAATGAATGTGGCTACGTTAAATGTCTAGGGTAATGATATGTAATGTGTTGTGGTGGTTTACAGACACACACACACAGATATTTACTAAGTCTAATAATATTAATAAATGTTATAATACATTGAACTGACTCAAGTGTGAAAATGTGGATAGTAATTTTCTTACATTTATTTGCTCTGGACCAAGGTTTTATTTTGGCCAGAACATATGAAAGGTTTAGTAATTATGAAAGAAATGCATGAATATTACATAATAAATGCAAGGTGTGTACATATATATGTTACTAGACTAGTTAATATTATTAATGTTTATAGTAGTAATCTATTTTGGGAGAACATTTAATAGATGTGCTGTTGGGGTGACCTCATCACTCCCTGTCTATAGTGACTACACATTGTCCAGTTATTTGATGAAATTTTTATGGGTGTGTTAGCAAATAAGTTGAGTTGGTGAATTCTCAGCAGACCAGGCGCTCACGTAGCTTGAAGGTGTAGCTCTGGTGCTGAGATCTGGTGGCCCCACCTCTCCGTGCTTGGGGGCAATATCAGAAGTATGGTGGCCCCACCTCTCCGTGCTTGGGGGCAATATCAGAAGTATGGTGGCCCCACCTCTCCGTGCTTGGGGGCTATAATAGGCTGCTCTGACCAAATGTTACTGCACGGGTCCACTCTGGTAAAATTCAACAACTCATTTGACACCGCATTGGTGCCAACTGAAACTCACAGCTCTGCAATCAAAGTATTAGTCATGTGTCAGAATTCCATCCTCTAACCATTTCTGGACACAACACTACACAACAACAACACCACATAGACGGGTCAGATCTTTCTGACCAAACAACACATCTTACCAAGTTGGTTTCACATAGGCTAAGTTCTCCCAGACTACGTATTCTGAAATATGTTCATTAGTTTCCTGCCATAGAATAGGATAGGTGATATGTTTCACTGATCTCAACACTTGATCTGTCCTTCCTAATCCTTGCTGGAGTTTATGTATTTTATTTGTCTCTAGACCCTGAACTGGGGCGGGGGGTCTAGAGCGAACCCTTACTTGTTGTAAGGAACAGATTATGCTATTGCAGTATCAAATCACTCGAACCTTAAACAAATATTAAAATGTACAAAGAAATAATTTCAGTCTTACCAGAAATATGAATATAGTACACAGTTAAATAAATGCTAGCAAAACTCAGCTGAGCTGCTGGCCTTATGATGGCGTCCCTCTAAATATTTCAATAGCTTCTGGGAATTACACCACTTAATAATTCACTGTGTCTACCAGGACAACTTATACTGAATGGCACAAAATGCGCGTCTGAGCGCCGATAATATCTTCATCTAGGGCCAATCACTGCCTTTTCTTTTTTCAAATTCAAATATCCTACCAATAAGTCATTTCAGTCATACCTCAGTCAAGTATGCCTTATTGTCTGTTGGTCCGTCCGTCTCTACTTGCGTTTCACAAAAAAAAACACACTTGTTTTTTGAACCAACCCTGCCTTCCCCTACACAATTTTGCCTTTAAAGTTATTTTTAGCCACAATTCACCATCCCACCCCGTCTCTTCATTCCAACTAGATTTTAGCACTTGCGTCTTCAAGGCCACAATTTTTTGAAAATTAGTGACATGTTTTATTTCAATGCAGACGTTCGCTGATATGAACAACACAGTCTTTTGTCAATATCTTTCTTATTATCTGTCCGTCTGTATAAATGAAAGCATATTATTTCACTGCTCAAGATGGGCCATCCGGCCAGCTAGGTTTTATATTCCTAACATTATTATTAAGAAAAGTTACTTTTCAAATATTTTCTAGAATCTTCTGGAATGCGTTCATCACTGCATTCAAATAAACGGACTAAGTTATAGCAAAAGCGTCCAAGAAATGACTGTGGCGTATAATATCCAAGGTCCCTTTTGTCGATTTCTTTACTTTATGTCAACTTGGGGAACGTGACTTTTTCCTCCTTTCCCCACCAATTTGCGTCCTTTTAGCCTTGCTAGTTTCAAGCACGCGTTCAGTCAGATTTTTCCTTTTGATCTCCGTTCTCATCCCGTTCCGTTTTGCCTTCAAGTCTAACAATTTAATTTCCATGGCGGGTGATGACCCGCGGCGTGGGCGATCATGTATTCTAGCAGCTTACGCATTAGTTTTTATCCCTACGTTGTATCATTGGAGATATTTTAACGTTGTATCACGGTTAATTTTGTGACACATCTCCCCACTTGAAAACATGCCTACGGCAAGTTCTAAAACCAGTGATACACATAGATAAAATCTCTCCTTACGCCTGCCATTACTCTAATTTTGATCACAGGGGTGCCGACTGAGGAAATCTGCACCGACATTCAATTTGCCTGGGATATATTGGATACTAAACTGATAAGGTTGAAGCAATAAAGACCACCTCAGCAATCTTGCGTTTTCATGCTTAGCCTGAGATAAGAATACGAGAGGCTGATGGTCCGTCTCGACCACAAAAGTCCTACCATACAGATAGATTTGAAACTTCTTTATGGCCCAGATTAACGCTAAACATTCTTTTTCGCTTGTGGAGTATCCTTGTTCCGCCTTATTCAATTTGCGGCTTGCATAAGCGACTGGTTTCAGTTCCCCATCAGGTGAAGATGATCTTTGCAACAAAGCCGCTCCGAGTCCTACATTACTTGCATCGGTTCTTAAGACAAAGTCCTGTGTCAAATCAGGTAGTTTGAGAATAGGCTTGCTAGTGAGTTTTTCCTTTAAGTCCTGGAACGCTAATTCACTTTGCGCAGTCCAATTAATTTTATCTGGAAGTCCCTTGCGAGTCAGATCAGTCAGAGGAGCACAAATAGAGTTAAAATCTTTGATATATTTTTGATAAAATCCGCATAACGACACGAATGATCGCACATCCTTTTTTGTTTGTGGTCTAGGTGCTCTCTGCAGTTTTTCCAAGTTCTTGGGATCAGGGGTCATGCTACCCTGATATACAGTGTGTCCCAAGAATTCCAACTCTTTGCATCCAATGCAACATTTTGTTGGCCTAGCAGTCAAGTTCGCCTCCCTAAGCCTATTAAATAACATTTCTAGAGCTTCAATGTGTTCTTCAAATGTCTCTGTGGCGACGAGAATATCATCCATGAAATTCGTGATACATGGGTTATTCAGGGGATCCAACAATTTGCGCATCATCCTTGAAAATACACTCGGAGCATTTTTCAGTCCGAATGGTAGCATGTTGAATTCATAATGTCCATCCGAAGTGCTAAAAGCCAAATAAGGTCTCACTTCAGGCTTCACTGGGATCTGGTAATAGCCTTTACTAAGATCCACTTTTGAAAAGTATTTTGCCTTGTTCAGTCTGGCAAATAACTGTTTTGTGTCTGGTAATGGATCCACTTGTCCTTCTGTGACAGCATTCAGTTTCCTGTAATCTATGCACAGTCTGTGTTCCCCAGACGGTTTTCTCAACAATACGACACTAGAGCTAAAAGATGATTCACTGTGTGAAATAATCCCCTCCTTCAACAAATAATCTATTTCTTCCTTCAATGCCTTCTCCTTCGCGAACGGAATAGAATAGGCTCTCATACAGATTGGGTTTGAGTCTACCAGTTTCATGTCATACTGTAGCAAATTTGTATGGCCTGGTTTATCTGTTAATACATCTGTATGTTCCTCCAGAACCTGTTGAACTCTCTCCCTCTGGTTTTTAGTCAGGTGATTACTGACTTTTACCTGTGCTGCTGTTTCACAAGGATGTAATGGGTATTCATGTGAGGTGAGTGGTTCCTTTTGCATTTGAGTTGCGATAGCTAAGGTCAGTAAGGGGGTGCTTTCCTGGAGTGGTCTGTCCAGATACTTCTTTAACAGGTTTACATGATAAACTTTCTCCTTCCCCTTTTTGTCAATTTTATAGTTTGTTCTAGACACCTTCTCTAGAACCGTATATGGACCTTGCCATCC
This sequence comes from Oreohelix idahoensis, assembly GCA_024509875.1. Taxonomy (NCBI): domain Eukaryota; kingdom Metazoa; phylum Mollusca; class Gastropoda; order Stylommatophora; family Oreohelicidae; genus Oreohelix; species Oreohelix idahoensis. The sequence goes on along the minus strand of JAMPIV010006957.1, from coordinate 264,728 downwards.
AATTTGTAATTTATTCTGGCTACCGGGTAGTAGAAGCAGCACCTTCTCTCCCACTGCCAGTTCTCTGTCCTTTGCCTTCCTATTAAAATATGCTGCATGTTTCTTCCTGGCTTGTTTCAAATTATCATTTGCCAGTTTCCATCCAGCTTTCAAACGAGTGGTCAGTTCGTTCACGTATTGATAAGATGAGGTAACAGTCTCTTCCGCCTTCTCATCTGTCCAGGTCCTTAATAGGGCTACATCTGGACCTTTAATTTATCATACGTATTTTTTATGGAACCCGTCGGGTCCCTTCCATTAGAAGCCCTATAGTGAGGACTTTTCTTCCTAGAATCATCACTCACAAATCGACCACTACCAATTTTTTTCTTGGGTTTGTCTCCCCACTTTAGATTGCTTATGAGAGATCTTCGCTCTCTTTTCTGTTCTTCCAGTTTATATAAGTCTGACCGAGGGATTGTCATCTTATCCTGGGTAAAATTTCTTCTTTGTACTCTTCGCATAGTGGCCATGTTAATCCATTCAAGTGAAGACTGGGTGTGAAAAGGGGGCTCCCATTGCACTTTGTCTCCTTGAGTATAATTAGTTTTCCTTCCAGGCCTAATTTTGCCCCGTGGCGTTTCTAGGTCCTGCATATTTTCCCTTTGTGGGTGTTCCCTCATGAAATATGCCACATGCTTCTACAAAGTTTTCAATATCGACATTTACGTCGGGCCAATAGTATTTGCGAGCAACTTTTTGGCAGATGGTACCGACTTTTTCATGGTCCCCATCTTTTCCAACATGTAAGCTCCTTATTAAATTTGCCCTATATATCTTGGGAAGAACCAACTGTCCGTGACCAGTGGATCTAGTTCCTGTCTTCCTATATAGCAATCTGTTCTTCATAAAATATTCCCCCTTGCTCGGAGGTGTGTGGCATTTGGGCAATTTTTTTAAAACATGGCTTGAGTGTCCTATCCTCAGCCTGCGCCTTCCTCATCTCCTCTGGATGAGCATTTATAGGTTCACCTTCTTCCTCCTTCTTCTGTGACCTGGTCTACACTGTCGCCATGATCACAGGTCTCTCGGGATTCCCCAAGAAGACGTATCTACACCCCAATATCAGAGGGTAGATTGGTTCATCTATCACTGCTGCTCTGATTTCTCCTTCCACATAGCGAGTTTTCACCGTTATCCTTGCGATGGGAAGTGTCATGAGTGGTATGTCCTTAGTTGCCCCTTGTATTTCCACTGTTTCTGTGGTATACTGACTTGGGTCCACTAGGCTAGACTTCACAACTGAATCATAATCCAAACCTGTATCATAAAGGCACCTTATGGTGACCCCATTACAAATAACATCCTCACAAACTGGGGGGTGATAAGGTTCCTGCTGTCCCTTAGGATTAACCTTTAATCTTTGAGTCCCCGACTTCATTGCAGCAATGTTTGAAGGTTTCCTTCTACAAAATTCGGTGTTATGGTTATCTTTCTTGCACCATTTACACCATCTTTTTCCTTGGTTAAACGGTTTTTCTTTCATTGGATTTTTGGTCATTGAACTGTGAGTTTCTGTCTCGGTAGTCATTTCTTGGCCGTTCAAAGTTTGTCCTACCTTTATTTCCCTGCTCTCTATTATCAAATTTATTAAATTGCTGTGGAGCTTTAAAATTGTCTATGTGCTTTTTTTTTAGCACCACTTACCTCTGCCTGGGCTGCCTGATACCTCTCAGCGACATTTAAAACCTCCCCCAATTTCTCTGCACCTTGTTCCATGAGAAATTTTCTCATGTCTGGAGCCATGGACTCTCTCAATTGCTCAATCATGATCATTTCTTTAAGATCTTGGGTCTTCCCCAGAGCAGTCCATTTCTCCAAATAGGTTTCTAGTCTGGCAGAGAATTGGTGGTATGTCTCCCCAGACAACAGTTTGGCATTTCTAAATTTCCTACGATAAAATTCCCCATTTTTTTCGTACCTCAATAACAAAGCCTGCTTTAACATGTCATAATTCTCCTGGTCTTCTCTGTTCATTTTTGCGAAGACTTCGTAAGAAGTACCTCTCAGTCCCTGTGATAGCTTTAAACTCCACCTCTCTCTCTCTAACCCATATGTAGTAGCTAATAACTCAAAACGTCCTAGGTACCCCTCTATGTCATCGTCTTTTTCAACAAAATGGTCTAAATGAAACCCCATAGCTGATGTTGAGGCTCCCAGACTGGGCGTAGCATCTGAGGCAAAAGGGCTGGCACCATTTTCAGGAGCCTTGCCTTGTAGCTCCAGCTCCCTTAGTCGTAATTCGTGCTCCCTTTGCAACCTTCTATCTTCTGCCTCCCTTTCGGCCTTTTTATCTTCTGCCTCCCTTTCGGCCTTTTTATCTTCTGCCTCCCTTTCTGCTTTTTTATCTTCTGCCTCCCTTTGCTGTCGTTTTTCTTCTGCCTCCAATGCTTTAGCCTCTTTGTCAGCCTCAATTTGTAACCTCTTCTCTTCAGCCAACCTTTCAGACTCTAATTTTCTTTCAGCCTCTTTTTCTAATCTTCTATTTTCCCGTTCAATATACTTATCACATTCAGCCGTTACATATTGAATTAAAATCTGACCATCCATTCCCATCTCCTTTGCCGTCAGCACAGCAGCTGATCTAAATTTTGCCAGCTCCGCCATACTTTTTAAACAAATCTAGCAATGTGCAAAATAAAATTTCCAACCACTAAAGTACTTCTAATTACTCTAGTCTAAAATAATTCTAATTAATTAATTAACTACCACTGGCTGTGAAGATTCACCAACTTTTATTTTCAGGGACACTTTTAATTATAAGGGACACTTTTAATTTTTATAATGTGTTCCCCTAATCTAATTCTCCCCCCCAGGAGATCCTAATATACTTAATGGGCTAATTATCCCGGGACAAAGAGACCCCAATATATGTAGTGGGTTTGATGGTATTGTATGATGGTGATATTACTAAGTGTGATGCATGAGGTCAGCTGTGAAGGCTCCTGAGATAAAATGTAGCTGTGAATTGTCAGAAGGCCCTTCTTGCTACCACTACGACCTCACACCTATCTTTTTTTACTAATGAATGTGGCTACGTTAAATGTCTAGGGTAATGATATGTAATGTGTTGTGGTAGTTTACATACACACACACAGATATTTACTAAGTCTAATAATATTAATAAATGTTATAATACACTGAACTAACTCAAGTGTGTAAAATTTGGATAGTAATTTTCTTACATTTATTTGTTCTGAACCAAGGTTTTATTTTGGCCAGAACATATGAAAGGTTTAGTAATTATGAAAGAAATGCATGAATATTACATAATAAATGCAAGGTGTGTACATATATATGTTACTAGACTAGTTAATATTATTACTGTTTATAGTAGTAATCTATTTTGGGAGAACATTTAATGGATGTGCTGTTGGGGTGGCCTCATCACTCCCTGTCTATGGTGACTACACATTGTCCAGTTATTTGATGGAATTTTTATGGGTGTGTTAGCAAATAAGTTGAGTTGGTGAATTCTCAGCAGACCAGGCGCTCACGTAGCTTGAAGGTGTAGCTCTGGTGCTGAGATCTGGTGGCCCCACCTCTCCGTGCTTGGGGGCAATATCAGAAGTCTGGTGGCCCCACCTCTCCGTGCTTGGGGGCTCTCCGTGCTTGGGGGCTATAATAGGCTGCTCTGACCAAATGTTACTGCACGGGTCCACTCTGGTAAAATTCAACAACTCATTTGACACCGCATTGGTGCCAACTGAAACTCACAGCTCTGCAATCAAAGTATTAGTCATGTGTCAGAATTCCATCCTCTAACCATTTCTGGACACAACACTACACAACAACAACACACATAGACGGGTCAGATCTTTCTGACCAAACAACACATCTTACCAAGTTGGTTTCACATAGGATAAGTTCTCCCAGACTACGTATTCTGAAATATGTTCATTAGTTTCCTGCCATAGAATAGGATAGGTGATATGTTTCACTGATCTCAACACTTGATCTGTCCTTCCTAATCCTTGCTGGAGTTTATGTATTTTATTTGTCTCTAGACCCTGAACTGGGGCGGGGGGTCTAGAGCGAATCCTTACTTGTTGTAAGGAACAGATTATGCTATTGCAGTATCAAATCACTCGAAACCTTAAACAAATATTAAAATGTACAAAGAAATAATTTCAGTCTTACCAGAATTATGAATATAGTACACAGTTAAATAAATGCTAGCAAAACTCAGCTGAGCTGCTGGCCTTATGATGGCGTCCCTCTAAATATTTCAATAGCTTCTGGGAATTACACCACTTAATAATTCACTGTGTCTACCAGGACAACTTATACTGAATGGCACAAAATGCGCGTCTGAGCGCCGATAATATCTTCATCTATGGCCAATCACTGCCTTTTCTTTTTTTTCAAATTCAAATATCCTACCAATAAGTCATTTCAGTCATACCTCAGTCAAGTATGCCTTATTGTCTGTTGGTCCGTCCGTCTCTACTTGCGTTTCACAAAAAAACACACTTGTTTTTTGAACCAACCCTGCCTTCCCCTACACAATTTTGCCTTTAAAGTTATTTTTAGCCACAATTCTCCATCCCACCCCGTCTCTTCATTCCAACTAGATTTTAGCACTTGCGTCTTCAAGGCCACAATTTTTTGAAAATTAGTGACATGTTTTATTTCAATGCAGACGTTCGCTGATATGAACAACACAGTCTTTTGTCAATATCTTTCTTATTATCTGTCCGTCTGTATAAATGAAAGCATATTATTTCACTGCTCAAGATGGGCCATCCGGCCAGCTAGGTTTTATATTCCTAACATTATTATTAAGAAAAGTTACTTTTCAAATATTTTCTAGAATCTTCTGGAATGCGTTCATCACTGCATTCAAATAAACGGACTAAGTTATAGCAAAAGCGTCCAAGAAATGACTGTGGCGTATAATATCCAAGGTCCCTTTTGTCGATTTCTTTACTTTATGTCAACTTGGGGAACGTGACTTTTTCCCCCTTTCCCCACCAATTTGCGTCCTTTTAGCCTCGCTAGTTTCAAGCACGCGTTCAGTCAGAGTTTTCCTTTTGATCTCCGTTCTCATCCCGTTCCGTGTTGCCTTCAAGTCTAACAATTTAATTTCCATGGCGGGTGATGACCCGCCGCGTGGGCGATCATGTATTCTAGCAGCTGACCCCATACCCACGCAAATTAAGTTTTAAATCCCAGGGTACCTTTTGTTGTATGTCATTGGGCCGGCTGGTGACAGGAAACCTGCTGAGTATTATAAACGCCAAACCAGTCTCCAACGTTTATATGTGTCGATATCCACTTTGGCAAGTGGTGAAAGTGAACTTTCTGCAACTACACATTGAAATATTTTACAACAAGGACTTCCAGGTGATCAATTAGACATCTGGGGCATCTGACAGTTTCTTGTGTTTCAAAATATTACACATGAACGTTTATGGGGGTAGGATGAACTACAGCCCTCATATACATTGACTCTCCCGTTAGATAAATAAAGTGAACTCTGTAATATGTCATACAGGAAAGACATTATATCAAATACTTAATAACATTTTTAGTTATTGGGCAATTTGTCCCACCATTTTAATTGTTCTTTTCTGTAAACTATCTTGTCCTTATTTTCAAAGACCTGTCCACAAGCTATGAATGGACAGGCAAAATAAATTGTAAAAAATATGTTCAAAGAAAAACTTAACTGATAGAGTTATTATATTCTTTATAGAAACTTAAAGTGTTTGACTGTTGTGTACCATCACTTCATTTCTCCCCTAGACACTAGGTACACCATACACCATACACTAGAGCCATAAGAGTGACCGTGTGAGACCTAGGGAGGTAGCTGTAGGTTCTCTGCACATTATTCATCATCATCATTTATAGAGTCAGAGGCCTACATTTGCTTGACCTCACACAGACACCTTTTCATTCTTTTAGGATACCATCATAACCTTACTTACTTACTTAGTCGTTCCCCTTCTACCGTGAGGTGTAGAGGTTTGGAAGAGAGAGCGCCAGACCATTCTATCAGCTGTCTTCTTCCTGGCCTGGTTCCATTCTAGTCCTCGGTCCTTCAAAGATTGTCTAATGTTGTCCTCCCACGGACTCTGGGTCGTCCTGGAGGTCTGGATCCCTGGCTCTTTGTTTCCCATGCTTGTCGTGGTAGCCGATCTTCTCCCATTCTGCAGACATGGCCAAACCATCTTAGTTGGGACTGTTCTATTTGGGTCTGCAGCGGATGGGATTTTAGGCCTTGACGGATCGTCTGGTTGCGGACCATGTCTCTTCTTGTTACTTCAACCACTTTCCTCAGATACCTCATTTCTGAGGTTTGGATCTGGCTTTTGTGGGTTGTAGTCATTGCCCACGACTCGCATCCATATGTCAAGACTGGGACATAGGTGGAGCGGTATACAGCCATCTTCGTTTTCTTACCAACCTCTTTCTTGCTGAGGAATCCTCGATTTATGGCCTGAAAAAGTCTCCCAGCGCTGCTTTTCGAGTGGCCAACTCTTCTTTGATGCCTCCCTTTCGGTCTATAATAGCTCCGAGATATTTAAAGTGGTCGACTTGCTCCAGGACCTGTTCTCCCAACTTAATCTGATGTTTTCTTTCTTCTCGTGATATCACCATGGATTTTGTTTTAGAGCTGCTTATGACCATCCCTCTCTTCTCCAGCTCTTCCTTCCAGACTTGCAGGTTGGATTGGAGATGTGCCTCTGATTTCCATCATAACCTCCCCAGCAAAATCAACTTTGCTACACCTTCAAGAAATAATTCTTTAAATGCTTTTCTAAAACTATGAACACACTTTCCGCTGCCATTCTCAATTTATCTGAATATACACAGGCTTGGTTTTGACTCCAAAAATTACACAGTGGTTTTAAAACACAGTTACACTTCCTAACGCACAATTTGATTAATTAATTAGAAATATATATATATATATTTATACATTCTTTCTTATTTTGTAGCCTCCTTCCTAACGAGGGCAAGTCTTTATATAGGTCATGGCCGGACGTCGCGGAAGGCAATAAGGCTGAAGTGTGTTGCATTCTCAAATACCGGCGTACTTTTGTCGAGATGCGCATGCATGGAAAACTAGGAATCTAAATATCTTCCTTATTCCTGGACTGATTTCCTTCATCTTAGGCTTAACGTATGCCCTGGATTATTTTTTTAAAATCTTTTTAGGCAGTTGTCTTTTCATTTCACACGTCCATAGTTTCATAGGTACAGCCTAAACAGTAAAATTTTGACTTGCTTGATTTCTCGATGCATTCCACTCGAAATTTCTCCATTAGTATAATGCTTTACGTGGAAGTCGTTACACCAACATATTAAGGAACATTCCTATTATTAAATCACTGACCTCTTCCATGCGGTACTTTGCTCATAGTCCTATAATTTAATTCCATACCCAACTGGGTTACACAGATTTGAGACTGGCCATGTTGAATGCCTAATACGTTTGTAAACAACATGAATAAGGAGGCCATTTCATTGTTCCGTCTAGCCTATACTTTTATAAAGTATGCCGTGCCGTTTTGGTCTGAATGACGTGTTGTGAATCAGAATTCACGACAACCTTAATATAACCCAAGCCGCTGGTGTTTAGGTTGAATGGAACTGCCGCTCGCAAAAACTCCAAATTTAAAAAAAAAAAGAAAAAAAGGTAATTCTGTTCGCTCTTACATTTATTGGTAATGGTCAGTTATTCAAACTCACAATAAAGACCAAAGCTGTGGTATATAATGCCTGCGTCTCCAGCACGCTTCTATATGGCAGTGAGACATGGACAACCTATGCTAAGCAAGAAAGAAGGCTCAATACCTTCCATCTACAAAGTCTACGCCACATCTTTGGTATGTCTTGGAAGGACAAAATGACAAATGTCGAGGTGCTGTCCTGTGATGGCCATCAAAGCATGTATACACTGCTTAGACAGCGCAGACTACGCTGGTTTTGGATATGTCCACCACATGGAAGATGTTCGCATCCCCAAAGATATTTTCTGCGGGCAACTGGCAGATGGCACAAGAACAGCCGGGCGACCACAGCTGACGTTCTAAGATGTGTGTAAGAAAGACTGTGGCCGTTGTGGGAGTGGAATTGGGGGTTGCTGTTTAATTGCAGAGAGTGTTAGATCTAGAACTAGCTAGACTGCTAGAGTTGGAAATTTCTCCCTTACAGTCTTACTGGATTTTACCAGGTTCGGGGACTATCCTCTAAGGTGTTGTAGTTTGTGAGCAGTTAGTAAGAATTTATAAGTTTCTCAACAGACATTCCCTCCTTCCATTCATGGTTAAGGCTTAGCAATCAATTTACGACCTCTTTTTGATGTCAACGTTTTGTTTAATAATCATAATATGTACATGATGGCGTGAAGTTACAAACATGCATTTTTCATTCATAATATAAAATGCAAGTCGCTCTCAATGATCTAGCATGGGGAATCGACACTTGTATGAATCAGGCTTATTCAACTCCTGTCTACTTTTTCTTTCCAAATACCAGTTTGCGTTGATCCAATTACATATAAGCTGTTCTACTTCGGCCAGATTAATGCATTGTTCTTAATGGGTTACGTTATATACTCATGTTCTGCAATTTGTCAATTGGTGCTTGTACAGGGCAGATTTCATCATCTCTACATTTGACTCATAGGTGCAACCTGCAGCCATAAATTCTTTTCTAAATCTGCAACAATCGTTGAATTTCTACATGTCAATAATTGTATAGTAATTAGTTCCTACTTACAGACTTCGAATATAGAGTTTAAATACACAAAAATGCACTTTGAAGAGAACATGCCATCATCCCTGGAATTTCTAATTCTTCAACTTGAATAACTTTCATGCAGTAAAACCTCTGCGTTATCAGCACAAACTTGCTTGTCTCACTAGCTAGACGCGTCCTTTTCAACTAACTAGGCTGTTGGGGAAATTCGCGTCCCTTCTAAATTTTTCTGAGCTCACGATTGGATAAAAATCACGTGACTAATTTTGACATGTAACGCGACTCTATCCTAATTAACATTTAATCTGTTTCTCAGAAAGTAGAAATTTATATGCTAATCTGGTTTCTATAGCCTGTTTCCAAAGGAACAGCTATGTACACGGCTACATATAGATCCCGGGGCTCCGCAAATGTATCCCGTAGGGAGACATTTGAGTACTATCAATAACAAAAATTTATCCCCAAAAATTTCTAAGTTCAAAAAAATTTTCTGAAAAATCTAAAGTTCAAAAAATTTTTCTAAGTCCAAAAATATTTCAGAAAATTTAACGAAATTCCTACATCTGGGCTCCTATGTCTATATGGAACTGTCGTCTATAAAGGGGCCTTATAGATGGACATCACCTCCAAAAAATTGCAAACTATCTTTCACATCAATACATATTTCAACCAAATTTACAAATTGGCAACACTGACCAACAAAATCCTAAAAACAATCATAAGGTCATCACCAAAAAATGTGACGAGTGGCAACACTGGGAAATGAACAATAAAATATCTTATTTGCAGAACTTGGCTGCATTATCATAATCTATTACATTTCATTCACAATATAGTTGATTACATTCTCTTGGATATGGTATGGTGGGGGGTGTTATCTCTTTTCTGTTCCTGTTATTTGCTCCATATATAAGTCTGCAAGACTTAAAAAATCTTTTTTTTTCTTCCTGGCGTACTTATTTATTTTATTTTCCAAGTACTCTGCAATATCCTTAGTAATGTCCAGGATCTCCAATTCCTATGGTAATGGCAATCCACTTTCATAAAATAGCCAATGTTCTCATGGTTACTCATCATGTTCTCTTTTTTTTTTCAGTGAATGAGCCACTTGCTCATTATTACATGTAGAAAACATCTCTAGACATAATATGCATATTTATCAGACGATAATATAACTAGCATCATTTTTTATAAGTAAGCATTTTTCACAATAAAAGCATTAAAACCTCATGGCTTATCCTTATTTATTTATCTGAATGTTCCCTGTTATTCACATTTTCTAAATGGTAAGTGTATAAATTCATTCTAAGTCCGTCACTGTAGAAAAAATGTTCTATATTACATTCCTTTTTTTTTTCCAACTATGTGATGTTTATCTCCAATATCCGTGCGTCTGGTGGTGATCCTGTCCATTAGTCAGTTATTTCTAATCATTCCTTCTTTTCTGTCAACACAGTATTTTTTTTCTGTGAACTCTTTCCTAGAAATATTATTATATATATATATATATATATATATATATATATATATATATATATATATATATATATATATATATATATATATATATATATATATATATATATATATATATATATATATATATATATATATATATATATATAAATATATATATATATATATATATATATATATATATATATATATATATATATTTCAAAGGTCTTCTTTGACTTGCCATACATCAATTTTCAAACATCTAATTATTCAGCAACCAACAGACGAATGTGTTACTATCATATTATGAAATATAAGGGAAAAGGAAAATATAGTTTCAAATCATCATGAATTTTCTACATTGGGTTCTGTATTACTTTATTTTCTCTGTTAAGACAACTGCTTATACTCTTGACAATACGTATCCATGTTGTCACTCTCAAGGCATCCTTGTATACCGTTTATATTTGTCTCCCTTTTTTTTTTCTTTTGTATAATACCAATGTATCATTTATGGTGTTCCAATATCATTGTATCCATTCTAGTCCTCCTGTTATCTTGAGAATTCATCCTTAGTAACTCCCTATGTACCTTATCTAGCAATACATTTTTCAAAAACACATCAAACAATTATTTATGTAACAATCAACTGAGATGTAAGAACTTTTGACAATATGAGATGAAAAAAAATTTTGGGGTCATCACTCAAAAATGGTGACATAGAAGGGAAGAAAAAATATTCAATTGATCGTGAGGAGTCTACAATATCCTTATAAAACAAAGTTCCTGTCACACTGACTCTTATTTATCCATATTTTTTCTGGTTATCCTTGCATACAGTGTACCATTTCCATTTTCTTTATAAGTCCAATTCATCGCTCATGGTGCTCCAATATTTAAAATGTGGATCCTTCCTATTCCTCTTATTCTGTACTGGAAATACATCCTTATTAATTGTCCATGTACTATATCTGCGAATATTTATCAACAATATATCAACTAATCATTTATGGAACCATTTATACAAATGTCTAGACTTTACCAAAACATGAACAAAAACATGTCTTTTTACATATGTGCAATATTTCGACACCCACTCTGCCTTCGCAGGTCGAGGGTTAGTCAGAGTTATGTGGTGCCTGTAACATCCGCTGACTACAGCCAGATGGGTGACTTATGGTACTTAAAATTCAAAAATCTCATCCGTCAGTTATCTTAAGTGTGGAGCGGGGGTCTATTTCATGGTGTCATTGACAAAGTTTGCAGCATTTCCAATCTAGGTATTCTTTTCTTATGTCATAATATCTCCATGATATATCTGTGACATGTCTGTCCTTGGGATAACATTATTATTTTTTTTTTTTCAATACCTTCGGGGTGAGCAAATCTCAGTACGTCCAATTTCATCAATCATTTATTTTTTTCTCTCCTGTAATTCTGGGTATGTTATGAGTATATTAAATCGTCAATTTATTTCAACTATCTTACAACATTCTGTAATTCGTGATAAGGAATAGTCATTTGTTATACAACAATGTTCATATTACAAAGGCAATGAGCAAAAAGCAAAGAGATATCTTCTCCGAAAATGCGGATGTATCTCTATTTCCTTTACCTCTGGGCGTAGTAATTATTCAGTCATTATTATTTTTTTTTTTCATTATTTAATCTCCATTTTGTGTCCTTAGTACCTGTGGTTCCATGGGATTATCATAATCTATTTGTCCCTTGTCTACTGATAATCCTTCAATAATGACTTCAAATATGGTCCTCATATGTGCAACAATCATCTGCTCTGATTGTTCCATGTCCATGGCATTCATAAAATATTCCATTATCTCCTTGTCTTTGCTCGTATCCACGAAAGACTAAGATTATTGTTCCTCCAATGTTAATGTGGGGGATTTTGTGCATAAACATTACAACAAAATCGCAGCTGTGACAACATAAAGTTTCACCTTAATATAAAATGGCATCTTCATCATACATAACCAGTTGCTTCTTCATCTCATGTGTCATTAGTGGTTATCATGCGGTAATGGGGTATTTCATTTGCTAGGTCAGCATGTGCAAATGCTATTTCTTTAACATGGGCAAAGGCATCATCAACCAATAGGTGCAATTTGTTCAATCTGGGGTTAGCATATACTAATGCTCTCAAGGGATTCTTCATTTGCAGAAAATCAGCATGCGCAAATGTCATTGGGGTACTTGTGATAGGCAGTATCAACAAAATATTGTTGGAGTATCAGAGATCATGCTGGTGGGGTGTATGACTGGTATAGGGTGATTTATTTATTTTCTTCTTCAGCTGCTAACCTCAGGGCAGTCAATGTTTTACAATATTGGCTTATCATCATCAAAATGTATGAGGGTGGCATATAAACATATAGCAATCCTATAGAATGTTTTCTCTTCTTTTCATTTTTCTTTTCATTTTTTCTTTTATGTCTTTTGTCTCTTTTCCATTTTTTTCTTTTTCATTTCTCTTTTCTGTTTTGCATATTTTCTCTCTTCTTTTCTTGTGATTTCTTTTCTGTTTGTATCACAAGTACTAAAGAATGATAAAAATCAATTCACTAAACACTAGATATACTATCAACATTTCTAATAGTAAATCCTAACCAATAGGGCTGCAAGTAATAGTTTAGGTTAGAATAGAATGAATGTTGTAGCAGTATCTGTTGTCAATAAGTGGCGAGGAAAGGGTACATCAAGGATCTCCTGATTACAACATGATTGTAATTCCGAGGAATGAATATGATTGGGAATGAAAAGATCACAAGTCTAGAATGTCGTCTCAATATAGTGGAATGGAAAAATAGTAAGTTAAAGATGAGTAACAGTGGAGTGAAGGAAATCTTACTATAGAGAGTCAAGGTTGGGATATGGAATCTCTTTAGGAGAATGTTTAAAATTCTTGACAGTACTAATATACATCTGGGTCTAAAATAATAATGTACATTTTAAAAATAAATAATCCTGTGGAGAAAAATAGCATAACATGCAATACACCAATATACATATTACGTATATTTCTATCACTCACAGGCACGCACATACACGTGACGACAGGTAAACACACAGACGTGGGAAAACTATAACAATGATATATATATTATCTAGAACGAGCTGACCAAACACGATTATTAAGTTCAAGAGCGATTTTATTATCAGGAAAAATCGGCTCACAACATCAAAGAAAGTACATCAAGGAAAATACATATACACATAGTCATAAAAAAATCAAGTAAATGTTGCAAGGATGATAGCCCCGTTATAGTGTTAACTCTAGGTTTAGCCCGGCCCCGTTAAGAGAACAGATGATGGCGCCCGAGTCACAGATACATAGGGTTTGAGTCTAAGAGTTTTTCTTTGTTTTATCTCGTAATTATATGCACAGAGTTTGAAAAAAATCTGATTTAACCTAAGACAAAAACACAAGAACTCTAGCCTTAGCAACAAATTATGCAGATTGAAAAAAAAAAAATAGGACAGCAACAGGGTGTCAAAGATAAAATAGTGAAAAATATCACTCAAACCAGCGTACACTCATTCATTCCGCCATGGCTTCTCATACTTGTACTCACGACTTTGCTTGCTGCCTCTTGGAACACATTGATTTTAGATTTTCACACAGACTCAAAAAATGCAGTCTTCTGCCAAGAAGTCCCCAGTTCCAAAAGACGTATTTAACTTGGAGTCTCCGGGAACGACTACTTGGGTATGCAAATTTGTTCAAATGTCTGATTAAGTCACCTAACAATTATTCCAGGCGCGGGAGTTAGCAGAGCACAGTGTCAATAGCGTAGGTTTCTAAAAAATGATGAATGTCAGGTCGGTGCCTTCTCTCAGTATAGGATTCACTTTAGTCACACCACAGATTTGTCCACAAGATATAATCTAGTCGGGAAATGATTGTTAATATTCACGCCACCAGGCAGCAAATTATATAGAGTTTCTAGAAGAAATTAAGTGCTGGCTCCAAGGTCCAGTATTTATCATTACAGTCTTTGAAAACCCGTTATAGGGATATTAGTATTTCTGTCTAACTTGCACCGTCAGATCAGTGTTACTTGAGAAAACCCACGTGGTTCAAAATAAGGACTGTCTATTTCTTCACAAGTATGGAAACTACTACTAGGTGCTGGTAAAGTTAGGGTCACCCCAAAACTTTCACTGTGTGGAGGAAAAATAACACATATAATATAATAAACAGAATCTGTACTGGTTAAAACTTACATTTAAACTTGCAAGCAGAGAGCTTTGCTTATCATTTAAACTTCCCGTGACGTAAGTTATATTTAAAAATCAGCAATCCTCATAAATTAAGAACACGTGCGTATTCCGTCACCATTCATGAGGCTGGATTCTAGAGTTTATACGTTAGTTTAGAAAAATACACTCGACTGAGTATTAGCAGTTAAATTAAATTTATAAATAGCTACAATTGCCGTTATAAGCTAGAAATTTTAATTTTATTCTGCTTTCCACTGAATGCTTCCCTAGAAAATATAATAGCCTACCACTTTATTTCTCTTCTGCGCTAAAGAAATAGATTAAAATGAATTAAGCGATTTAACACTTTAACACTCACAAAATCTATATATCTATCATATTAATTACCTCAACCACAGAATTACAGGTAGTCGCACAACTTAAGAATAAAAATGCTGAAAATATTTCTGGAAGTCTAGAAGTTCGACAAATTGCCGAAACAAACTGAGATCTTCGCTAACAGCTATTCTGTTTTCGAGCGACCTATCTACTGTGGAGTCTATGAGCGAGAATGAAATTAAAGTTTCAAACTTGGCCAATATCTTAAAATCAGACAAAGGGCCCAAACTTACTTCGCCAAGCGAAATTATCTCCCCTACTCCCAACATTTACGTCCGCTTAACGCGTGTCGTAACTGTCACCTACTGACCACGATGTACGCGTGTCAGTTTCAAATCCCAGACAGCCTGACTCCATTTCAGGGCAGTTTTCACACTACAGCTGACCATGGCCCAAGTGAGCGCCGTGTCAGTTTGGGATTTTCCAGACAAATGTCTGGATACTGACCGGTGCAGATGTAAAGTATCACACCTCACCGGGACTAATGCCGAGAAGAAGCTCGCGCGCTCGGTGAGAATGTAGACGATTTGCTACGTCCTATGTTCAGCGAACCGACTTATCACGCCTTCTGACGCCCTGCAGCCCTGACATCTACGTAATATCGTCCTAGCGCGATTCTCAGTTTAAGAGAAAGGAAAACAGGTAAAGTTTGCGAATTATATGAAAATAATATTCGCAAAACGAATGGATGAAAAAATATACAGGAAAAAAAAAAGAAATACAGAGATAATAAAAGAGAGTATTTGGGTGAACGAATAGGAAGAAGATGTAGGAAATTAAATGAATATAAACCCTACGTGACAGAGCCTCCCCCCTTTAAGATATGGAAGCACTCCATGTCTACGTTATGGAGTTTAATTTCCTATAACCGTAGCTTCGGGGTGTCTGTCTTCTTCCCTCTCATCTTCCCCCTCCATCTCTGTCCAATTCCTACTCAAGTCCACTCCTCAAAGTTTCCTTCCCCTGGAATGTCTCATATGCGCGCTTGAAAGAGCGTCGCCGCTTCTGACATTTTTGAAAGATTTCCTGTGATAGCGGTGGAATATCCCTGCCACTATCGTCATCTTCGTCAGTTTTGGCGATCGTCAGGAGATGGTCGGAGGTTGGCACTGGTTTTTCCAAGTATCTCTTTAAGAGATTTAAATGGAAAACCTTCTCCTTTCCTTCAATAGAGATCTGGTAGTTAGCCTTAGAAATCTTTTTCAGGACGGTAAACGGCCCTTGCCATCCGATCTTCAGTTGGTTGTTCTCGGTAGGGAGCAACACCAAAACTTTCTCTCCTGCTTCCAGTTCTCTCTCTTCCGCGACTTTCCTGTATCGGTTAGCGTGCTTGGTGCGTGCTCGCTTAAAGTTAGTCGTTGCTAGGTCCCATCCTAGTTTCAACCGTTCCTTTAAAACCGACACATATTTACTGGCTGAGACAACTGTCTCATCAGCCTTCTCGTCTGTCAGAGACTGAAGTAAGGCTTCAAGCGGGCCCTTAATGGGTCTGCCAAATAAGAGTGTAGCTGGCGGAAATCCTGTGGAAGTATGAGGAGATTCTCTGTAGCCAAATAATGCTGCAGGAATACAGAGATCCCAATCTTCAGGTTTCACTTGTGCCAGCTTACTTAGCATCATGGTGAGGTTTCCATTAGCACGTTCCACGAGCCCATTTCCCGCCGGAGTATATGGCTTAGTGTGGATGTGTTGGGTCCTCAAGATCTTAACGATCTCATCCATCAACAGGTTTCGGTATGGAGATCCATTATCCGTCAACACTTGCTGAGGGAATCCCAACCGAGTGAAAATCTGCACGAGGGCTTCTGCGACATGCTTGGCATCTGCGCATGTTAGCGGGATAGCTTCTGCCCATAAAGTGCATGTATCGACTAAGGTCAGGATGAACCTGTTCCTTCTTTTAGTCCTTTCGAAAGGCCCTAAAATGTCGATCACAACCCGTTCGAATGGTGTACCCACTATTGGCATTTCACCCAAAGAAACTGGGGGTGCCCGTTGCTTGGGTGGCACACGTTGGCACTGGGCACAGGATTTGACATATCTGATAATATCAGTATTTACTCCTGGCCACCAATAATGAGTGGTTATACGTTGGTTTGTGGCGTTCTGTCCCATATGTCCGCTAAAGGGAAGAGAGTGCCCCATTTCTAGGATTTGGCTTCTGTACTGTTTCGGTACTAGGAGCTGGTTGTAACCTTGGTCAGGCTTGCCCGTTCTCCGATAAAGTACGCCATCCTCAGAAAAAATGTCCCCGTGCTGTTTGGGTTCCTTCGCCATGGGCAGTTTCCTAAAGCAGGGTGCCAAAGTAGGATCCTTTTGTTGCGCTTCTTTAAGTTCCATAGGTAACAAATTAGGCGCAGGCTCCCGTTCCTTCTTGGTTTGCCCTCTTGTAGTTACTGCTGCCACAATCGGCTCTTCCGGTTTCCCAATACACACGTATCTCCCGCCAAGTATGACTGGGTAGATGGGATCATCCATAACAGCCGCTTTGATCACACCTCTGACAAAGTCAGAGTGTATCTCCACCAATGCGATGGGAAGCGCTGTAGGTGCATCACTCTTACGAACTCCACAAAGTTTGACGGTCTCTCCTGTCTCTTGACCGGGTTTAACCAGCTTTCTGGCAACAATGCAATCATAAGAAAGCCCCGTGTCAAATAAGCAAGAAGTTTGAGAACCGTTCAAAGTAACAGTACCTCGCGTTGAGGGTCTATCCCCAACAGGTTGGGAATCACTGTCAATAATTCCGCCTTGCGAGACTGTCAATAAGCATCCGATGCGTTTCGGCTCGGTGTGCTCGGTCTGATCATATGTCCCGTGCTCAGGGGGTTCTCCCTTTGCCACCTTGTCCTTTCTGGCTACGCTGCCATGTAGGGCGGTCGGGTTGATCAGACTGTTTGGGGTGGTTGGGGTACTTGTTCTTGTAGAACTTGGATTTTTCAGGAGGGGGGTTTTGAGGTCCAGTTTCTCTGTGGTTGTTTTGGTTAGAAGCCTGAGAAGATTGCTCTAGGTTATGTTTTCGAAAATGCTCCTCTGTCGGTTTCCGCTTTGTGGCCGGTAGTTCAGCCAGCGCATTGTGATAACGCTCAGACTTTTCCAAAATGTCTTCAAGTTTTTCTGCCCCCTGCTCAGCGAGAAATCTCCGGGTATCAGCAGACAAAGTGTTCTTTATTTGTTCAGTTAGAACAAGTTCCTCAAGACCTTCATAGGTAGAGGGGAGCTGCGAAAGCTCAAGGCACTTTGTTAGATATCCCTTAAGACGAGATGAGAACTGGTGAAAAGTTTCAGAATTCTCTTTCCGGCTGTTGCGAAACAGTTGCAAAAACTTGCGAGCGTTCATTTCAAAGCGCTCCAGTAACGCTTTCTTCAACACATCGTAGTCGTCTTGTTGGCTACTTTCCAGCTTAGAATAAACATCATAAGCAGAACCTTTTAGGGCCTGGGAAAGTTTCATATTCCAACGCGACCTCTCTAACCCGTACAGAGTTGCAATTTTCTCAAATTTTTCTAACCATGTGTCAATCTTCTCATTTGGACAAGGAAAAGATTCAAGAGTGAAAGACATAGCATTTAGTTGAAGGGATTGAGTGTTAGCAGGGTCAGTTAAGGAAGAATGAGGAGAAGACTCTCCATTGCTGGAGGTAGAGGCAGCACCACGACTTTGGAACTCAAGAGTTTTAAGCGCCAACTCGTGCTGTCTCTCTTCTCTTTCCTTCTCATGCTGTCTCTCCTTCTCTCTTTCCTCTCTCTCCTCTCTCTCCTTCTCATGCTGTCTCTCCTTCTCACGTTCCTCCTGCTGCATCCTGCGGATTTCCATTTCCTCATCCATCTTCTTCTGCTGTAAATCTGCGGCTGCTTTTTCCTTAGCTTCCGCTGCTTTCCTCTCCGCATCATATCTCTCAAGTTCGTCTCTGACAAATGCTTTCGCTTCTTCTCCTTCCAGTCCCTCCTCTCTCGCTTCGTCCCTGAGAAGTTGTCTAAGCTTTGCCCTCTCGGCCATATTATGTCAGTGACTGAGACTAGTGGAGAAAGAAAATAGGAAAAAGGATACACTGGTTCCTACCACTTACGAGAAAAAAAAAATTACCAAAAATCAAAAGATGATATCCTTAACCCTGGGATACCTCCTCCAAAGTAAAATCTAACTATCGCTGCTATTATCGGCAATAAAGCACTTAATGCAAAACACGACTACGCCAACTAAATGGTAGTAAAGATTATTTCTGAAAAATAAGTTGCTACAGTGGAAAAGCAAAAGAATATTGCAAAAATTAAAGAGAAAAATAATCCCTTAATTTTTAAAAATCCACTATAAGTTCGCCCCTGAAGTCAGATCGGGTAAGGGAGGGAATTAATCTGGACAAAAAGTCCGAAACACACTCCTTAACTTAGTTCAAACGCCGTTCTGCCTCAGTACCCAGTGAATGTTATACACTCACCACTTTACCAGCATTTAGTATTACAATCAGCAGTTAACATATATCCCGACAAATCAACCTGTAACCAAAATGTATATTATTCAAAGATGCTGTGGAAAAAAAAACTTATTAGTTTGTGTGGTCAGCACGCCCGTAAACAGATCGCTAGTCTAGGGGGTAATTATTTTTAAAGATATAACAACTCACAAGACATTACACTCTTACTCTATATCAGAATATAGAATCTTAAGTTCAAAATCCAGATAGACGAGTCCACGTTTGTCGTACTCGTCTTCCTATTCTAAGTTCAAAGACCGGAAACGAGCCCTCATTTGTCGTAGATTTCCGATAGGAGAATTAAGACTAGGTTTGGTCCCTTCTGAATAGGTTTGAATAGGTGATAGACTCAGTGAGAGTTAGTGAAAGGTAATAGAATTTCCACACACGTGAGATGATAGATTTGATATAGTGGCTGTCTCTGAAAGCGAAAAGAATTCTTCTCTCTCTCACCTATCTTCTACAACAGTTGTTACAGCGTCAGACAGACTACACCAATATACATATTACGTATATTTCTATCACTCACAGGCACGCACATACACGTGACGACAGGTAAACACACAGACGTGGGAAAACTATAACAATGATATATATATTATCTAGAACGAGCTGACCAAACACGATTATTAAGTTCAAGAGCGATTTTATTATCAGGAAAAATCGGCTCACAACATCAAAGAAAGTACATCAAGGAAAATACATATACACATAGTCATAAAAAAATCAAGGAAATGTTGCAAGGATGATAGCCCCGTTATAGTGTTAACTCTAGGTTTAGCCCGGCCCCGTTAAGAGAACAGATGATGGCGCCCGAGTCACAGATACATAGGGTTTGAGTCTAAGAGTTTTTTCTTTGTTTTATCTCGTAATTATATGCACAGAGTTTGAAAAAACATCTGATTTAACCTAAGACAAAAACACAAGAACTCTAGCCTTAGCAACAAATTATGCAGATTGAAAAAAATCAAATAGGACAGCAACAGGGTGTCAAAGATAAAATAGTGAAAAATATCACTCAAACCAGCGTACACTCATTCATTCCGCCATGGCTTCTCATACTTGTACTCACGACTTTGCTTGCTGCCTCTTGGAACACATTGATTTTAGATTTTCACACAGACTCAAAAAATGCAGTCTTCTGCCAAGAAGTCCCCAGTTCCAAAAGACGTATTTAACTTGGAGTCTCCGGGAACGACTACTTGGGTATGCAAATTTGTTCAAATGTCTGATTAAGTCACCTAACAATTATTCCAGGCGCGGGAGTTAGCAGAGCACAGTGTCAATAGCGTAGGTTTCTAAAAAATGATGAATGTCAGGTCGGTGCCTTCTCTCAGTATAGGATTCACTTTAGTCACACCACAGATTTGTCCACAAGATATAATCTAGTCGGGAAATGATTGTTAATATTCACGCCACCAGGCAGCAAATTATATAGAGTTTCTAGAAGAAATTAAGTGCTGGCTCCAAGGTCCAGTATTTATCATTACAGTCTTTGAAAACCCGTTATAGGGATATTAGTATTTCTGTCTAACTTGCACCGTCAGATCAGTGTTACTTGAGAAAACCCACGTGGTTCAAAATAAGGACTGTCTATTTCTTCACAAGTATGGAAACTACTACTAGGTGCTGGTAAAGTTAGGGTCACCCCAAAACTTTCACTGTGTGGAGGAAAAATAACACATATAATATAATAAACAGAATCTGAACTGGTTAAAACTTACATTTAAACTTGCAAGCAGAGAGCTTTGCTTATCATTTAAACTTCCCGTGACGTAAGTTATATTTAAAAATCAGCAATCCTCATAAATTAAGAACACGTGCGTATTCCGTCACCATTCATGAGGCTGGATTCTAGAGTTTATACGTTAGTTTAGAAAAATACACTCGACTGAGTATTAGCAGTTAAATTAAATTTATAAATAGCTACAATTGCCGTTATAAGCTAGAAATTTTAATTTTATTCTGCTTTCCACTGAATGCTTCCCTAGAAAATATAATAGCCTACCACTTTATTTCTCTTCTGCGCTAAAGAAATAGATTAAAATGAATTAAGCGATTTAACACTTTAACACTCACAAAATCTATATATCTATCATATTAATTACCTCAACCACAGAATTACAGGTAGTCGCACAACTTAAGAATAAAAATGCTGAAAATATTTCTGGAAGTCTAGAAGTTCGACAAATTGCCGAAACAAACTGAGATCTTCGCTAACAGCTATTCTGTTTTCGAGCGACCTATCTACTGTGGAGTCTATGAGCGAGAATGAAATTAAAGTTTCAAACTTGGCCAATATCTTAAAATCAGACAAAGGGCCCAAACTTACTTCGCCAAGCGAAATTATCTCCCCTACTCCCAACATTTACGTCCGCTTAACGCGTGTCGTAACTGTCACCTACTGACCACGATGTACGCGTGTCAGTTTCAAATCCCAGACAGCCTGACTCCATTTCAGGGCAGTTTTCACACTACAGCTGACCATGGCCCAAGTGAGCGCCGTGTCATTTTGGGATTTTCCAGACAAATGTCTGGATACTGACCGGTGCAGATGTAAAGTATCACACCCCACCGGGACTAATGCCGAGAAGAAGCTCGCGCGCTCGGTGAGAATGTAGACGATTTGCTACGTCCTATGTTCAGCGAACCGACTTATCACGCCTTCTGACGCCCTGCAGCCCTGACATCTACGTAATATCGTCCTAGCGCGATTCTCAGTTTAAGAGAAAGGAAAACAGGTAAAGTTTGCGAATTATATGAAAATAATATTCGCACAACGAATGGATGAAAAAATATACAGGAAAAAAAAAAAGAAATACAGAGATAATAAAAGAGAGAGTTCGAGAGAAAGATTAGGAAAAAGATGTAGGAAATTAAATGAATATAAAACCTACGTGACAAACAGTATGATTGATCAAGGTGATAGATATAAAGGAGTTTAGCATAATTTAGATCAAAGAAATATTAGTATGGGGTAAGAAAAACTACTGGTGTAAAGTGTCTGCATGAAAATGCACTAAGATGTGAAAATACAGGACTCTGGATCTGCAAGGACAAGAAGCCTGGTGAATGGAGCGTGGAATATGATCAGTTACAAAAGTGTAGATCCATGTTACAACAGAATAGTGTGACACATGTGTTATAGGTAAGGTTGTGTAACATTCTAAATATTAAGAAAATGTCTGTAACTAAATAATGTCTGTAAACTCGTAACGCCGTGTGTTATCAATTGTTTTGTCATTTTTATTTCACAAGACTATACTATCTAAAGAAAATCCTCCGTGGGCTGGTCTTGATTTTTTTCTCTGGCATCAGTAGTGGTATGGCTGGGAAAAAACTTTCTGGCATAAAGTCATCTATACTGGTCAATCTGAACATAGTCTGAAACGAAAGTACATGTGAAAGTTAGTACATTGTTAAAAAGTAATTTCACATTCGCGGTGACCGTACATGGGATGGCATGTACATTGAAGACTTGAGGGGCGTTTCTCAGCAAAGTTTCTCAGTACCAGGGGGTTATAACTGTATTTCTCATAGTCTCTGCCCGCTTGTTGATT
Source organism: Oreohelix idahoensis (assembly GCA_024509875.1). Taxonomy (NCBI): domain Eukaryota; kingdom Metazoa; phylum Mollusca; class Gastropoda; order Stylommatophora; family Oreohelicidae; genus Oreohelix; species Oreohelix idahoensis. The sequence continues at coordinate 241,867 of JAMPIV010006957.1, read as the reverse complement.
TGTTTCTCCAATTCCCGCAACGCCATAAGGAAGGCCGAATTGGGATCATCCGGTGTGGTGGTGGTTGCAGTACTGGGTATAGCGTTGTTGACAGTGGGCACAGTACTGGAGATGGCGTTGTTGACAGGGTTGACAGCGGGTACAGTACCGGAGATGGTTTTGTTGACGTTGAGAGGTTGATGGGCAACTGAAGAAAACGTCAATGGTTGTACTGTAGCTGGAGGTGACATGACATTGACTGATTGTTGGGGCGCAGAGGAAATCAGTGATGATGGCAATGTAGCCTGGGAATGTGTAGCTGGAGGTGACATGACTGGCGGTTGTGGCATTTCTACAAATGTAGCCACAGGAGGCGATTCGTGAGGCTCAGGAAAAAACGATTCAACTGTGGTGTGAACCTGTCCTGGTGGGATGCTGAATATTGACTCGATACCACTATCTGAGTCTGATATACAGGACATTGTGTCGTCATCATGTACCTTGGAGTTTGGTACCAATAAGGTGCTATCTGCATCACTGGTTTCAATAGAACTGGCTGTATCAATGTCTGTTTCTTGTTCGTATAGTTCCACTATTTCTCTGTCATTTTGTTCGTTGGGGTATGACAGAATTGTGCTGGGGCCGACACTGTCTTCTCTCATGTCTTGTTCCGTTTCGTCCCCATAAAGATTGCCGGTATATGGTTCAACAATCTGTTTGGGTATAGTTTCTTCAGGATCTGAACTGGGGGTGTGATAGGTATCAGCTGACGATTTATCACTGCGGAAGTAAGTTTGAGTATGGATATAAGTTGCTTTAGGAAGGTCTGTTTGTGTTGCTACACAAACCATCGTTGTTTTTGCACAAATTAACTTGGTTTTATTTGTTGTTGGTACTTGTTTTGTTGGCCTGGGTTGAGTATTCCAAGGAGTTGATTGTGCTAAATTTACTTGTTGGTATGTCTTGGCTGTCTTTCCTGGTGTTATGGGACCGATGTGTGCTCTCCATCCGTCTGTTGTTAGGAGGCAAACTTGTCCGTTCCTAGATGTCATGTTACGAAACTCCCAAATTTTTCTTGTTTTAACTTCATTTATGAAATTTCGTACAGTCATTCTTTGAGCTCGTTTATTCAATGTGTTCCAGTGTTTGTCAGCTGCCGTCGTGTGCCTTGACGTGCTGTCATTATACCTGATCGATGATAGTATACGAGGTCTGCTTTCTGTTCATCTGTGGCGATAATATGGAGGTGTTTGTCTCATGGGGGCATGGGATTTTGTGTGCTGGGGATTCGAACGGGGAACAGCGTGGATCGGATACCTCCGTTTCTGCCATGTGCTATGTAGTTTTTCGTATGTCCGGTAATCAATAAATCGTCTATCTCTGTCAAGCTGAGGACGACTTTTACGTTGATATATGTTGTTTCTACTGTAAACACTGTAACTTCGCCTATCCGCGTATGTTACTTTACGATGGGTTGAACAACTGTCATCATCTTCATCCGGGGTGTAGGATTTTCTGTTTCCTTCATGTGAAGGGTTTTCGCTTCGTCTGTGTACGTGTTTAGAGGTATAGCAACCTCCCGTTGTAGAGTTGTATAACATTTCTTCCTTTTCAATAAAACCTGCATTAGGTTTCTGTAGGTCTACAGCATAATAGCTTCCAGTATGCGAGCCATTTACATATTTATCTATGGCAGTGGGATGTGCGTCTACTTTAGGATAACTTCCTGGCAGACAATATTCATTTCTCTTGTTGACATTGGGCGGGTGGCGCGGAACGTGTTTGTTATGCATTGTCCAGGTATTTTCATGTGTAAAACGATAGCTGTATGGGCTGGCCTGCCTATACTCTTGTTGTCGATACATTTTCTAGTCTTATTTATTCCTTGTTAATCGTGGTTTCCTTATGCACTGGGGTTGATTATAGTTGGATTTTCTCTGCTCTTTTATAGAGGACTGGTCACTAGGCAACAAGTTGTATTGTGTGCAAATGCAACAAGGTCTTGGATTATCTAGCATGGGGAATCGACACTTGTATGAATCAGGCTTATTCAACTCCTGTCTACTTTTTCTTTCCAAATACCAGTTTGCGTTGATCCAATTACATATAAGCTGTTCTACTTCGGCCAGATTAATGCATTGTTCTTAATGGGTTACGTTATATACTCATGTTCTGCAATTTGTCAATTGGTGCTTGTACAGGGCAGATTTCATCATCTCTACATTTGACTCATAGGTGCAACCTGCAGCCATAAATTCTTTTCTAAATCTGCAACAATCGTTGAATTTCTACATGTCAATAATTGTATAGTAATTAGTTCCTACTTACAGACTTCGAATATAGAGTTTAAATACACAAAAATGCACTTTGAAGAGAACATGCCATCATCCCTGGAATTTCTAATTCTTCAACTTGAATAACTTTCATGCAGTAAAACCTCTGCGTTATCAGCACAAACTTGCTTGTCTCACTAGCTAGACGCGTCCTTTTCAACTAACTAGGCTGTTGGGGAAATTCGCGTCCCTTCTAAATTTTTCTGAGCTCACGATTGGATAAAAATCACGTGACTAATTTTGACATGTAACGCGACTCTATCCTAATTAACATTTAATCTGTTTCTCGGAAAGTAGAAATTTATATGCTAATCTGGTTTCTATAGCCTGTTTCCAAAGGAACAGCTATGTACACGGCTACAAGACTTTGGACATAAATCTAGCAACCTAGGAGGATGAAGCTGCCGATTGCACCAAGTGGCGATGCTCCCTACGATACCATCTCAGATTGGACGAGAAGAATCTATCTCTCACAACAGGCAGAAGAGACAAGAACACACCGAAAGGAACACCGAGCAACAACAACAACAACAACAACAAAATCAGCTAAGGGCTATTACCTCAGGGGCGCATTCCTATAGTCAGTTATGACTGAAGGGTGCTATAACTATTAGTTACTGGGCAAGGTCTCAATCAAAACACGATTTCTGTATTAATTAGTTGTACGAACTTGATTGATAGCACTCTGTGGCCCGTGTACTTAATATTTTGATAGCGCGAACCAGAAATCACCATACGTTTGATTAATGTGTTTAATAAAGCGAATATATCTTGTTCCGAGCTGAACAGTTTAAACTTCTGCAGTAAATTTGTAAATCAAGTTGATTCTTGAATTAGTAATGTTATGCTATTGTTGTTAGGGCTTGTTAAAAAGTGTCGCACTGTGTATGTGTGTGGTTTTTATTTTAGTGTTTTGCCATCCTTCATTTGTCAGACCATCAGCCTCATTCAGCTCTGCTCTTTCGGTAATGAACGCGGCGATTAAAAAAACAATCTTATTCGATCACTACGCCGTTGATATCCTGTAGAAAGACAGGGTCAGTTCTGTGGCGATAAACGGGAGTTTGCTTTGTCTATACACACAAACTTTCGTTCCACTCCAGTGCAGGTTTGTGTTTGTCGGTGGAAATATCGGTTTGAGAGATGAAGATTGTGGACATAAATCAGCACGGATCAATATTTATAGAAACTAATGACATGATGAATATGTTCTTGATAGAACTCGGTATATTGTTGTTAGTCACGTCAAATAACTGATCGTGTGCACAAATGTGGTATCTCTCGTCTTCAAGAGTCTCCGTATTTGTACAAGCGAAACTATGATTTGCAACAAAATGATATTTGAAATATTTTAAGATGTACGGTAATTGCACAACGAGCAACCGGCGAAAAATAAAGCACTAATTAAAACGCAGAAGGTGTTAAATTAAAAAAAAAAAAGAAATATGTCCACCTTTTTTTTACTCATAACAAACGATACATATCTACCTGTCCAATAGTTAAAAAAAAAAAAAATCTCTGCAATACAAGGTTCATGTACGTACACGCACTTTTGTCATTCACAGCTGCTGATGATCAAATTGTTTAGAGCAGTTTGGTTGTAGATTGTCGAAAACTGTTGTTCAGTTTTAGTGTGTCTATCACTCATATTTATTTATTTATTGTTCACAACTATTTATTTGTACAACGTTTAAAACCATTTAGTTTCAAAATGTTCACAGCTGAGTATTAACAAACGTTTAGTAATAGATTTTTCACTACTTTCGTTTATTTGCCGCTGTTAAAGTTAAAAACTTTCTGACCTTAAGCACTGGTGCACAAAAAAAGCTGTCAGTGGCAACAGGACAATTCTCAAGTAACTTCAGAGCAGAGGCAGAGGCCTTGAAAACTGCCAGAGGTTATAATGACAGAGGAAAGCGCAAAGAGACAAGTTGCTTTCTTTAACGATGCACAGTCAGTAATTGCAGCGTTGAAAAGCCAAAATAATACAGACCTGGATGACCTCAGAATAGTGCTCCACAAAGTATGTCAACGATTCAAAAGTGTTGTGATCCAATGGATCCCATCTCATTGTAACATCACCGGCAATGAAGAGGCTGAAAGATTGGCAAAGAAGGTGGAAATCTTTCTCAGCCTGATGCAAACATAATGTTGTGAGCGCTCTTTTCGGGTAACATGATAGCTAGTAGCAGATGTACCAATGTACTAGCATCTTGACGCGAATGTAGAATGAAAATTAGATGAAGAGCTATCCAACAGAACTTCAACGAGTGGAAGGCAAATCAGGCCAACATGATCATACTCAACTCGTCGGTAAAGTTATTATAATTTATTACGTGGTACGAAGACGTTTGACAAGACGGTACAATGTTCCTTGACAGGTACGATGAACAATTTATACATAGTAGTGACAGTTCCGATAAAACGATACATCTCTGGTCATTCATATCTAAAATCCTCTCTCACGTAAGTAATAAGAATCCAATAATATTCATACTAGGTTTTAACAGCAAGGGAATGTCCGTTGACCTTTACGAAGGACATCCAATTGGGTACACAAATCTCAAACCCACTGAATCCTGCATTCATGCAATAAAACTGTCTTGATCCAAGACTTCAATTCTCATTCCGTCTGTTCAACATCATATTAAGGGTACATACATAGAGATACATCTAGGTTAGTATTTCATGTTGGCTAACCTCTCGGTATCCATGCCACGACTTTGGCATTACTATAAAGGCGTTTACACATATGAATACTGCAATCAAATTAACTTCTTTCCCACTCGTAGGAATCCTTCTTCTACGACACGAATCCTAAAGGCTAACGACTCTGTAGGTCCATTCTAGGAATAACATATTCCCGCTAGACAAGTATAAGAGCGGCCTTACAATACAGCATACAAAGAAGTGGGGCGATAACTTACGTGACATTACTGCTATTGGTTTCGACCTGAAGACCAATACAGATCACTAGAATAAATGGCTTCCATAAACGTGCCATGAAATACAATAATAATATATCACTCACGGACATAAACAAGGTCCATGTTGCCCCCTCCAAATCATGACGTCAGAAACTACTCAACTAGGTTACCCGTGCGTCCCAAAGCAACTCACACTGCTTTGTGCACGTCAGTGCGCGAATCATTCGACCGCACAAATAATATAACTATATTGAGACTGGTGCGTACATTTGGCAGGACCGAAGACTACCCCCTCAGGTAATAAATGTACGTAACACATAACTTTCGAGGAGGCAAAGAGTTTTATCAGAATCAAATACAGAAACAAATGGGATGTAGAGCATCCAGGTCACACACAAAAGGATGCAAACTACCATCTCAACAGAAGAGAACAAGTGGTAATCTTCAGACTCAGCACTGGCCACAACAGATTGAGATACCATCTATTCAACAAGCTAAAGATAGGAACTACGGATCTGTGTAACTGTGGCACTGATAAAATGACTGCTGAACATCTGCTTCAAAAATTCAAACTCACAATATACCCCAATTATAACCAATTTTCAGGTTGAACAGAGTATAGCAGCAACATAGTAGACAAACGAACGAACGAAAAAATGCTTCAAAATTGCCTAACATATGCGGAACAGAGAAAGCGCATTTGGCCGACACCAGTATCATTCGTGGAAAAGCTCTACGGAGATTCAAAAAGCCTCAAACTGACAACTGCTTTCAAAAACATTCAAGTGGAAGTCTGAGGGTGAACTTTGAACTTATTCAAGTGGACCACGTCTGAGAGTGTACGAAGAAGAAGAAGAAGAAGAAAAGTTAAAAGTATATACGAACAGCAACGGTTCTTCTTCTTCTTCTTCTTGGAGTGCCATGACTAGTTTCATGTCGTCTGTCTGCAACTTCCTGTACCAAGTTCTGTGTATAGGTTCTGTTGTTGATTTTTTCCCATGCCATTTGTCGTCCTCTGTCACATTTTCCATCAATCTTTCTTGCTGTCACATTGTGTTCAAGCTTTCCTGTTTATAACATGCCCGAAGAAAGTAGACTGATACTTTATGATATAAGTAACAAGCTTCCTTCGTGCGTAGGAATCCTCAATACTCGTCTGTGCTTGTCCATGGTACCCTTAACATTCTTCTGTAAAGGCACATCTCAACGGCCTTCGGGAGTTTCCTTGATTCTTTACTGATCGTCCATCGTGAAGAACTGTATTTCTTACTTCCGTTGACAGAGATTTGTTGTATAAATTGTTTTTCATTTCGTGGAATGCTGCTTTTCCCTAGGCTTTTATGCTCTTCATTTCTGACATGTGTCTTCCATCCAATGTTATTACCATCTCTTGATTTGTATCAAGACAATACAAGTTACTTTTATAGGACATTCTGAAGTAGTCCATTTCTTCGAGATGACCAATACGACTGGTCTTAGTTTTGTTATTTAGATTATGGTTTTAATGTTCACTTTCTCTCATTGTTGTAACAGTCATTTCTTTCTTTCTTTCTTTCTTTCTTTCTTTCTTTCTTTCTTTCTTTCTTTCTTTCTTTCTTTCTTTCTTTCTTTCTTTCTTTCTTTCTTTCTTTCTTTCTTTCTTTCTTTCTTTCTATCTATTTATCTATCTATCTATCTATCTATCTATCTATCTATCTATCTATCTATCTATCTATCTATCTATCTATCTATCTATCTATCTATCTATCTATCTATCTATCTATCTATCTATCTATCTATCTATCTATCTATCTATCTATCTATCTATCTATCTATCTATCTATCTATCTATCTATCTATCTATCTATCTATCTATCTATCTATCTGTCTGTCTGTCTTTAAATCTGTCTGTCTATAGAATAGAAACAAAGGATGAACAATGTTATATAACGCACAAGAGAGAGGGACAGAATAACAGAGAGAGAGAAAGAGGTTTAGAGGTGTAATAACCAACCATCTCTAGAGAGTAAGTGACACATCAAAGCCATTATTAAGCTTACTCACTGCATTAAAATAGCTTTGACCCAGCAGCCATGTTGTGAAGGCTGCAAACCATAAATGAAAGTAGCCTATGATCATGCCTGGGTACGCACAAATAAAATGTGGCATTCATTAAAAATGAGGAAAAAAAAATACTGTGAGTGCAGTTACGCGGAAGAAATCCTCATTCCTCCAGAGATAACATCATCTTCATATAACAGGATTGAACTTTGTTATCTCCACCATCACCTGTAGCTTGAAGTTGCACATTCATGTTAGTATAAGTGTGCACTAAGTGCACCGAAACCCAGACAATTCCACTGAACCTAAGGTAGGTACGTTTATATGAACATTCCAAGGCAGAACCTTCAATGATTGGAGCAGACCGAACAGTGGCGTACTGAGGGGGTGGGGGGGGGAGGGGGGAGGGGAGGGGGTGCGTGTGGGTCGGTCCACACCGGGTGGCAGCCAGGAATGGGGTGCCTTCGGAGACTATTATGATTAGTACTTACTGCTAAAAATACACTTGCAAGTGTGTTTCTTTATAGAAGGGGTTGCCAAAGGCATGATCCGCCCCTGGTGCCAAATACTTTTGGGACGCCTCTGATACCGAATCACAGTTTCAGGGATTAAAAAAACATGTTCTTTCGATTCTACAGATTCCGGTTTTAATGAGAGGCAGATGACATCATAGGCAGGTGTATTATTCTGGTGAGCTGTTGTTGTAATGCGGTTAAAAACCTATTAATCGTGATGAGCGTAGGCTTCCATTACAACCCATTCATTATAATGTCTTTCTGTATTCTTTGTCCTTCACGATTTGGAATCTCATTGTGGCGAGATGGATAATTAGAGATGAACAATAGATCAAGTCAGGGTATTCTTGACCTACTGAAATACCCCAGTCTCAGAAATGAGCACTGTTGTATGGATGGCACAGGTTATAGTCAGACTGTTAAGTACTCTTGTCCAGATGGTAAAGTGATATAAATCAGGAGCCTACCTTGTCTTCCCGCTACGACTACACCTACGCTTTTATAAATTATGTCCAATTAATTAATTCACAAATTTGAACATGGAAATGATTAAACAACTTCAGAAGTTAACAAAATCAATCAATTTACTTCATTGCTTAATCTTCTCTTGTCTTTGTATTTGGAATGACAACAAGGATATATATTTGTAAATTTACATTAATCAAAATAAGTGACACAATAAATATTCACTGTTTACACAATCTAAATAACTGTCCTAGTTTACTGTTATCATCTGACTAGCAGCGGATTCTGGTATATCATATATATGTATAACTTCCTCAACTTCCTCGACCTAATATATCATTTGTCGTAATGTTTATTTCATGCACATCTTCACGAAACTCCTGGTCTGTGGAGCTGCAATGCTACACCCAGTTGTTTTATAGCTGGTATTGACACACAGTTCAGTCAATATGCTGGACTACCATCACTATCTGGAGACCAGATATTCAGGAGTGGTCTAATCATCTTCGTGTTCCGTTGTCCCAATACTTCGGAATGCACTGTTGGATCCACCAACAGATTGAACGTCAAACCTGCAACATGATAAGCCTTGTGGATAGTATCGTTCCCCATATTACCACAAATCCTAGTGTGTGAGTGTGTGTGTTAGTGTCATCAGAGTGTGCATGGGTATGAGGTGCCCATATGTCTGTGTCATTACAAACCTAGTAGTTGCATACTAAAATAACAAAGGATACAATACTTGCATTATATAAATATGATAGATCAGATAGATGATACAGCCTTTCAGAATAAAATATGCGGGACACTGGTAAGGCTGGTTCTAATGCAATTACTCTAGGTCGAGATGAATTTTGCAGTATCAGTTCTCATAAATCTGGTCCGTTCTTGTAAACTGCTGGATTCGTTGTGTGTGTCTTAATTTTGTTGGTTTGGTTCGGTTTTGCCTTCTTGTGGCGAAGCGCGTTCCTTTCAATCTATTTGGTTATATCAGAGCGCATTTACCATCCAAAAATATGTGAACTCTGTTCACTGCTAACCCGATAGATACTAAGTCCTGAAAAGAACTAACATGATCTATCTGCTAGCCTAAAGCCCTGAAAAGGAAGCGCCAGCTACGCCAACGCTGACGAGTTAAGGTATCTCGTACAGTATGAGTTAGTAGCCCTGTGTGTCATAATCTATTGTTGTTGTTGTTGTTTTGAAACGGTGATGGGTGGAGAGCGGGCACTTAACAACTGACCGTTATTGCCTCTTCTCGTTCCATCTTGGTCTACCCTGTTCAACCTGAAAATTGGTTATAATTGGGGTATTTAGTGTCATTTTATTTACTAATTTTGTATTAAGTTTAAATAACTATTGTCTTTTGCAGTTGCTGGTTTTAATTTATATTAGTATTTGTCATTTTAATTTCAGTTTTTGTATTGTATATAGATAACTGTTGTCCATGCATTTGGTTTTAATTTGTATTAGTGGTTTTTTTTAAATCTCTTTGCCTTTCCTTGTCCTGAGAGTAGTTAATGGGTTTGCTCATTTTTGCTGGTTTTTTTTTTTTAAATGATTTGTTAGTTTTTGTTGCTTAATTTCTATTTGGTTGAATGTCTTTTCTGAAGTACTAACCTTATATGTTTTCCCTATGTCATAATCTTCTTTTTTTTTCATTTGCGTCTGTTATTTTGCTGTAATACCCTGTTCGGGACCCCAAGATGCAGCAATAGTGAATGCAGTCAGCGACCCATAGCTGTACTGCTTGCATTAGGACCAGCGAACCAGAGCTGGTCAAGACCGCACTCCACCTCCACGTGGTGGTTCTGGAAACAGTCTGCAGCAGTGCAGTCTGGCTGAGCGAGTGCGGATCGCAAACCCGGTCCCTAAAAAATGCCGTGCTGAAGTCGGATGTGTCGACCGAAAGGTGCAGATATCACAGCTTAGGCGTAAACAGACACAACGCAACCACCGTCCTTTTCAGGGCGAACGAAGAAGAAGAAGATACCCTGTTCAACCAAAACCCGTTGAAGGGTTACAAACGGTTATATTGGGGTATATAGTGTGTTAACGTCTTCGCTGGTATCACGTTCCTAGTCCTGGAGATGACTGGTCCTGAAAATGACCACTAGCTGCCTGTTTGTTCCCTACTCGTTGTTGTCTGTTTCGGCTGTGTGTTGTTCATGACTGTCTTTATTATATTTGGTAAGATGTCCTTTAGGGTTTCGGTGATTATTTTGTCTTCCGCTTCTTTTCTTCTTTTTTCTCTTTCTTGTTTGCTTTTTGGTAGGCGTTCGTCTACGGTTTCGGTGGTTATTTTGTCTTTAGTGTCTTTGCTTCTTTCTCGTCCTTGATTGTGTTTTGTTACGATATCCTCGATGATCCTTCTCTCTGTTTCAATTCTCTTGAGGATTTCTTCGTTCTCTTCTTTTAGCTCTGCGAGTTTGGCGATGTCGACTTCTATTTCGTGTTTGATGGATTTCATGTCATGTAGCATTGCCTGGGCGCTCTGTAAGGCTCATATTGTTTCGTCTCTTATGGCATCTGAGTCTTCGCTGTGCTGCCTGTTCTTCTCGACTTTGAGTTGTTGTTTTATGTCTCGCACCTCTGTGGTTAGTTTTACAAGCTGGGCTCTTGTGTGCTGTTCCTGCTTTGCCATGCCACCTGAAGCCACTGGGTGTCTTGCTTCTCATGTTTTTGGTTACAGATTCCTTCAGTATGGCCTTTGTTTCATAGAAGGTCGGACAGCCACGGTATCTTGCTCCGTGGTTCCCAAGACAGTTTGTGCAGGTTCTGTTGGAGTTGCGCACTTTATAGTTATCATTTTTCGCATGAGGACATTCATTGTAAGCGTGACTTCCCGCACAGTATCGACAAACTGTCTCTCTCCTGCATGTTTTTTAGTGTGCGAGAATTGTTGGCAGTTTGAGCACTGCATAACAGGAGGAATGTACTCTTCTGTTTTTCGACATCTATCGTCTAGGTTAAGTTGACTTGGTCTTGAAGACCCTTCAATAGTTAAGATAACCAAGTTGGTGTCCTTCTTGTCCCATGTCTTCAGTCTTTCCACCTGTGTTATTTTGATATTCTTGTTTTCTGTTTGCAGGCGGCTGTAGACTTCTTGTGTAGATCTCTTGTTGTCGACCCCTCTTACAACTATCTTTTTGGTCTTCTTGAAGATCTCCACAGTAGCTTTAATCTGGTGGGGCAGCTGGACTTCTTTGTGTCCGGACTCTAGTTCGATCATCAGTTGGTTTGTCTTCTCCGGGTTATTTAGAGTTATTATAACTCCGTTGTCGTGTCTTGAAACTTTAGATATGCTCCTCCTGCCCGTTATTGCCTCAAGGATACCGATTACTTTATCGTCGGGTAGGGCCCTGAGCGAGGCCTCACCTCCAGACATCTGAGTGATCTTAATTATCCTCTCCTGTAGTGCCACGTTAGAAACGGCATTTTGTTGCTTGCGAAGTTGGCACGTTCCAACTTCTGTCTCAGATTGAGCGTGTGGTCTGCGGGACGGATTCACATTCTGCTTCATTGTCTGTCTCTGATCTCGTTTTGCCGAAGTTGCCTGGGCACTGCATGATGGAGACTCGACTATGACATCTCGTTTTGGCAGTGGATTTGCTTTGTCGGGTTTCAAAGCATTGTTACCCTCTGTCGTCGATGTTTTGCAGATGCTGTCTGGTCACTGCACAATGGGGCCACTGCCTCGACATCTTGTTTTAGTGGTGATGTTTCTATGTCTGGTTTCGGAGCTTGGTTGTCCTCTGCCTTCGAAGCTTTGGGTCGCTCATCGGTCGTAGTGTCAAAGGTTGCGTTCTTCGGCTTCTGAGAGGGACCGGCCCCGACGCTAGGAGTTGGGGCAGTCGTGCTCTCCGGCTGACTCTCTTTGTTCTGTGCAGATTCTTGTTTGCTGACAAGTGTTTGAGGGCTTCTATAGATTTTCCTCTTTTTCGCTTGTGGCTTGGTACGAACCATTTTAGTGTATTCCGACAGCTGCGTTCGCCCTGAAAAGGACGCTTGTTACAGTGCTGCAAAAAGATGATGATGTCATAATTTTGAAATCTCACCTCTATATAGACTCACATTGCGGGCGTATCGGAGAGCAAATACGTCACACATTCTTTGACGACTGAAAATTCTCCCATCGGAGGTCAAAAATATGGCATATATGCTTTTCTAATAACGAGGATACCATCCGTTCTGTCCATCCACTTCACCTATCACTTTCACCCAAATACCTTTAGTGGTAGCTTACTTTCGGGTTCCTTTGTGTGAATGTTTGACTCCAATTCGAGCATTCTTCATTTTTTTATTTTAGCATTTTATATACATGCCTTTGCGTGTTCGCTTCTTTGTTAATTCACGCAATTTTGCCAATTACACTGCAAAGGTGGCAAGGGGTGATAAACCAAAGAAGTCCATACCTGTCTTCCATGTGCTCCTAAGTTGTGATAAAGGGTGAATCCTTTCCCATTATCCGTTTTGAAAATAAACGCTTAATTCTAACCCACATTTACACAGTTTGAACATTCCAATGTCTCCCCATTGTTGAATGTTTCTCAGCTATGTCGGGAAACTCTTCTCTGATTGGTGGAGCGAAATAATCTGAGTGGTCGAGTGAAATAAGATGATAGGAAACTCTTTACAGAGCGATACAACAGGAAGCAATCTGATCATCAGAAGTAGTCCCCCCGTCCGACAAGTGTTTCGGCCCGATATACTCCTTTACACTCTAAGGGGGCGGGCCCACTTGGGTCATGACTCCCAAGCGTCTCAGCCTCCTGTTGTCTTGTATCGAAAATGAACCCATTTCACTTATGGTAGCAACTTTAAAATCCTCCACCAGCCGTGGAGGCAATTGTGAAAGTAACAAAGAGAAGACAAATTATTCCGTTCGTTCCAGCTTCTTCTCCAAAGTTATCTGCTTCAGGTTGTTATCCAACTCTTTTGCCAAGGCTTCGTCCAGCTGTTCCCAAAGCCCTTTTGCACTGGCAGGTGGAAACTTGATTGCATCTCTCTTACCGTCCAAGAAGTGTGTGAGATCATCATCTGGCAGATCAACTTGAATGTACTCAGCACTGTGGATTGACTCCTGTCTGCGTTCTTCTAACGTCTTATCCGTCGAGACAGAGCGCTGTTATCTCCCCCTGATGACCTCCCACACCCCTTTTTCGTTCTGTGGATTTTCATTCCTCTCTGAGTAGAGAATTCCCTACCACAGGCACATGGAAATTCCAGCCGTTGTTCAGAGCTCGAAGTCCGTGTAACGGGTCTGGTCGATTCCAACGAGGCGCCTGTGGATTCATCATCAATACACAGGGGATTCCCCGATATGGTGAAATCAACCACCAGAGAATTTTCACAGAGTTCACGACACTTATCTTCTGTCTCTTCACCCCCTCTCTCTTTCTCTCACTTTCCATGTCCAGCTTTTCCTGACAAAAAGTGAAATCTATCTATCTATCTATCTATCTATCTATCTATCTATCTATCTATCTATCTATCTATCTATCTATCTATCTATCTATCTATCTATCTATCTATCTATCTATCTATCTATCTATCTATCTATCCTATCTATCTATCTATCTATCTATCTATCTATCTATCTATCTATCTATCTATCTATCTATCTATCTATCTATCTATCTATCTATCTATCTATCTATCTATCTATCTATCTATCTATCTATCTATCTATCTATCTATCTGTGACAGGGGCTAGGTGTGGTTGAGGCGAACTTATGTCGATGTGGCTACCTCACGCCCAAGACCCATGCACTAAGAAAATTTTTATTAAGGATCGTTTGACAGGGGTTGCAATTATTGGTTGCTTGCAAACCTCTCAGCAGCAGACTTAGCAATTCAAGCAACAAAAGCCTTATACAGATCAAAATTTAATACTACCGAACACCCAGACAGTAGACTTTCTGAAAAACAATATATAAAAACAATGTCTAAGGGAAATTCAATAGCATAAATAACACGTACCATTCAGAAAACATGCGCCCACCACAATCAGCCATGATCAATCAGCTACAGGTACCCATTCAAACCACGCGCTCTATGGTTATGCCATCTTGCGAGAACGGCATACAGCCACGGTAACACCCAGCTAAGCTGCGTGGTTGTACATTCTATAGTAACATTACATTATAATACTAAATATTATAGAAATAATGACTTAGCAAATCTATTTAAGGCGGTACAGATAACCAATAGAGATTTTACACTGTAAAACTATGAAACTAAGAAAGCTAACACCAATTAGCTATAGCCGATCTTACTATTACTTACACCACATTATCAGTCTAATATTACTGAAGAAGCACAGGACTTATTCTAGTAAGCTGTAACATATTAAATTGCAGTTCTCGCCACACTAAAATAAACTATTTTGGCATCAGCACCGTAATTAATAAATATAACAATCTATATCGCGCCACAATTAAATATTATTCAAACCAACTACTTGTCGGATTTACATAAGCTCATGGAAGGTTTCCTGAACCCCAAACAATATGGAAATACTTAACGATTAAATTTTATTTACACAAATGTAATAACTGAATATGCCAGTTCTAGTACCGGCCACGTGTTATATTTCCTGAACATGGACCCACGCCATTTCCAAATAGATTTAGATCTAACATCAACCGCACGAGAAATAAATATCACAGAATTGAATATATACTTATTTAAAATACTACGGCACAGAGATGGTGATCGTATATACTTTCTAATACTATAAAGACTTTTAGAATGTTGGAGAATAATATATTTACTTACAAGTCTCAGGCATGTTCTTGAACTAGACTTCAGCTTTCAAAGCTTGTTCTCTCTCCGCGACCGGCAATAAGAATGATACAGAATTTCACTTGACGCGGTAGCCTGGACGCTTCTCTTCTCTGATTGGCTGCTACTCCTTCAGCGGCATTACTAATGTTCTATTTTTAGGTGTGACCTAACAATGGCTGCCACATGCTTTGTTGTGGTAGAAGGTACAGAACAACCGACAAAATGACGATGGCGCTGTCACATATCTATCTATCTATCTATCTATCTATCTATCTATCTATCTATCTATCTATCTATCTATCTATCTATCTATCTATCTATCTATCTATCTATCTATCTATCTATCTATCTATCTATCTATCTATCTATCTATCTATCTATCTATCTATCTATCTATCTATCTATCTATCTATCTATCTATCTATCTATCTATCTATCTATCTATCTATCTATCTATCTATCTATCTATCTATCTATCTATCTATCTATCTATCTATCTATCTATCTATCTATCTATCTATCTATCTATGGGGTTGCCCCGTGTCGTTCCAGGGGGTCCCTAATGAGATAAGGATAGAATAAGGCAACTGCTCCCTCAAGCATGTCGTACAAGGCGACTCATATGAGGTGATGTATGGGACTGGCAGCCTCATCATGTAAATATTCTTCTTCTTCTTTGATCCAACGTATCTTTGGCCGCTTTTAAAATACAATGAAAGACATAGTCAGCGCTAAAACAAATAATAGGTACCCAAGCCCAGGCTAGATCTATTTAAAAATAGTTTGGCTTACTCCGCTGCTCATCTTTGGAAGAATCTTCCCAATGACCTGAAAAACACGCACAGTCCCTACTCATATAATCGTATACTGTTCAAATACTTCATGAGTGATGACTATATGCCACCCTAACTGATTATTTTTCGAATTAGTATCTAATATACTGTATGGAGGCTATGATGATCTAGTTTTTCATTACAATGTACTTATTTTTTTTACATTTTGTGATCAGGTACTGTTAATGTATGCTATTATACTACTTTGTAATGTTTCATTGCCCTTAAATTAATGCTTTAAGTGCACTGGAGAATGTTTTAGCAACAGTAACAAAGGATGAGCAAGAGGAAGGAAGAATGCAAGAGGGAACTGTGTGCCCGATTTTCAACCCTTGGAAAATTAATTTCTTTCGTATATGTCTGTCTAACTATCTACCTAGTCTGTCTAACTATCTACCTAGTCTGTCTAACTATCTACCTAGTCTGTCTAACTATCTACCTAGTCTGTCTAACTATCTACCTAGTCTGTCTAACTATCTACCTAGTCTGTCTAACTATCTACCTAGTCTGTCTAACTATCTACCTAGTCTGATTCTGCTCTTGAGTTAGGGAAGGCAAAGACAGAAGGAGAGGAACTGGTTACCCCACCACATGACGATGGATCTAGTATTGTGAAGGCTTAAACAATTCACTCCCTGTATCTGCTATGGTAAAATCTTTCGTATACACTGGAAAACACACCGAGTCCCTAGTCATTCAGTAGCAGACTGTTCGAATGTTTCACGAGTTCTTATAACACACCATATGATTATGCCTCAAATCACCTTCTAATTTACTGTATGAGAAATTCGATTTTTGTCAATCTTATTGTTTGTTTGTTTTGGTTCTGTTTGTTTGTTTTTTTTTTTTCCTCATTTAATTTTTTAAATTATTTTTTAAAATAATTTATGTATTTTAAAAACATACTTTGATTATGATGAATATTGCAAATGTGTGATGTTATATGTATAATAGCGCAAAGAAGATAACGGGGAAATACAAACAAACAAGTTGCTTCATAAAAGACAAGAATGGAAAACTGCTCAGCAATATACAAGAGCAAATGAAGAGGTGGACAGAATATTTTGAGGACCTTCTCAATAGACCAGCTCCACAAAACCCCTCGGACATCCAGCCAGCAGAAGAAGAGCTACAAATTAACAGTGAAAGACCAACGAAGGAAGAAATAAAGAAAGCCATAAAGCTTCTAAGAGATGGAAAAGCGTCTGGACCTGATGGCATTCCAGCAGAGGCCATCAAAGCAGATATCGACACAGCTACAGAGATGTTATATAAATTACTTGGTAAAGTCTGGGAAAAGGATGAGATTCCAGCAGAATGGAAGGAAGGATATCTGGTTAAGTTGCCTAAGAAGGGAAATTTACAAGAGTGCACAAATTATAGAGGAATAATGTTAATTTCAGTGCCAGGAACAGTATTAAACATGATTATCCTTGAAAGATTAAAAGAGTCCATAGACAAGAAACTGAGAGATGAACAAGCAGGTTTTCAACAAAACAGATCCTGTACATACCAGATAGCCACTTTGAGAATAATAGTTGAACAAAGTCTGGAATGGAATTCATCACTATTCATCGGATTTGTGGACTACGAAAAGGCATTTGACAGTGTAGACAGAGAATCACTTTGAAAATTGATGAGGCATTATGGAGTTCCCCTGAAGATCATTAATTTAATAAAGAAAACATATGAAGACATGACATGCAGAGTTCTTCATGAAGGACAGCTTACAGAACCGTTTGTGATAAGAACAGGAGTGTGGAAGGGATGCCTCTTGTCTCCATTTCTTTTCTTACTAGCAATAGACTGGGTTACGAGAACATCGACAACACACAACAGAAATGGAATCCAGTGGACTCTGACTAAGCAGTTGGATGATCTGGATTTTGCTGATGACTTAGCTCTTTTGTCCCATAACCGTAATCAGATGCAGGACAAATTGAAAACACTCGATGAGAGGCCACAGCAATTGGGTCTGAAAATACACAGGGAAAAGACAAAGATAATGAGAATAAATGCAGGTAATGATAATAGGGTTGAACTTGAAGAATCACCAATACAAGATGTAGAATTGTACACATATCTTGGCAGCAATATAGACAAAGTTGGAGGGACAGACAGTGATATCAAAATAAGAATACAAAAAGCAAGAGGAGCTTTCATTGCATTGGGAAATATATGGAGATCAAGAGAAATCGGATCCAACACGAAAATAAGAATCTTCAACTCAAATGTGAAGTCAGTCCTATTGTATGGCTCTGAGACATGGAGAACAATAAAGACAACTACCAAAAAGCTACAGACTTTCATAAATGGGTGCTTGCGTAGAATAGAAGGATTAAAATGGTATGACAAGGTTACCACCGTGTAACTGATGACAAGAACTAGACAAGTGCCAGTGGAACAAGAAATGAGAAGAAGACGATGGCGATGGATAGGACACACACTGAGGAAACCTGTTGATAGCATTACAAGGCAGTCCTTGTTCTGGAACCCCCAGGGCATGAGAAGCAGAGGTAGACCAAGAAGCACATGGAGAAGAGAGCTGGAAACAGAGGTAAAAATGATAAGGAGAACGTGGAAAGAACTTGAGATGATGGCACGTGACAGGAGGACTTGGCATGTGTTTGTTGAAGGCCTATGCTCCTTTGGGATTGGAGGGTTATGAATGAATGAATGATGTTATATTACTTTTTAATGATAAATGCCTAAATAATGCTTACAGTAAATGGGGGGATGAAAGGATACAGTATACATGATGAGAGAGAGAGAGAGAGAGAGGAAAGGCAGAATGTCAGACGGGCCTACGTGCCCAATTCTTAACCCTTTAAAAATAAAGTTCGTTCGTTCCTTAACCGCCGATTGTCAAAGCAGTCAGTGGCCATCATGCCTGATGGCATAGTGTAGGGCAGCAACAAACTGCTTCCACTTTGTTCGGTCGGCGGTCATCCTCCGTGCAGTGCCCCAGCTCTGGTTCATTCTTTGCATCTCGGCCTTCATAGTTCTCTGCCAAGTTGTTTTTGATCGACCTCTCTGTCGATTTCCTTCAGGGGTCCAAAGCATAGCTGTTCGTGTGATGGCATCGGGGTCTTCTGAGAACGTGGCCAATCCAACTCCAGTGTCTGACAGCTATGATGGTGTGTATGTCCTTTTGGTTGCTCCAAATAAGCAGTTGTCCGGTCCTTTAAATAAGAATCCTGATCCTATTCTTTATCCTGGCTTGTCTGTGTCACGGATTGCCTCCCCTTAGCTCTGCAGTAGTGGTCCACCAAGTTGTTAACACTCAAGAGTATCTAATATGGTGTCTACTATCGCACAAGATTACTATTGGCAGAGTTGTAGATAGAAGGATAATGACGCTTCTATCTCTAGCGAGTTTTCACAAGATGTTTTCAGAAGTCAAGAACAATGCTGCATAGGGCAGAGCACTATTAACTTATATCTGATCCGCCGCCTTTCGTGAAGAATTAAGCAATGGTTTTAACCCGTTCAAACCCCCAGCTGGTATAAATTCAGCGAAATTCTTTTATACGTTTTTGCTCTATAGATATAAATATATGTCTAGATGTATATATTATTAAAGAGTCTTGCACATACGTTTGCTGTCATACCTATAATAACTGAATCAACAATGATAGTTTAGTTTTAAAATAACATGTAACAAATTTAATAATCAATTAGTTTTAACAAATTAAAATAGCGATGGAATGATGGTGAATTTTAGATGTAAATAAAATTGTCTTCACTGAGGCTTGGTTTGAGGATTGATAAAAACAATTGTCCTTTTGCTATTTCCTTAATAAACTTAGCTGGTCTAAGTGAGTCCTGCAGCCGTGGTTTCGTCAGTTCTTCAGTGATGCAGGCTCTTCTTCACACAACTCGTCCAATGTAGGCGGTTAGTGTTGATTCCCGGCTTTTAACTCACAACTAGTGACGTCGAAAGTTTAGTCTTGCAGCTTCGTACCAAGAACAGTGTGATAGCTTCGTTCCACGAACTTTAGACAAAATAAAAAGAACAAATTCTTCTGCTAAGTACATTTGTGGGCAGCAAATTAATTGGCGCATTGTCTCGCTGTGCACCCACCGATGTTAGCCTATCTGAATAATTAAATTCTTGAGTAAATGTGACGTATAATGGAAATGAAGCCTCCTGTATCTGACAGCCTTTCGTGACCTCAGCGTAGTTTTAAGATTCGCTAACTAAGTCACGCATTTCTCTGTTCTCTGGCTGTCTGACTCACCTTTTAATCCACGCCTTCTTTTTTTACTTGACTATACAAACGAGCTTGTTTACCAACCTTCGCAACCTGTCATTCATAGCAGGGGGCGAGCCACGTTCGTTTGCGCAAAGTTCTCACGCGAGCTGAGATGTCAGTATTACGATGACGAGCAGATCGCACGTGGAAAACACGTGGAAAGGTAACGGCCTTTGAAGATTCTCTATAAGGGGAGCAAATCCTTTCATCTCGAGAAACAGGGAAACTCTCGGACGGGAGCCCGCTACACGGGTAAAGCTTTTGTGGCCGTGGATCGCATTTGAAGGTTCGGACCACTGCCCTTTCAGTAGATAGTATGTATTAAGGTAAATGTGACAAACTTCCTTCTCTCAGACTGACAAAATATTTTCTCATACTCTCTGTTGATTCAAGTGAATTCACCTGAGCAATAGCAGTGAAGATGTCAAAGGTTGAACTTTATTAACAAGGTTAGCAGTCTTTCATAACAACAGCTTCTTCAGCTACAAAAGTATTCAATATTCAAAACTGCAATTTCTTGTCTTCTTACTACTTGCTTTCTTCAGCTATCACAATATCATATAATTCTTCAGGTGGAAACTTCTTGTCTCTCTTCTATACTGACTGTTTATTTTTATGTTTTTCTATTCATATGTCTCTTGTTATATCTCATTAAGAGAAAACTGACCATACCGCCAGGGCTGTCATTTTTCCAAGATTTTCGTCTATTATTCTTCTCTGCTCAGACATGGTCTGCTGAGCTACACATGCTACTGATAAATCAAAAATGTTCAACATACTGTGGTGGGTTAAATGTTAATACAGTTTGTTGTTAAGAAGTCTTAGTGTACTGAATGAGGTCAGCTGTGAAGGTCCCTGAATATAATAAATATTAGAGTAAATTTCCAGGACACCTTTCTACTACCACCACTATGATCTCATTCAGACTTATTCTAGATAGAATGTAAGATGACTACGTTTGGTGTCTAGGGTTATGAAATGTTAGTGTAAGGTTGCATTAACCAACTAAACATATAAACAATTTCACAAATTATTTTATTATCTAATACAACACAACAGTACCACGACAATCACATACAAACTACACTTTAAAAGACTATCTTTAGTAAGTCAGTGGTTGAAAGTTAAGGTTTTTCAATTTATTGTCCTGAATCTGATTTATTTGGAATCAGGACTGACAATCAAAGTGAAATCATAGAAATTAATTACATCAATCAATTTACATAATGGATCTTCTGACCATAATACACATATTATTATATAAGGGTGTAGTTGTATTGTTTAACTGAGGTGACTTCTAACATACACTGGTTGATTGTTTACTATCATCATCTCTGCATGTTGTTTGTAAGTTTTTATGGACACTGATGGAATGTTTATATCACGATTCTCAGTCTCTTATTTTAATATAATGTCTGTTGAGCGATCAGGTGCCGAAACATGCACCTAACTTGGTAATATGAGGTAGGAATCTTCCTGCACTTCGCTGAACGACAACCTTCAGCTCCCACTTCTTCAAGAATGATGGTGGTTTACTGTTGTCTCCGAAAAAGGCAAGACTGTGGCATGACTATATCGGCCCACTGTAGTCTGGCACCAGTTATTGACAGCAACCAAAACCCTCTGAAATTAGAAGGATATGCCTCCTTCGTAATCAACAGCCTACACTACTATTCAACAACCATTACAGGCACATTACAAACAAACATGCAAGATCAGCTCTTTCCGACAATCCCTTTCACCAGTTTCTTTTGATGTGACCAGGTATACCAGTATTCCTCTCCCCTAATAGTTACAACGCCTCTGCAATTCCAGCAATAATCTGTTGTCCATACAATAGGATAGGTATTATGCTCCTGATGATAATCCTATATAATTTAGTTGGTCTACACCTCTCTGATAGTCTTTCATATGCTGGATCAATCTCTAGACTCTGTTTTGAGTCTGCCATAGACTCACTTTCTTACAGTCGTATGTTAGTATTTCACATTCAAATTTTATTTTAAATAAAATGTTAAGAAAATCAATCTTACCACAAATGCAAGGAAATAACACAAGTTAAACGATGACTAGGCAATATGGCACATTTTCGATCTGCCCTATGTCCAGGCTTTTCCTATGTTAGACAATTTCTCCGCCTGCTCTCATCGATCTTGCTGTACACAAAATTTATTTGAAATGGCAGTGAACAGTCCCCGTTTCGTACCAGTATCTACGGCTTTGTCCAATGGGACCATGTTTACATTGATTTTTGAATCTATCGTTTCAAATAACAACTCCCAATATGCCAAGGCAAATATATTTTTAGTTTTAGGTCAACCAATCATACTTCGCCTTCCTTTAAAATCCAACCAATCAGGTATCCCGTACCTTTTAACCTCATTTACCCAAAGTCGTTTTTTCAAAACATGCCTTAAAAAAATTATAAACAGGCATGATCTTTACTTGACAGTCTGGTCGGGTCCACTATAGTATTATGGCTATAATTAGTTAATTAATGGACTATTTGCGTAACTATTACCATATTCTTTGTCAGCAAGTCCTAAGGTACACGAATATACAATTTATATGGGACTAGGTGGCTTGGTTCAGAAGTACAGAGTTTTCTTTCCTACGTTAGTGTTTTTATTTTTTGTCTACTACACGTTCAATTCTTTTCCATATGCTGTCTTCTCTATTTACGTGATAATTACGTCTTTTGAAATAAGAGCTAAGGTTGTTTTTGTGACACGAGTTGTCTGCATGTTTTAACTTTTTCCTCGTATTTTGGGGAAACCCCTAAGGCAAAGCGTGCAAGTTGGTTGTAGACTTAGAACCAATTGAGACGTGCTTTGCGTGTTATCGAGCTTTGCCCCTCCTCGTTTCACAATGCATTTTTAGGCACAATTTTCTTAGAACTAGGAAAAGTGATTATGTCAAGGACGAATTTGAAAAATTTGGGTACCGTTTTGTTCGGCTATTCGTTAGCAAATAATCTGAAGGCGTAGGCGATACCAACAGTTCTAGCAAAAAAATTCTTTTATACTTTCTTATCTTTTCCTTTATGCCCGATATTGTTATATATTAATTTAGATATTGTATTTTGAAATTCACTACACATATATTTTTTTGTTCTCAATCGAAATACACCTTTTCTTTCACAACTATCTTGTCCTCAGAATAAATACTATCACCACACAATACTGACATACTCAAATTTATGATCAGTAATGTACTGAGCGTTTTTTCTATCTCTCTTTTATTCACAGCACATGTTGCTGATCACCTACGCTGAGTATGTTTTTCTCACACCAACCTTACGCTGAACGCGTTTATAAAATCTAACTTTTACACTTGGGAGAAAACCCTTTTTCTTCCTACGCCTAGCGCGTCTCAATATCAACTGCCTAATTCCCGTTCTAAACTATCTTCGTTCCCCCCCCCCCCCCCAAACTGTGTTCACGCATCTCGACTTTCCCGTGCATACTTTTTCTCTCAACTCACTTAAAACCCGCAAGGGACCTAATCCTACATTATCTCGCTTTGCTGTTTTTAACTGAATACCATACCCTCTTCTGTAAAAGCTTACTACTAACTCCTCATATGCTAATTTACTAAACCATAACTGATAACCCACTATATCTGCTTAACCCAAATCCAACACTTTATCTACTAACCGAAATATGTGGAGTTTCCTCCCTTTTCTCAAAGTATCCCTTCACTCATTTTATCTCCCTTCAACTAAGACAAATAGTCTATATCTACACCCATTCATATTTCTTAAACCATTTTTCTACACTCTTTCGCTCTATCAAAACCAAACCACCGTTCACACTTTTGTTGTCGATTAGCAACGGCCGGCAGAAGCGACCGTTAAACCCTTGATCGGGGAAACGTAGTTTCAGATTTCTCTGCTGGGAAGCAGAGTGTGAGAATTCACATCTTCTAGAGATCATAACAACATGATCCTATATAAAATGCGTCATTCTAAATGTAATGTAAATTTAATTACCCGCTATCACACAGAAAGAGACGGTTTAGTTGACTAATTAATACACTAGGCGACTGATAATTGACGGAATACAATTCACTTTTATTTCATTGTGTGTAATTTAGTAAGTGACTGTGTTTGACTTTCTCATGCGACTAAACAAACAGACGCCAAAAATCTACTAGTTATTATTGACAGGCGATATTTGTTGAGTGCGCGTAGGGATAATTTAATCATAATTGACATTATGCACTGATCGTTGACCGGAGCAGGAGGGGGAAAAGGCTGCATGCCTCAACCAAACTTGCACCCGCTAAGCGACGCGCGACAGGATAGGCTAGACATAACGTGCGCCTTTTAACTTTAATCAGGACTGACGGAGAGGATGAGAGATGTCTCGTCCCCTTCCGTGTATATATATATATATATATATATATATATATATATATATATATATATATATATATATATATATATATATATATATATATATATATATATATATATAGATCATTAGCAGTAATTTTTTCATAATGTTCCTATATCCTTTAGGCAACCTGATCAACGGCGACCAGCGGTTTTTTTATGTGGCTATATCTTGGGCCTTGTCTCTATTTTAACTGATTGGATTAAAGTTGTCTTCTGTTGGCTGACGCGTCTCCAAGTTTTAGTTGTGAACAGGACGGGCCACAGAGACGAACGAACATTGTAATAGTAAATTTTAACTGGACTTACAAAA
This sequence comes from Oreohelix idahoensis, assembly GCA_024509875.1. Classification (NCBI taxonomy): domain Eukaryota; kingdom Metazoa; phylum Mollusca; class Gastropoda; order Stylommatophora; family Oreohelicidae; genus Oreohelix; species Oreohelix idahoensis. The sequence goes on along the minus strand of JAMPIV010006957.1, from coordinate 217,021 downwards.
TACCCAGATATCTTTTCTTGCATTTTTATCAGCCCATTCTGGTGAAATAACAATAACTGTTCTCCCGACCTCTGATAGTCGTTTTCCAAGAGGATATTTATCCAGAAGAGTTACGCTATTTCAGAATCGGCACTCACCAGAGCAAGCCGATAGGATTTACCAATCTATCACGTACCATCATCAGTAACAATTTTTAGCAACTAGCGGTGTTCAAGTACCAGAAGTATTTGTTTTTCCATTCCTTGATGTGAACACTAGATCTCGATTTTTTTCTACCATAAACTATTCGAGGTGACACTATCGATCCAGGAGTACCTCACCAAACTTGGCGTCCGTCTTATAAAGTTATTGTCAAGGCTGGACTGGGGCCAAATCTGGCACTGAACCCTGATACTATCAATATCGATAAATATATTTAGGATAACTGTACATTCCAGGAAATATCACCAAGATTAGGTAAGGAGAGAGAGAGAGAGCGTGGCCACGAATGACACAGAGAGAGAGAGAGATTGAATATTTTTTTGTTACGGTAGCTTGTAACAAACTAGTTATTTTGCTTTAACAATTGTTTACTTTACGAAGTAACACGTATTAGGAATTTTGTTCTCTTTACTGTCTATACCGTAACCTAGTGCTAAACCTTTAACAACAAAAGAACTAAACTTTGTGTGTTGGTCAGACCCATACCCTAATTTACGCATAGTTTTTTCTTTCACGTTTGTGTGTCTTGTTGTCACATAGCTGTGTGTGTTTGTGTGTGTGCGTTTATAGTAAACTTTTATTTCTCATAATAAGGGGGTGCAAGATTGTCTGGTACTAAATTATAGTCGTACAGATAGGCTGGACTAGAGAAACTACTCAGTCCAGAGACAGATCTTCTCCTTAACTATTCACTCGTGAAAATCTATTCCTTACACCTTACTTCTCACGTATTATCACCATCTCCTATACTCAGGCGTGACCTTACATAACTTAAAACCTATCTTAGCACGACAGAATGGCTGCTCGTCCACGGGATTAGATCTAAGTCTGGAACAGCGCGAATAAATGGTGTGCTCGTTCCAGGATTTGATCTAAGTCTGAGTCTAGTTAATTGACTAACGTTTGATATTGTATCTTAGTCTAGCTCTAGATAGAGTGTGATGTCTTGTGTTGTAGTTAAGAAAAGATAAAAATAATTATCCCATAGACAACGTTCTTATTTTCTGGGTTCTGACCACACAGATTAGAAATTGTTTCTTTCCACCGCATTTCAGAATTTACATACAGTTTGATTTTGATGGTGATCTTTGTTGGAGATATGATATATAATAATTTTGTCCACAAAAAGCCGCTGCTACGCGTGATTGTTTATCAGTCACAAATTTTTTTGGAGCAGTGGAGTATGAGCATAGCAAAGGAAGTGCATTCTGGCAGTTGCCAAGTTAATAGCCATCCCTAACTCCAAAACGGACTCCAGGTGTGTTATGAGTGTGGTGGATGTAAATAAGGAAATTTTTTTTCTCCTTAATTTAAAAATGTTTTTTTCCCCACAGTAGTAATATTATTTTTTTCAGTTTTTAGCCTGATCTACCATCTTTATGGTTTAGGTCGTCTGCGCTAGGAGCCGTTTTTCCAGTTAACAGCAGCGATAGATTACATAACTGATTACAGGGAGGAGGTAACACAGTAAAATCAGATAATTTTTTTTTTTGTTTTTTTTGTATTTCTCTTAATTTGTTAGGGAAAACTGTATCCTTTTCTTCTTTCTTTCTCGGGTAAGTCGCAGTCAGTTATTTGCCATGGCTGAGCGTGCAAAACTTAGAACAATGATAAGAGAGGAAGTAGGACTGCAAGGTGAAGAAGTGCTAGCTTGTGTGAACGAAGAACTCGACAGATATGAGGCAGAGAAGAAGGAAGCAGAAGCTAGAGAGAAAGAAGACCGTCAATTGGAAAGTAAGAGAATTGAGGCGGAAATGGAAACTCGCAGAGACATGGAGCGAGAGATGAAGAGCCAACACGAGGAAAGAGAGAGAGAGAGAGACAACACGAGGAAAGAGAGAATGAGCAACGACGTCAGCACGAATTGTCGCTCAAGACTCTAGAGGTCCAAAGTCGCGATGCAGCGTCTAGCTCCAGCCACGCAGAGCCTTCCTCACCTCAGGCACTCTCAACTGATGAGGGCAGTACTCAGTCTCCCCAATTAGCAGCTATATCTTTTGCCCTAGAATCCTTTCCAAGCCCCAATGAGAAAATTGACACATATCTAGAGAGATTTGAGAGAATGGCAACACTGTATGGTTTAGAAAGTTCGCGATGGTGTTTGAAACTTTCCCAGGCTTTGAAAGGCAATGCATATGATGCGTATGTGAAACTGGGAAGCAGCCATCAAGACAATTACGACATGTTGAAGAAAGCTTTACTTGAGCGCTTCGAAATGAACGCTCGCAAATTTTTGCAACTGTTCCGGAACAGCAGGAAGGAAGGAACCGAGACGTTTGACCAGTTCTCTTCGCGTCTGAAGGGATATTTGACGAAGTGTTTGGAGCTTTCAGAGCTCCCTTGCACTTTTGAAGGGTTACAAGAGCTGTTTCTAACCGAACAGATCGAAAGCACCTTGTCAAACGAAACTGAAGATTTCTTGCTAAACAGGGAGCTGTAAAGCTGGAAGACATTTTAAGTAAGCCTGAGCGATATACCAATGCGTTAGCCGAGCTTCAATGCTCAAAATACAAGCTTACAGATGAGCCTTCTCGAAAAAATAACCTAGAACAGTCTTCTCAGTCATTTTCCCACCATCACCCAAGAGAAACTGTACCCCATACTCCCCCTCAAGGAAAAACGAAATTCTTTAAAACTCAATACCCCACCAACCCCCATGATCAGCCCAAATGTCACTCATGGCAGCCAAGCCAGAAAGGACTCGACGAAGGCAAGACCCCTGTGCAAGGGACATCTGATCAGGGGGCAAGCACACCGGGACAAATCGAATCGGTTGCTTACAAACAGACTCGCAAAGGAGGACGAATGTCAGGGATTCTCAACCTGAGGGTGTGAGGCCTTCAACGCGAGGAACTGTTATATTGGACGGGACTTCAACTGATTGTCTGTTTGATACAGGTTTGAGTTTTGATTGTATTGTCGCAAGGCATTTGGTCAAACCTGGTAAAGAGACAGAAGAATTCGTCAAATTATGTGGAGTTTTGAAAGGTGATGCACCCATAACCCTTCCCATCGCACTGGTGGAAATATACTCCGATTTCGTCCGATGTGTTATTAAAGCGGCTATAATGGATGATCCGATCTACCCAGTCATACTTGGTTGCAGATATGTGTTTATAGGGAGACCGAAAGAGCCAATTGTGGAAGCAGTAACCACAAGAGGGCAAACCAAAAAGGAACAGGAGCCTGCACCTAATATGTTACCTATGGAACTAAAAGAGGCGCAACAAAAGGACCCTACCTTGGAGCCCTGCTTTAAAAAACTGCCCATGGCCAAGGGCCCCAGACACAACGGAGACATTTTTCTAAGGATGGAGTGCTGTATCGATGAACGGGCGACCCTGAACAGGACATAATCAGCTCCTAGTACCGACGCAGTACAGACACCAAATCTTAGAAATGGGGCATTCTCTTCTCTTTAGCGGACATATGGGACAAAACGCCACTATTCAGCGCATAACTATTCACTATTGGTGGCCAGGAATGAACACTGATATCATCAGATATGTGAAATCCTGCGCCAAGTGCCAACGTGTGGCACCCAAGCATTGGACACCCCCAGTTCCTATGGGAGAATTGCCAATAGTGGGGACACTATTTGAACGGGTTGCAGTCGATATTTTAGGACCCCTAGAAAGGACTAAAAGAAGGAACAGGTTTATCCTGAACTTAGTCGACACATGCACTATGTGGGCTGAAGCTATACCGCTAACATGCACGGATTCCAAGCATATCGCAGAAGACCTCGTGCAGATTTTTACACGGTTTGGATTCCCTCAACAAGTTTTTATGGATAACGGATCTCAATTCCGTAGCCTGTTAATGGAGGAGATCTTTAAGATCTTGAGAGCCAAACACATCCACACCAGCCCGTACCATCCGGCCGGAAATGGGCACGTGGAACGTTGTAACGGCAGCCTCACCATGATGTTACGTAAGCTGGGACAAGAGAAACCTGAATATTGGGACCTTTTCATTCCCGCAGCCTTATTCGCCTACAGGGAAGTCCCACAGGTCTCTACAGGTTTACCACCAGCTAAACTTCTATTCGGCATACCTATTAAGGGCCCGCTAGAAGCCTTACTACGTTCACTGACAGACCAGAAGGCTGATGAGACAGTCGTCTCAGCATTCAAGTATGTAACGGAGTTAAAGGAAAGGTTACAACTAGGATGGAATCTAGCAACAACCAACCATAAGCGAGCACGCATGAAGCACGCTAAACGATACAACAGAGCAGCGAAAGAGAGAGAATTGCAACCAGGAGAGAAAGTTCTGTTGCTACTTCCTACCGGAACCAACAAACTAAGTATCGGATGGCAAGGGCCGTTTACCGTCCTTAAAAAGATCTCGAGAACGAACTACAAGATCTCTATTAAAAGAAAGGAAAAAGTTTACCATATAAATCTCTTAAAGAAATATTTGGAAAGACCGGTGCCTTCCCCCGAACATCTCTTGGCGGTCGCTATAGCAACCGAAGATGAGGAAGATGACTATAGTTGCATGGAATACCCACTGCAACAAACGGAATCTTACAAAGATGTTAAATTCGGCGACACTCTCTCAGAAGCACAACAGACAGAAACTTAACAGATACTGAAACAGTACTCGGCAGTCTTATCGGACATACCTGGTCGAATGCATCTCGTAGATTTCGGTATGAAGCTGACAAACGAGACACCTGTGCGGATCAGAGTTTACCCGATCCCGTATGCGAAAGCAGACACGTTACGCGGAGAGATAGACAAACTACGTCAAGCTGGGATTATTAGCGAGTCTACATCACCCTATAGCTCGAGCGTCGTACTGTTGCAGAAAACTAATAAGGAAGTTCGGCTGTGTATTGACTACCGCTTACTTAACACAGTAACGGAATTCCAGCCTGAGCCACTGCAAAACGCTTCTGAACTGTTCACCAAACTTAGCAAGGCTAAAATTTTCTCCAAGATTGACCTGAGTAAAGGTTATTACCAAATACCAGTCAAGGAGGAAATTAAACCGTTATTAGCCTTTAGCACCAGTGAAGGACATTATACTTTCAATGTTATGCCTTTCGGTTTGCACAACGCACCAGGAGTCTTCACCAGAATGATGAAAAAGCTTTTAGAACCATTGCAAAGTCCAAACATACACAATTTCATCGACGACATCCTTATTGCAACGGATAACTATGAAGAACATATTGCTACGGTCGCTATGCTCCTCAGGAGACTACAGGAAGCTGGCCTCACCGCCCGACCTAGCAAACGTTTAATCGGCTTTAAAAAACTTGACTTCCTGGTGCATACTATTTCTCAAGGTTGTATGTGGCCCGTTGCCAAAAACATTGAGAAAATACGTGCAGCAAAGAGGCCTAAAACAAAGAGAGACACTCGTTTGTTCCTGTCACTGTGCGCGTATTACCAAAAGTTTATTAAAAACGTCAATGGTCTTACTTCGCCTCTCACTGACCTCACCAGAAAGGGAAAACTCGCTAAGGTTGTTTGGACCGCAGAGTGTGAACGCGCTTACGTCACTCTGAAGGAACAACTGTCCAAATACCCCATTTTAAGGTTACCTGACCTTAAGAAACCTCTTGTTTGGGTGTAGATGCCAGCGGACAGGGAAATTAGTTCCACATTACACTTCAAGCAGATGACAAGAATCCAAACCTGTTATTTCCAGTAGCATACGGCAGCCGCAAACTGAATACAGCAGAAAGGAATTATTCAATCGTGGAGAGAGAATGTTTGGCTCTCGTGAATGGAATCAGGAGACACCATGAATATGGCGTTTCATTCACGGTACAAACTGATCATGCTCCATTGGCATTCCTAGGAGCCAATAAGGAATTTAACGCAAAGATTATGCGTTGGGCTCTACTGTTAAATGTGTACTCGTTCAAAGTACAATATATACCAGGAAAGGAGAATGTTGGAGCGGGTTTTATAAGTCGAAATTGGAGCATGGAGAAGGATTATGCAATGGAGGATAGCAATCATTCGATAGCTAGAGATGACAGTAGTTTTATTTCCATAAATGAGATATGAAAGGGTTTCACATCTTCAAAGCTCGGACGAACTGTGACGTATAATGGAAATGAAGCCTCCTGTATCTGACAGCCTTTCGTGACCTCAGCGTAGTTTTAAGATTCGCTAACTAAGTCACGCATTTCTCTGTTCTCTGGCTGTCTGACTCACCTTTTAATCCACGCCTTCTTTTTTTATTTGACTAATCAAACGAGCTTGTTTACCAACCTTCGCAACCTATCATTCATAGCAGGGGGCGAACCACGTTCGTTTGCGCAAAGTTCTCACGCGAGCTGAGATGTCAGTATTACGATGACGAGCAGATCGCACGTGGAAAACACGTGGAAAGGTAACGGCCTTTGAAGATTCTCTATAAGGGGAGCAAATCCTTTCATTTCGAGAAACAGGGAAACTCTCGGACGGGAGCCCGCTACACGGGTAAAGCTTTTGTTGTCGATTAGCAACGGCCAGCAGAAGCGACCGTTAAACCCTTGATCGGGGAAACGTAGTTTCAGATTTCTCTGCTGGGAAGCAGAGTGTGAGAATTCACATCTTCTAGAGATCATAACAACATGATCCTATATAAACTGCGTCTTTCTAAAATCATTATCAGTTGTCGCAAAGATTTTTTTTCGGAGAGTCTAAACACGTTATCTAGAACCACTGGGAATAGATGTGTTAATAGAGCGTGGTGTTTCTTTCTGGATTTCTGGTAATATATAAATTTGTGCTTAAGCGTATTAAAGTGTTAAAAGTTTTAGCATCTTAAATTCACTGTGTTTTTCTAGGCTTGGAAAGACTAGCGAATTAAATAACGCGTAGCTATTTTTATTCCAGATGTTTCAGTTGCAATGTAAATTTAATCACCCGATATCACACAGAAAGAGACGGTTTAGTTGACTAATAAATACACTAGGCGACTGATAATTGACGGAATACAATTCACTTTTATTTCATTCTGTGTAATTTAGTAAGCGACTGTGTTTGACTGTCTCATGCGACTAAACAAACAGACGCCAAAAATCGTATAGTTATTAATGACAGGCGATATTTGTTGCATTACTGGAATGGAAACCCATCAACAACAGACTGATAGGATTAAGATTGAGAGGGAGATTCACCAACACTACAATAATACAATGCTACGCACCAACGAATGATAGCGATGAGGAGGTCAAGGATGAATTCTATCAACAACTGCAGAAAGAAATGGAAGACACACCTAGATATGATCTTGTTATAGTAATGGGAGACCTCAATGCGAAAGTTGGTACACACAATACATATAATGAAAGAACAATGGGGAGATACGGCGGCGGAACAGCAAACGAAAATGGGGATAAACTAATAAGTTTCTGTAGCATTAATAACCTGGTCATTGGAGGAACACTCTTCCCACATAAAGAAATTCACAAATTAACATGGGAATCACCAAATGGTCGGGACAGAAACCAGATAGACCACATCATGGTTGACGGTAGATGGAGACATGCATTACAAGATGTGAGGGTAAGAAGAGGTACAGATGTGGGAAGTGATCATCATTTAGTAGTAGCAAAACTGAAAGTGAGACTAAGAAGGGCTGCACCAACTGTAACTACACAGAAAAGGTTTGACATCAGCAAATTGAAGGACTCCCTTACCAGAAAAGCTTTTGCGGCCGACATAAAGAAACGATATCAATATGCCAAAAGTCAGGAAAAGACACTGACTGATGATATAGACCAGAATTTCAACACCATTTCAACAATATACAAAGAAAGCAGCAAATCATGCTTGGGATTCCAGGAAAGGAAGAAGCAAGACTGGATAACACCAGAAACTTTAAACACCATAACGATGAGAAAGGAAATGAAAAGAAAGAAAACAGAAGCGAAGTCACCCAGGTTAAAGAAACTATATAGCGAACAGTACAGTCAGCTGGACGGGGAGGTTGAACGCCAGACCCAAGCCAACAGGGGGAGTTTCCTGGGCGATCTTGCGGGACAGGCGGAGGGGGCAGCGCTGAGAGATGAACAGAGCACAGTATGCAAAATAACTGGGTTCATCGGCGGAAAACGAGGTGCAAACGGTATTACATTGGTAAGAGATGGGCAAGGTAGTCTCATCGCGACAGCAGAGGGACGGGAGACGGTATGGGCAGGGCGCTTCAGAGGGGCTCTGAACAGGGGACCACCAGCGACACAATTGAATGTTCCTGAGGCTGAAAACGATCTAGATGTGAATACAGACATTCCACGAAAAGAAGAGGTCATCACAGCAATCGAGGGGTTGGGGAACGGCAGGGCTCCGGGCCATGATGGCTTGGGTGCAGAGCTGTTTAAGACGGACCCTGAGCTGGCGGCAGAACTGTTGGAACCACTGTTTGCACGGGTCTGGAGGGCGGGGACAACGCCATCGGAGTGGAACAGGGGAATAGTTGTCGGGTTGCCCAATGGGAGAGATCTTGCAGACTGCAATAGTTGGAGAGGGGTCGCTCTTCTCTCGGTTCCCAGCAAAATACTAGGCAGGATAATTATACAGAGAATTTCAAGGGCAGTAGATCACAAACTGAGGAAAGAACAAGCGGGATTTAGAAAGAACAGGAGATGTGTAGATCATATATTCACTCTCGGGAACATTATAGAGCAGTGCTCGGGGTGGCAAGGACAGCTTTACATTGATTTCGTTGGTTTTGAAGGGGCTTTTGACAGCATACATTGGGACAGTTTATGGAAAATACTGAGGGCTTATGGAATTCCAAGCTGCATAATGTCAATCATAAAAAGCCTCTATGCAAACTTTACGTGCAGTGTTGGGCAGAGCAACCTAACCTTTGAGGTGAAGACAGGAGTACGACAGAGATGACCCTTATCAACCACTCTATTTTTAACAGTCATAGACTGGGTGATGCGCCAGACAACAGAGGGCAGTCCAAGAGGAATAAGATGGACAACATTTTCTACGTTGGAGGATCTGGAATATGCAGATGGCATTGCACTGCTGGCGCATTCGCATCAGCACGTCCAGGAAAAGACGGATGGACTTGGTGAGTTTGGCCAGCAGGTGGGCTTGAACATCAATTTAAAGAAGTCTGAGGTCATGACGTTCAATGTGAGCAACCCTGAGCCCATATCAGTAAGGAATAAGCAATTGGTACAGACGGATACCTTCACATGCCTGGGAGGCATGGTGGCACCGGACGGCGGGGCGGGCGAAGACATCGGCATCGGAATGGATGGGGCAAGAGCTGCCTTCTTTGGCCTAAACAACATCTGGAAGTCCTCCCAATACAGCACAAGCGCAAAATTAAGATTATGTCAGAGCTGTGTGCTTTCTGTGCTTCTCTGTGGTGCGGAGTGCTGGAGAGTTGCAGAGAAGGAGATGTCGAAATTGTCCTCTTTTCACACAACATGCCTAGGAAAAGTTCACCGAATCTTTTGGCCGAGTGCCGTCGCTGGCCAGGATCTGCTTACTCGTAGCAAGCAAGAGGACATGCACACCATCATAGCTGGCAGACGCTGGAACTGGGTTGGTCATGTCCTCAGAAGAGACCCCGATGCCATCACAAGAACAGCTATGCTTTGGATCCCTGAAGGAAAACGAAAGAGAGGCCGACCAAAAACAACCTGGCGGAGGACTGTGGAGGCTGAGATGCAAAGAATGAACCAGAGTTGGGGCACTGTACGAAGGACGGCCACCGACCGAGCAAAGTGGAATCAATTTGTTGTTGCCCTACAAGACGCCACTAGGCGTGATGGCCACTGACTGCTTTGACGGTCGGCGGCTAAGGATCAAAGAAGAAGAAGATATTTTTTGAGTGCGCGTAGGGATAATTTAATCATAATTGACATTATGCGCTGATCGTTGACCAGAGCAGGAGGGGGAAAAGGCTGCATGCCTCAACCAAACTTGCACCCGCTAAGCGACGCGCGACAGGATAGGCTAGACATAACGTGCGCCTTTTAACTTTAATCAGGACTGACGGAGAGGATGAGAGATGTCTCGTCCCCTTCCGTATATATATATATATATATATATATATATATATATATATATATATATATATGTATATATATATATATATATATGTATATATATATATATATATATATATATATATATATATATCATTAGCAGTAATATTTTCATAATGTTCCTATATCCTTTAGGCAACCTGATCACCGGCGACCAGCGGTTTCTTTCTGTGGCTATATCTTGGGCCTTGTCTCTATTTTTACTGATTGGATTAAAGTTGTCTTCTGTTGGCTGACGCGTCTCCAAGTTTCAGCTGTGATCAGGACGGGCCACAGAGACGAACGAACATTGAAATAGTAAATATTGACTGGACTTACAAAATACCCAGATATCTTTTCTTGCATTTTTATCAGCCCATTCTGGTGAAATAACAATAACTGATCTCCCGACCTCTGATAGTCGTTTTCCAAGAGGATATTTATCCAGAAGAGTTACGCTATTTCAGAATCGGCACTCACCGGAGCCAGCCGATAGGATTTACGAATCAATCACGTACCATCATCAGTAACAATTTTTAGCAACTAGCGGTGTCCAAGTACCAGAAGTATTTGTTTTTCCATTCCTTGCTGTGAACACTAGATCTCGATTTTTTCTACCATAAACTATTCGAGGTGACACTATCGATCCAGGAGTACCTCACCAAACTTGGCGTCCATCTTATAAAGTTATTGTCAAGGCTGGACTGGGGCCAAATTTGGCACTGAACCTTGACACTATCAATATCGATAAATATATTCAGGATAATTGTACATTCCAGGAAATATCACCAAGATTAGGTAAGGAGAGAGAGAGAGCGTGACCATGTATGACAGAGAGAGAGAGAGAGAGAGAGAGAGAGAGAGAGAGTGAGAGATTGAATATTTTCATGTTACGGTAGCTTGTAACAAACTAGTTATTTTGCTTTAACAATTGTTTACTTTACGAAGTAACACGTATTAGGAATTTTGTTCTCTTTACTGTCTATACCGTAACACTATTTATTTTTTTTTTTTTGATTTTACGAATGTTTGTTTACTTTAGTATTTTTCTAGGGTAAAGCTTTATATAATTAGAATTTTGTTTCTATTACCGTAACCTAGTGCTAAACCTTTAACCTTTTGGGGTTATTAACTTCTTGGGTTCTTATCTTCTCAAAGGAGGGGAGGGCACGGGTATTCTGTCATTTCTGTATATATGTAATTTTGATTTATTTGATTCTCTTTTAGATATTCGATGTTGTAAAGTTTAATAATAATAAACAACAAAAGAACTAAACTATGTGTGTTGGTCAGAGCCATACTCTAATTTACCCATAGTTTTTTTTTCACGTTTGTGTGTCTTGTTGTCACATAGCTGTGTGTGCGTGCGCGTGTATAGTAAACGTATATTTATCAATATAAGGGGGTGCAAGATTGTCTGATACTAAATTATAGTCGTACAGGTAGGCTGGACTAGAGAAACTACTCAGTCCAGAGACAGATCTTCTCCTTAACTATTCACCCGTGAAAATCTATTCATTACACCTTACTTCTCACGTATTATCACCATCTCCTATACTCAGGCGTGACCTTACATAACTTAAAACCTATCTAAGCACGACAGTATACACAGTGTAACTCAAGAAAGATGATTAGAAATCACGAATATTCTTCTGGGTATTAAACTGGGAAAATATGTGCTTGCACAGCGCGAATGCAATGATTTGTGCCTGAACTAAAATTAACAATTTACATATCTCACAAAATAATACGATACACTTTAGGCACATGTGATGTAATCATCACTCATAACTGCTCCATTCGGAGTCTGGGGTCACCTCTGCTGTCGGTTTTCTGTACAACTAGCAAGAAGCAATCACCCGCGCTTGCTGTGGTGGTTTATGAAGATACTATTTTCATATGTTGAGGTTGCCAGCCTCCTATGACTTGTATATCCACTTAGCAAGTACAAACATGTTACATTTCACATTTTAAAATATATGTTCACAACTTACCCCTAATGGGATCTACAATCTCCTGGCACAGTTTAGAATGGACTCAGCAACTTAGGTTAGATGCTTTCGAATCACTTGGTCTGGGAAATTTTTGTATTCCTCATATAACGGGAGATCTGATTCCTTAGGTCTCCAGTCTTTGTATTTAAAAATGCGGGTTTACTTTTAAGTTTCAAAGTTGCCCAAATAATCTGTCCTGGTCCTTTAAGTTTCAGTCTTTGTATTTAAAAATGCGTATTTACTTTTAAGTTTCTAAGTTGCCCAAATACGTCGATCTGTCACTTATAATTTTGGAATCCTTTGTCCGATCTTCTCTCTGGCTTTGGTAAATTGCTAGCTTGACGTGACGATGCAGTCTGATCTGTGACTCCGCTTTCGCTAGATTGTATTGCCATTTCTCAGGTCGTCCCAGATTGTACTTTTAGACCAACTTGCCAATGAAAGTTAAAGTCTATTCCTGCTCTCAAATCAAGCCAATGGTAAGCTCTTTAGAACTATAACGGTCGGGGTGTTAAATCATAATATCCCCCGCGTGTTTTAAAATATCAAATTTTAAAATTCCAACGCATGACCTCGTTCTAATAAGGCAGTAATACTTCCGATTGCATCTTTATGCAAACTCACAAACAAATCTGTGAACTTATTTCTTGTCTAGCTACTTTCTGCCCATATTGTTTCCCCTGACAGGTTATCTGTAATAATTACACAGAGATGGTCCAGCGGAAGCGATTACGAATTATCACCTGTGTCTACGTAGATCCCCAGACGGCTTTTTCAGACAGACAATATGGCTTTCTTTTCAACGATCGTGCGCTATCCCCGTGTGTCAATAAAGATCGACTTGATCAAAGGTGGCTAGACGACTTACGTGATAAAAGTATTATCCGATGACCGGTCTAATTAGCCTTGTATTCTTACGATTCACCTGGCGAAACGTAAACAAGTCTATGGAGTGGTCAGTGCGAAAATGTAGGGCATGAAATATATCAAATAATAGGACAGTGAAGGAGAGAGAGAAGGGCGCAAAAGTACATGAACAAAACGTTTTGTGACAGTCTGAACACATTCTGCATTGCTACGTGGAGGTGAAGTTCAATCAGAGATGTTGCATCTTAACATCTCACATGTCACACCAATAGCAATCAACTTGGGTATTTAGGAAGGACAAATCACCTACTACCCTAGTTGTATCTTTTTCAAGACAAAATTAAGTTAATGTTCTCTGCCTGTCATCTACGAACTCATGTCTGACCTACAAGACCATATAAGGTTTTGCATTTTCCGTTGATATTGATCATGTTTACAACTCATCATTTGATAGATCTATAACAGAAAGTTTCTTTCAAGATTTCATTTTCTTGTGAGGATCCATCACAACAAAATCTGGATGGAAACGATTACATCGCTTTCGTCATCCAAAATCCCATTCGTTGTCTTAAGTGCGTGTCTTTAATCTGTCACCAGATTTATATTTACTTCGTGTTTTTGGGCACGGCATATACAAACTTTAACAACTTATCAGGCAACAAACCTGGGTTGTTGCAATTATTTGGCAGACCATGTACCCATCTCACGGTTCGTTATGTATCTTCCCAGACAGAAAACCGGAGGTAACAATAGCCGTATTAGCGATAAGACAAACTCACTAGGGCCATCTACGCTTTTTACGTTGTAATCCGCGCCTTTACTGTCTGGTCGGAAGTGTGTTACGCAATCGTAAACAACCTTTCATTCTACCGATCCAGGAGTCAATATGGGTTCAAACGAAAGTCAGTTATTAAAATAATCAGTAAGGATGGTCAATTATGCCCAGACATGACATGAAATCTTGAATTATGAAGCGAAACCAACAACAACTGTTAGAGGTGGGGAAAAAAGAAAGGGAAGAGCACAGAATAATTTAAAGGATGTCATAGGAAAATGTAACGAATGAGGTTATTTAGTCACATATACACACAGTGGGACCCTCGCCGGTGCTACGGAGTTCGTACACTGTGCTGAGATCCCCCTTGTGGGATCTAAGGTAGGAGATCGGAGCACTGATGGAGTTGTCCGTGTGCAATGAAGATAGTCCTTAAAACCAAACCAACCCAAATATTCATGGACAAAATCTGGTATTTAGCGTCTGATGTTGACGTTCTGATGTTGTTAGTTGTATTCGCCTTTGGCAGTTTAAGTCATAACCCAGTTAGATTCAACAGGAGGAAAGCACAAACACACGAACGCACGAACCTCTCAACACTATTACACATAGTCACCACACTGGATAAGCATCTTTAAAATCTTTATCATCTTGTATTAATACACACAGGTATTCATTACTCTTCAACTGTTTGAGAGCATATGCTTTCAAGAAACACACTTCACTCCTTCCTATTATGTGCCATCAGTCCGACGTCTTTCCACGTCTTGTTAATTCCACGAAGTCTGTCTGCAGTTGCGTTCTCCATGTGGTTTTCCATCTTCCTCTATTTGTCATACCCTGGGAGGTACAGTACAAGGACTGCCTACTACAGTTATCAACTGATCTCCGAAGAAAGAACCTTTGGTCCCTCCTATACATGGCGACCTATTACTTGCTGTCTTGTTGTGTTTTTGTCCTGTCTACACTAAATACACATTAGAGTCAACTTCTTTTCCCGCCACTTTAATTGTCCTGTCCATTTTGGCATCGAAGACTTTCTTGCTATAGCCATTATTTGCTGTGATTGTAGCTATGCGGTCGATTCAATCTAGGAAAATGGAAATAACTGTCGATTCCTTGCGTCAGTCTGGAAAATCGAGTATCTTTGAGAGGGGCATCTCGGACTCTCGAGGGGTTAGCAGTCCACGTTTTATATGTATATAGTCATACTTCATCTTTTCTTTCTTTCTTTTCTTTTCTTTCTTTCTTTCTTTCTTTCTTACTTTTCTTTCTATCTTTCTTCTTCTTTCTTTGTTTCATGTTTCTTTGTTTCATGTTTCTTTCTTTTCTTTCTTCTTTCTTTCTTTCTTTCTTCTTCTTCTTTCTTTCTTTCATTTTTCTTTCTTTCTTTATTTTCTTCTTTTCTTTCTTTCTTTCTTCTTCTTCTTTCTTTCTTTCTTTCTTTCTTTCTTTTCTTTCTTTCTTTCTTTCTTTCTTTCTTTCTTTCTTTCTTTCTTTCTTTCTTTCTTTCTTTCTTTCTTTCTTTCTTTCTTTCTTTCTTTCTTTCTTTCTTTTTTTTCTTTCTTTTTTCTTTCTTTCCTTTCTTTCTTTCTTTCTTTCTTTCTTTCTTTCTTTCTTTCTTTCTTTCTTTCTTTCTTTCTTTCTTTCTTTCTTTCTTTCTTTCTTTCTTTCTTTTCTTTTCTTTCTTTCCTTTCTTTCTTTCACCACTTCCTGTATTCCTTCTTTGTGTAAACATAAAGATTGTAGAACATCTTGACATGACAACTAGAATTGAAACAAAGGAAGACAGCGGTCCACATTGTGTACATGCAAAGAATAAACGACTGAGTCTCTTGGAAGATTTGATCGCCAACCGCTGCCAAGACACACGGTTAAATCACAATTTCTTTCCACTGAACCTTTCTTGCGCTAACCAGCATACTGTTCTCGATGGTTGAAACAAATAATTAACAGCAGCTGCCTTTTGAAACGTTTTTTTTTTCATAATACATCTTCGTATGAACTTTGGTAATTTTTCATTTTTCTACCTGGCTTGTGGAATCACCTGATTCGTAGCAGTCCTTTTGAGCATACAATGTATCAGATGTCTGCCCCCAAATTTCTACACATGTTGTTCTGTAACCCGTCCCTTGATGGCCTATAATCTGAAGAACTACTTTCATACACCAGGTTTCACAACATCAGAGAATCAACCAACACAAAAAAGACGATCTTACTGAATTTAAATCGAAACTCATTGAACAATACATTTCCATAAGACTAGACTTGCGTAGAATAGAGGGATTAAAATGGTATGACAAGGTTACCCTCGTGGAACTGAGGACAAGAACTAGACAAGTGCAAGTGGAACAAGAGATGAGAATAAGACGATGGCGATGGATAGGACACACATTGAGGAAACCTGTTGATAGCATTACAAGGCAGTCCTTGTTCTGAAACCCCCAGGGCAAGAGAGGCAGAGGTAGACCAAGAAGCACATGGAGAAGAAAGCTGGAAACGGAGGTGAAAAGGAGAACGTGGAAAGAACTTGAGATGATGGCACGTGACAGCAGGACCTGGCATGTGTTTGTTGAAGGCCTATGCTCCTTTGGGAGTGGAGGGTTATGAATGAATGAAAGACTAGAGCAACCTCTTAGTAATATATTGGCTAATTCATGGCTCCTTGGAAATATAAACATTATGATTGTCCCGTGACCTCAACGTCGAACTAAACGACCACCTTCAGGCGGGCAACCAGAAGTCACTAGATTCAATCTAATACGCTCTAGCATCAAGTCTGCACATTCATTATCAATATTCCCTGTTTGTGGGGGAGGGGGGGGGGAATCGGAGTAGATAAGAGGTACAGCTTCCGTCTCTAATTCTAAAAGTGTCAAGGTCGCTCCCAGTACAGGCAAATATTGATGGGGTCGCTCCCAATACAGGCAAATATTGATGGGGTCGCTCCCAGTACAGGCAAATATTGATGGGGTCGCTCCCAGTACAGGCAAATATTGATGCAATTATTGTTCACAACCTAATGATGTCGTACTCCACCCCCGATCTCATGAGTAGTGAGATAGGATGCACAGCCTACTCGAATAAGGGGGAAATAATAGGAGGTCCCATGTGCAAGTTGCGCACGTTAAAAATCCCTCGGCAGTTGGTGATCGTGAAGAGTAGGCCATACGATCGCTGCCCTGGCAAAATTTAAAAATTAGGAAACCTACCCACCAGAACAGTATTTATAAGATATGTGATTCCTGTCTACACACTTTGGCATCCTCGCCGGTGCTAAGGAGTTCGTGCACTGTGCTGAGAATCTTCTCGTGTGATCTAAGCGAGGTGATCGGAGCACTGACGCAGTTGTCCGTGTTCAATGAAGATGGTCTGTTTATACCTTGTGCCTGAGAATTTAACAGGTACTAATTCGACTATTTAAATATATTAATTCACATTTAGACCATCCGATCTTAACACAAACCAGACATCTTCCAGCACGAGGTTCTCATCTTTACCACCCTTGTATATCTTTTCTACGGAGACCTGCGTGGCGATAATTGAAGCATCACCCCTTTGGGTAAATCTAAATCTTACAATCATTGTGTGCAGCTCTCAATAACCCAACGCCCCCCCCCCCCCCCCTTTTCTTCATTTTTAGTCAGCTGATAAATTGATAGAAATACGCTCGTCCTATTAAAAAAAAAATATGTGTGTAGTTCCCGTGTAGTCCGTACCAACATTCTTTTCTTACTAAAACTGTTATATTTTTCTTCACTTATCCTTTTTTCAGACTTCATCCCAACTAACATAATTACCGATGTATGTTACGTCGATCGGTCACACTCAAAATAGTAACTCGCGCCAGAAAAAAAAGTGCGCAACGCACTATGTGTGCAACTTGCGTGGCGTGGTGTTATATAAAACAAATACTTTGGTTTTATTTTTTTTATTCTTTCACGAAATTAGTAGCGCTCGACAAAGAAAAAGTGCGTAAAAAGTGGTGTGCATGAGCCCTCCCTCGATGTACAAATCATGAAAACTTGAAAGTTTTTGTTAAAACCACTTATTCTCAGGGATCACTCTTTGAAAACAATCCACGCACTTTCACACAAAATTTTGTCATCAAAGAACTTTTAAATTGAATCTAAAATAACATAATTCTCGCCGTTTGTACGTTGGTCACAGCTGAGGAATACAACCGTGTTGAAAAATTGTATTGTTTCCATTATATATACTCAGCGGGAGCAGAAACTACTATTGGCAGCTAAGTGCAAAATGAACTTTTTTCCATCGACCCTACTATCAATCAATGATGAAACTTTTCTTCTAAACTATTCAATTATTTTCAAACTGTTAAAACTTAAGTGATTTTTAAATTTTGTTATTTGTATTTTTACAAATTTAACTTCGATTTAATCCTTTTAAACGTACTGCATGTTGGTCTCAGTAAATTTACTACACACACTCTAAACAGAGCTTTACCAGAATAATAAGAATTCCAATGAGTAAATCAGAGGTGGGGGCTTAACGAGCTAAAACTAATCATTGCTTAATCGGCCATTGCATCTTTTAAAAGATCTTGCGTACGGAATCAGTTAATTCTTTACAAAAGTGGTCGGCAGGTTCTAGAATTAACGTGCTCAGCCAAAGCAGCACTGTTTTCGCTTATCTGAATATCTTGTGAAGACTCACTTTGTGATAGAAGTGTCATTACCCTTCTATCTACATCTCTGCCAAGAGTAATCTTGTGCGAAGGTATACGCCTTTGAAGCCCATATTAGAGACTCTTGAGTTTTGGCCACTGTTGGACCAATACTACAAAGTAGGAGAGGCAATACCGTCACAAATATTTCCTTATTTAGATTGTCGTATTCTTATATTTCTTGCTTATTTTTCAGCCTTGCATCCATCTATTGTAAAATCTCAATTGTCATCAATGTCTTGTTTGCAGTCCCCTTTTCACTAACACTCACGATATTATCTGCAGTTTCCGAAAATGTCCCTTTTACTATTCTGCCATGTTTACAGCGACTTCATTGCACTTCGGAGCATTTTAAATGTGTGCATGCCCTGTATATATTAACCAAACCAATACCTTATGTTTCAAATCCAGCTATACAGTACAAAGCGAATTTTAATTTTTGTACACAATGAGAATACGCTTTCTAACGTGAATTACTTTATAATTATACAACAATATTAATATTTGCAAAGTAAAATCTCAAATAATTTTGTTAACATGTTTACATTTCAAAATTATTTGTTTAATTATTTAAAGTTTCATTGAAAAAAAAGGGAACAATTTAGACTTGAAATTAAATATATTCATTAGGCTGCTAATTTCCCTTTAAACTAAAACAAATTATTTTCCTTAGCGCTCAACGTTTCTGGCCTAATTACGAAGCCGCCGTATTTTATTTTTTGTTTCTTGGATTTTTCAAGGGCATCAAATCTTAAGACCTATCAGCATGCCAAGTTTGAGGCTTCTCGGCAGTTTAAAAGTGGTCAAACAATTTCGTGCGGACACACGGAAAGACAGAATCGCAAAACACACTTTACTTTATATATAAGATATACACTGTATAGATACACTATATCCTTACAATATTTACTTTCAACAGTTGCGGATTAAAAAAAAACTGATACAGACAAATATACTGTTCAACCTCCAATGGAAACACTTATGATATAGAATAGAGGGTGTATAATTTTAGAATTTTGGGAAACAAACAATAAGCTGCACATTTTTATTTGTTAGTCCGTCTGTTCTTATATCTATCTATCTATCTATCTATCTATCTATCTATCTATCTATCTATCTATCTATCTATCTATCTATCTATCTATCTATCTATCTATCTATCTATCTATCTATCTATCTATCTATCTATCTACCTACCTACCTACCTACCTACCTACCTACCTACCTACCTACCTACCTACCTACCTACCTACCTACCTACCTACCTACCTACCTACCTACCTACCTACCTACCTACCTATCTATCTATCTATCTATCTATCTATCTATCTATCTATCTATCTATCTATCTATCTATCTATCTATCTATCTATCTATCTATCTATCTATCTATCTATCTATCTATCTATCCGTCAGTCTGTCTGTTTGTCTGTCTATCTTTCTGTCTGTCTGTCATGTAATTCTGTTTATCTATCTGACGTTTTCTCTGTCTTGTCATCTTGTAACATCCCGCCAGCCTTGATCTCCATTCGCCCATGGTATCCTGCCCATTCCATGTCTTGATTGCCTACGTCATCACACGTTACTTCACCGACCTATCCCCATCTCCTGAATTCGATCTCAAGATATATGTCTCAACGTTCTGCATTAAAACTGAGCATATTCAATATCTCAGTTCAGCATTACTGAAAGAATCGTGTTGTATTCTGCGTTCTGAATCACCGCATGTGTACACTGCTCAAGCTAATAATGTGCGATTACAGCCAAAGTCTCTGCGCAAATACTAAAGACTAGAGCTAACAACTGTGAACTAACATTATGAGACTAAAACTAAAGTCAACAACTAAAGATGAACATAAATACTACTTGCTTGTCTTATACAAGTTTTGTGATTGACGTAACAAAGTGAACTAAGATCAGAGCCACCAATTGCCCATATTTTTTTGCCCTGCTGTGCAGTGATTCTCGTACGCAGCTCCTTTTTATTTTGCGACCGGCCCAACTTAAAGCCAGTGTTGTGTGAGTGCTTTCAATCCTGTGGTGGCAGAGCCAGCGGTTATTTCACACGCGACGTTTGTAGAACGTCTTCCAGCCTAGGATGAATTGACGGTTGTGTTGACGTAAGCTTAAACTGTGAAATTTACCTGGAATAATCGGACACTCACGAAAACGGGAGACTTTTCACTAAATTGTCATTGATTGGGTAAATAGATGGGAAATTTCTACTCGCGCGGTTAGACCTGGATTATCAGGTTTGTTGGGGGGAAAATGTGGGACCAAGTTTAACACTCTCTATAATTGTTCCCTCTTTTTCTACACTGGCATAATGTTATTGAAATAATCCGAGGATACCGTTGGAGTATTACAATGATGACGGGTAAGTAATTGGTTTAAACATTTATATAATGTATTATAATTCCTTACTAAACATCTATCTTGGGAAAATATTGTGAATGTTTATTAATTGTTGAATATCTCTTAAATTCGCATGGTTTCATTTTTTTGTACTTTCTCTGTATAGTTTGCACGTGGCTATAAAAGTAATGGTAATAAATATTCCAATTCTATTAGTAATTCTAATAAAATTGCGGAGAAGGAAACAAAAGAGACTTACTTGAACGGTATAAAGAAAGCACGGGCTGAATATGAACAGTTGGCATTAGACAGGAAGAATTGGCTCGAATTTGCTGATGATCTATCATCCATGGCAAACTGAAGGTTACTCTGTGAATGAGTAGGGGTAGGAGCGGCTCAGAGGTATGGCGTCCACCTCTAATTCTAAAGGTACTGGGTTCGCTCCCAGCACAAGGCATATCATTGATGGAAATTAATTTTTTTCAGAACCAGTGATTCCTATTGATGGTATACTCCCGGCTTATCTCCTGAGTAGCGAGATCGGACTTCTCGGATAGGGGCAAAAAAAAAAAAAAAAAGGTCACATGTACAAGTTGCGCATGTTAAAAATCCCTCGGCAGCTGGAAATCGTAAAGAGCAGGCCACACGGCCGCTGACCTAGCAACATTTAAAACATTAGGAAACCTACCCACCATTCAAGTATTTATAGAATGTGTGGTTCCTATATACACACATTGGGATCCTCGCCGGTGCTATGGAGTTCGTGCATTGTGCTGAGATCCTCCTTGTGTGATCTAAGGGAGGAGATCAGAGCACTGATGGAGTTGTCAGTAGAAAAAAAGGATCCGATTGAGGCATATTGGAGATATGGTGTTAGGCCCATATTTTCTTGACCATCGGCACACTAGGGGGGATGTGGTCAGCTTCACGCCGGCCGCCTTAACCTTCCCAGAGTTGCTCTGGTACCCAATTTTTGAGGCTGGGTCGACCCCGGAGCCGTTTGCTGTCTAAAAAATCCCACTTCAACTGGGGATCGAACCATGGACCACCGAGCTAGGAAGCCAGTGCAGACACCACTGCGCTACCGCGGAGTTGTCAGTGTGCATTGAAAATGGTCCTTAACACCAAACCAAACCAGTGAATGGGTGAATGAAAATCGTGAATATAAATTAATCAGCACAGATTGGATGTCAAATCACAGCTGACAAAGATCATATTTATTACACCAAATGTTTGTCATCACAGTCAGACGTCGTCCCAATCTAATGCACATTCAGCAGTCGCTGTAATTATCTAATTCCTCGTTGGAACTTTGGGGAAATATACTCGACTACAGATTTATGAATCACTAACATTCCAGCAATGATACGATATTTAAGAGATTTACAGTGTACTTCGTATCTCAACTTTATTTATTTTTCTTGTCTAAATTGAAAACAAAGTATAATAATTGAAGCTGACTGAAGGGGCAGGTCGGACCATAGATCTTCCTAGAATACACGGTAATGGAAGTGCCTGAATGTTTTGGTTGAAATTAAGCACAGTGGACCGCGTTTTCGATACGGCCTCAAAAAATAAAAAATAAAAATAATAATAATAATAAATGAATAAATAAATTCTGGGACGCAGTAATAAAAGGTTAGGGTTAACATTAACCCTAACCCTAACAACGTGGGCCGTTTATTTAGATGACATTGAAGAAGAGAACCTGCTGTTCTTTTTTTTTCAATCAAACGTTTGAAATGGAAAATAACATACACTGAAGTGATGTCCCCTTTTGTCACAATACAGCTCCCAAGTTGAAAATTGCCAGTAACAAGCTGGAGCTGTAAACACTTCAGATTTTTTTTTTTTTTAAACTACATCTCTTAAAAAAAAAAAAGAGTGACCATTGTGAGTACACGTAACATACTGGAAAATTTCATATTATAAATGTATGCTGTTATTTTATTTCGATAATTGTTGCCTGCGTAAATAATGCGTAAAGTACATATGGTAACGTAAGGATACAGTAAGCAAGATGGGAGAGAGAGAACGAACGAACTGTATTTTCAAAGGGTTGAGAATTGGGCACACAGGCCCGTCTAACATTCTGCCCCTTCCTTTCTCTCACCTTTCATACTGAATTCATTTATTCTCATATGCATTTTACATATCAATTTCAAGGAATTCAACGTTGTAAAGTAAAATAATAATATAGCACACTCATATTAACATTAATTACTTATAAGCATGACATAACATATGTTGAAAAATACAAACATCGTCATTAGAACCTACAGTTGATGTTATAAGAAAAGATAATAATCCGATTAGGGGGGCATGTAATCAGAATTCAGAAAGTATTCAAAAAGTCTATGATTGTATGACTAGGGACTGAGGTTGTTTCTTAGGTTATGTGGAAGACAATTCCAAAGATGAGCAGCAGAGTACGCTAAGCTTTTCTTGAATAAGTCAAGCCTAGGCTTGGGTACTTGCAATCTGTTAAAGCGTAGACTGCGTCTTTCATTGTAATTGAACATTGGCCACAGATATGCTGGAGCATTATGTGGAAGGATTTTGTGAACAAATTTAGCTTTGTTAAACAGAAGGCGCTTTCTTAAGGGCAGTACCAGAGAGAGAGAGAGAGAGAGAGAGAGAGAGAGAGAGAGAGAGAGAGAGAGAGAGAGAGAGAGAGAGAGAGAGAGAGAGAGAGAGAGAGAGAGAGAGAGAGAGGGCAGAATCTTAGACGGGCCTGCGTGCCCAATTTTTAACCATGTGAAAATAAAGTTCGTTCGTTCGTTCAGTGCATCTAGTTTTTGTGGGAAACAATTCGAGTTTCACAGCACTTCAGTTGCCTGGCATAAATGGAGAACTATTTATGTTAAAGTAGCCTGTTGTAAGATACCGGGAATAACTGTGTGAAGTAGCACTTGCCACAAACAGTTTGTGTAATGATAATTATTGTTAACATGTCAGTTAGGAACTGTATGTCACGATTTAACATTTCTTTGTTTAAAAAAAAAAAAAGTCAGAAACTTCTGCATATTGCTACCTAGCACCAGTTCACTGACATGGCACTTATTTACTCAATCCATTCTCGCGGACTCGACTCATCTAAAAATGAAAAGCTCTTTTTAAACAATAAATAATTGGGGAGGGGAAGGCATATATCGCGCATATTTCATTTTCCCCCCGAAACGATATATACGGTTAAGACATTCTGACTTTTCAATCTTTCTATCATTTATTCCGTCGAGCGTCGTGAGCAGATACAGTTCTTGTTCTTTTGCGACCGGGCATCTTTGCTAACTTCAGACCGTGTATCTTGGCTAACTTCAGACCGTGTTCTATATTTCACTAATATCTTCGCTCCAGTCGCCCTTCTTTGTCGTAAGATTAGGTCATCTCCTGCTGAGACTCATGACGGCAACGGTTGGCTGTTCTGTAATGATGCGATCAAATAATTTTAATTTCTTAACACTAGTTTGATGATGTATTTTGTTTCTTCTTCTGGGACCGAAGACGCAGCAACAGTGATAAATGCAATCAGCGACCCATAGCTTGACTGCTTGCGTCAGGGTCAGCGAACCAGAGCTGACCAAGACCTTACTCTACCTCCAAGTGGTGGTCCTGGAAACAGGCTGCATCACTGCAGTCTGGCTGAGAGAGTAGGGATCGAAGAAGGAAGGCAAAACCGGTCCCAAAAAATTCCATGCTGAAGTCGGATGTGTCGACCGAAAGGCGCAAATATTGCTGCTCCGCTGTAAACGGACACAACGCAACCAACGTCCTTTTTAGGACGAACGAGGAAGAAGAAAAAAAAAAATCATTTTAATTTCTGACACTAGGTTGTTGATGTATAATTCTGTCATTTGATTTCACCGTTTCTCATTCTATTTATCATGGCAACTGTGACTCCCCCCCCCGATATCCCATCCTTGTGATCTTCTTCAATGTGTCATTCAAGTAGTTACCATATACAATGCAAGTAGTAAACCAAAACCGTTAAACCGGTTGTATATCCTTATTATCTTTAAAAAAATTACTTTACTAATGTGTCCCAAAACCAACGGTTTCAGAATTCTCGTGGGCGTAAGAAGCTGCGCAAAGTTAAGAATGAACATTAATTTTGTATGAATCTGGTTCGATTATTTGACTGACCGTTAAGCGGTTTAGTTTTACACGTATATACTGATGTTGTTTATAACTGGCGACATTACTTTTGAGAAGAGGATCAGCAGAATTAGCCAAACATTTCTAGGAGTTATGAGGATGTAACGATACTTTTTAAGAATTTTGGGAATTAGCGACACTATGAGCCTCCTAAATTAGCTACACTTGTCTAGGAGTTTGTGAAATTAGGTGCACTTCTCAGTAAGTTTGGGAATTAGCGGCAATCCTGAAGGGTCCTCGTTACCTAACAATTTTAAATGGGCTGCTTTACTAAGGATTGTTCTTAATTAACGTAATTTGTCACATCTGTATACCAGTTTTTTCCCCCAACCTTGTTTTCTGTGAACAAACAAACATAATCTTTTGTATATGGAATGTCAGCCTGTTAAAAAATTGTAATATAAATGAAAATAATATAGTAATAATAAAATTTTTAAAATAAATAATACAATAAAAATTGAAAAAGTGACATTTTTAACAAGCTATAAAAAGTTGATAGCAAGGACCATTACTTAATACTGCTTAATACAAGTCAAGAAAATGTACACATTTCAGCTTAAAGAAAAAAAAATCCGCATTTTCTTGCCTTCTTTATAACATGTGAATCATCATTGCCAGATATAAAAATACTAAATAAATTAAAAAAAAAAAACTCATTTAAATGGATTTCAAAAGGAAGTTCGCGCTCACTTATTAATTCAGCATACGGTTTACGTTCAGTTTGAAATTCGGGCTTGTTGCTTGAATTATTGAGCAAATTTGTGACATCTGCACCGATGAGTGCTCCGTGTGGTGGGTTTTGATGTTAAAAGGTTAAGTATTAATTGTCTACAGATGTGAAGTCAGCTATGCAAGTCCCTGAGTCTAATTGTTGATGAAGTTGTTCTCAGGGTACCTGTCTGCTACCACCCTACGACCTCAATCTGCTATATATTTTGAACCTTATTATATGTTATGGTGTCTGGATGTTATCTGGCTAAGTGTCTAGGGTATAATGCAATGTAACGTTAATAAAATGACAACAACTACACCTATAACTTAATGAACAAGTAATTAAACAAGTCGCTGAGTAAATTTTGAATGAAAATCTTTTTTACAATTTATTTTGCCTGTATCTCAATGGCTGGGATACAGGACTGTTTAAAACTCAAAAGAAAATGCAATTTATTTACATCAACGTAATTTAAAACAACAACTGTGTCTGTTATTATTAATATAAATTGTTCCTAACTGGAAGTGTTCTGATGAAGCAATAACTCCTATAAATGGACACGCTTCGGAGGAACGACTTGTATCATCATGTCAAGAAAACTGATTGATATATTAATGATGGAGAGTATGGTTAAATGAACTAACACACGCCCGTGGACAATTGGGCTTAACTTTATGTCGTAGAACTTGTGATGTCCTTCTCACAACCACCTTCTTCCCGACTGCAACGTCTGAATACTGCTTCCGACTCTTTAGAATAAAGGCAAACAGGTAGTTTTTGCCTCGAGCTTGCAGCTTCAGGAATACGTGTATTTTGGTATGTTGCTCACTGATTGTCTCAAGATAGAACCCTGAAATCAGAGAATTAATGCCTCCTCAGTACATCATACACCTATCTCCATCTCTAAACAATTAAACATTATCAACATTTTCAAGATCAGTGAAGTTGCTAAATAAATAGCTATCGTTCCTATCTGATTTGGTGCCCTATTCATCATCAGGTAATCTTCAAACATTCGTTTGATACATTCCTTGTCATAGAAGAAATGATAGTTAATTATATAAAGTCATGTGCAAACACTATGACTTGCTGAAGATGGCCAGTGGTTTGCTGGTCTTATGTCATAATAATGTCATATTTTATTTTCCACTATGTCTTTTCATTCACTCCCACAGTTTAAGTAAGCCTGTCTGGCTTTACTACAAGGTGATAATCTTTCCTAATAACATTTGTGGCATGACACAAAGGTTTAGTTTGGCGCCTTTCTGGTGGTGCCTCTACGCATCAATAAGGCATACACATTCAATAATACAGATACATATCAATAACAAGATTTATACAAATGTTTATCTTACCGCATCAATGAAATAATACACAATTTGTAGGTTAACCGGCGATCAATGGGCACATTCAGATCGCCACTGATGCAGAACAGCGAAGGCACTGGTCATGTATTCCTTGCGTCTGAAGCTAACACTACTTGTGAGATTTTAATTTTCGAATGGCAACTAATGCTGGTTTCAAATCGTTGTTATCACTCCTCATAGTCTATTTTACCACAGCCAATCTAATTATGTTATGCCCACTAACCTCTTTTTTTCAAAATAAATTACACTTTCAAAAAGGTACCGTTCCACCCCCCTTTGTCCCCTACGGGCAAAGTTGAGTGAGGACTACAATGTGTATGTCTCTGTGTCTTCTCTTTACCATATTCTGTTATTATCTAAGCGTTTTTACTGTGAAATATTATAACATTATGGGTAGTATTACCTTCTAATAAACAAGTATTAGCATTTTATTTGTCAACTGTCCTTGCTTTTATTTTATTATTCAGCTAGGTTTCATTGGGCCACACCTTCTCTCCCCTTTCAGTATCACACTGCATAAGCTATCTTTTCAATTATGCCTCCATGCAAATCCCCCACTTACATTTTTCTCTTTCTTGCTCGTTCGTTTTTTCCAAACGACGCAACGCGGTAGGATTTCATCAGAAAATATTATCACTGTATACAGGAAATGCGAGCCTGTCTGTGTGTTTATACTAATCGTCTCCCTATCTAAGTGGTTATACATTCAAACTGCGCCACTAATGAACGGGGTGGGGCAAGCGGTGGGGTGTCCTTTCATTCAATAGCAGACACTACTGCTTTATTTAACTTTAACGTTTTGGGAAAAAATATGCCCATAGCAACCGGTTTCCATGGCCTAGTAGTATTTTTTCAAACTTTCAACTATTCATTCACGTTTAGTGCTAGACTAAGCAAGTCTGTGACGTCACACTGTCGCATGGCGTTCTAGTTTGAAATTCAAAAAAACCAACGCTTGTCAAGGTTGCATTTTTCTTTCTCTCATTTCATTCCTCCGTTTCTTTTATTCTATCACTCCGTTTGAAACTACTATGCATGTCGGTCTGTCAAAAGGCTTGTATTGTAGAGGAAATGGGTATTGCGGAGAGGGGAAAAGCTAACAGTTTTTGTGAATCGTTTACTATGACGTACTGCTTGTTAGAACCAACCTGACGGCGGGCTATGGTGACGATGTTGAACACTACGCCCTATTTTATCTCTTTAGTTTTTGAATTTATAAGCAGTAATATTTTATCTATTTGATCGGGGTATCAGGGATCTTACTACACTCCGAGTAGTTCGCCGTGGGTCTCAGGGTAGACTTAGAAAGAGCAGGGCTGTTGGGCCATCAGGTACGTCGTGAGTAGTGATTAACAGGGCTGTTGGGCCACCTGGTACGTCGTGAGTAGTGATTAACAGGGCTGTTGGGCCATCAGGTAGGTCGTGAGTAGTGATTAACAGGGCTGTTGGGCCATCAGGTACGTCGTGAGTAGTGATTAACAGGGCTGTATGGCCATCAGGTAGGTCGTGAGTAGTGATTAACATAAGATTGTACATGGAGATAGCAAACTTCATCATGTAAATGAAATTGCTACAGGAAACAGCGCGGCAAGAGCATCATGTGTGCTTGGGTTAAAGTTTCCTGAAAGGGGGGTAAGTTGCAGTTATGGTTCAATGCTCCATAAGGATCAACAAAGGAAATGATGATGTCACTCAGTAATTCTGTCTCCACAGACTACAGATCGTTTATTTATTTGCTTTTAATATTTGTCTCAAATTTAATTAACTTCAGATAATTATTGTGTCAGGCTCTCAGTCCTTACTTCGGAAGGTCCAAAATGGATGGCTACGGCATGAATTGCAAACCTACATAGAAGCCTCGAATCTTCAGAAAATGGTGTAGATGTACTTTCCTGTTCATAATGGGATACGTGGCAATGAAAGAGCTGACGGACTAGTTTCAAGAGCACACATTGTGGGTGTATTGAATATGGATAAGGCAGAGATACTGAGGACAATTAACGATCGCCTATCTGAGAACGACACTGAAATCGATGAATCATCAAGGTTAAGATTGCTGAAATTCGGCATCAAAAGCATGACCAGCGGAGATGGACGTATGAGAGGATGCGTGTATACAACCAGCACGCAACAGGAACAATTAGCATCCGTACCTTTTGAAATTTGCTGAGGGAGACTAAGCAGCTGTGGGATTGCCCAGAGTGCAGTGATGTCGATTCTGATCAACAGTAACAATATTTGTCAGACAGGTAAAAGGTTTTCCCCACAATAATCAATTCTACCAACTGTGAACAAAAATTAATGTCATATTTCTACAGCATCCAATTGGCAGCGTGGTTAGAGCTCGTGGCTCACGAGGCAAACTTACCGCACTGCGGTTTTCAAACTAAGTAGGGTCATGCTCCAGAATACCCACCTGTAAAATACGTACCTGACTGCTCGTGAGTTAAAGAAAGGCAAAGGCATTGAGGAATAGAACTGATCACCCACCTATAAAGCTGGACCAAGTATAATGAAGTCTCTGCTATGAGACTAGATTTATATTTGAAGCGATATTTTGAATTTTGTTTGTTTGTTGTTTTTGGCAGTATTTTATAATTTTTATTTATTAATAGCAGAGGTTATCGCCAGATTGTGAACGATGTTCTGTGCAGGCAAAGCCCTGAGTGGATGCCACTGGTGTGTACAAAGAACTAATAACTGCTTAAATCTGCAAATACACGCCTGAGAAAACTGAGATAATCACGGAACTGGATAACAGAGTACTGAGACAAGCTTTGACTATAATGAAAGAAAACTGAGATCAGCGTGGACCACGATGAGAGAAAACTGAAATAAGCGTGTACTCTGACAAGAGAAAACTGCAGTAAAGGTTTATCTTGATGAGACAAAACTGAGATAAACGTAGAAAATAAATAAATAAAACTGAGATAAGCATTAATCATGACCAAAGAAAACCATTCTGGAAAGTCAAGAAAAGGTAGGACACAATTAACTGAAAGACAACTATAACAAGACAAACTCAACAGTGTCACGGATTTGCCTCCCCTGCTTTGCAGTAGTGGTCCAACAATGGCCAAAACTCAAGAGTATCTACTATGGGCCTTCAAAGGTGTCTACCTTCGCACAAGATTACTCTTGGCAGAGTTGTAGATAGAAGGATACTGATGCTTCTATCATAAGGTAGTGTTCATAAGATATTTCCAAAGTCAAGAACAATGCTGCATTGGCAGGGCAATTGTTAACTTATGTCGGTCCGCCGCCTTTTATGAAGAATTAAGCAATTATTTATTTCAGCTCGTTCAAGCCCCCACCCTGATTTACTCAGTGGAATTCTTATTTTACTGGTATAGCTCTGTTTAGAGTGTATTTAGTAACTTGACTGAGACAAACATGCAGTACATCCAAAATGATATAATCGACGTTAACTTTGTATATTTAAAAATAACAGATTTAATAGTCATTTAGGTTTTAACAAGGTTTTACAGAAATTAATAATTATTTATAAAAAAAAGTTTATCATCATTGTTGTGATGGGAAAGAAATGTGTAAAGGAGGTCACTTGACAGCTTTTATGTGTTACTTAGCTGTGAGTGACGGTTATGCTCCTTCTGATGGTTTGGTTCTTGGTAAACTGTATTGTTGATCACGCTCGTCGCTGGTCAGGGTTGTAGGGCACAGCACGTCCCCAGAGGTGTCAGGGAGTGTCTACGACGTTGGTCCCTCGTCTTAAAGCTCAGGCCACTTTTCCTTTCTTGTTCCAGAGATAGTACCCTCAACTGGTACCGCCAACAACTATGGTAAAAGAATAGAAACAAAACGCTCTCCCGAGTATTGCGTTTTCTGACACATAGTTATGGGTCCTTTTGTCCTCTTCCACCATCCCCTCTGCCTCAGAATTTACCCTCGATGAGAATTAAGCTTAATCCCTTGAGAGAAAACTTTTTTTTTTACATTTAAATTGAATAACTTTATATTTACTTTACATTCAAATGAAAAGGTTAAAATTATAGAAAGAATATGTTTACGTTAACATCTACACTGATTGAAACGTGTTCACAATATAGATTGAATATGTTTTCATTTACATCTACACTGATTGAAAAGCTTTGAAACTTTCATTAATATTAAAGTGCATTTGTTTAAATAGACATTTACACTGGTTTGAAAATGAAATATTAGAATGTACATCATTTCTTTCATCTTTTCCTCTCTGCTCCATATGGAACTTGGGACTACCTATGCTTTTTAGTTCTCTTTAAGAAACTAGCAATAAAGCACTCACCAGCCCTTGTAGTGGTCGTTCATGAATTCATCATTCTATATGATGAGGTTGCCAGCCTCAAATGACTTGGACATCCCTTTAGCGATTTTCACATATCCATATTCACGTGGCAATATATATATATATATTAGTTCACATGTTAGTAATGAAAATTATGAAATGTAAAATGCACAACTTATGCCAATCTTGGCTCACAGACTGTTTGCTCAGAGAAGTAGGTTTAAGGCACTAGCATATGCCTTCATTTTACGTGTCTTGGGGGTCGGTATGTTAGCACTAAACTCCCACTATGACTCCGTGTTTCAGTTTCCTCAGATGCCGGTATTCCCTATTAAAATGGTTTTCCTGGGCTCTTTAAGTCCTTCAAGATGTTTCACAAAGTCCGGTCTGATAAAGAGAATTCTGAATTCTAACTTCTGACAGTCTGGTTTCGTCTTGGCAAGCGATCCTCACAGTGAATTTTCAACGTCTTAAAACTGTAAAAAGGCCAGGTTGTATGGCCCTTCTCCCCCCGCATTTGTTTTGTTACGATGCTTAGAAAGCTCCAATCGTTTCAAACATGCTTGTTTAGTGGGGTCATTTCAAAATTATTTCCGCGTGAAATAATGTGCGTGATGCAAAAGGTCACCTCTCCCATATATGGAAATAAAACATCCGATGCCTTCAAACTCACAAACACATCTGTAAACTCTTCGACAATATGTGTCAGATGTAACATCTTACTTTCCTGCGTTGCCACAAGGTGTGCAGGAAACGATGATGTCATGCATGTGCGCTGGCACATAAGTTATCTCCCCCGAAGTGCTATCAAAATTTCAGCGCACCCTGGCCTTATCAGCGATTAAGCAAATACGCTGGGAGATTTTAATGTTACTTTGTATCTGATGTCGGGCACACCCGAAATTAACCAACACGGTTGTCGATTAATATTATCGCATCCGTTCCTTCTCCAGCAGGGAGGGACGGGTAAGCAAACAGACATGACGACTTAACACTGAGAGGCATGTAAGAGTAAATGTAAATACAAAATATCTGCCGCATAGCAGTGAAAGAAAAAGATGGCAACCCGGAAATTCCAGGTAATCAGAACTCACTTCATTTGAAAACGGGTACAGCCGTAGCGGAGCAGAGATCGAGAAGGGGTCGCCCCAATACATCTGTCACAAACAGATATTCATACAAGGAAAAGAGGTAATAGAAAAAATTTAGAAAGTACATAAAAAAAACTCAACAACCTCAGAAAATTATCTATGTCAAACAAGGCAGATCTTCGAAGAGATGAAGAACGCACTAATAGTTCGTCTCTTCGAAGATTTACCTTGTTTGACATAGATAATTTTCTGAGGTTGTTGAGGTTTTTCATGTACTTTCTAATTTTGAAGTACTACAGACAACAGACTAGTAAACATTTCCTGAATCAGCGAAAAATAAGACTACTGCAAGCATAACGTACAATGCGACTAATATGAAGATATGCATGAGCTAGCAACCTCACCATGTAAAAGAATTGCCACCACCGCAAGAGCACGTGGATGTTTGGTACAGGCATCTTGCAAGGGGACCAGATAGTGTTGGGGTTCCATGCTCCTTAAGGTGCGCCAAGGAAAGTGATGATGTGTGTGTGTGTGTGTGTACTTGTATATGTGTTGTGTTATCTGAGTGCACATCTGTGCGTTTATATGATGGAGAATGAGAGAGAATGAGAGAGAGAGAGAGAGAGAGAGGCCACATAGATGTAGTGTTACAGAAGAATATTAAAAATACCATTGACAACTAAAATGAGTAATGAGGATTTTCTAAAAGAGGCAAATGCGCAAAGTAAGCTTATTCTTCAGGTTAGAAGGAACCATTCCACTGTCTTTGGGCATGTTATGAGAAGAAGGGATACATCGTGACAACAGCAAAGATATCAGGAAAAAGAGATAGAGGACTACAAAGAGAGACGATTCTGGACAGTTTGACATCATGGTATGGAAAGAAACCAATAACAACGTTTGATCAGTAGTAGTGTAGACAGAAAGTTGTAGAGAGACTTGATCACCTACGCCATCAGGCATGGTACCTGATGATTATAATAATGAAAATAACCAATGATTATTCTATTTTTCCGGTTACGAAATCTAAATTACAGCTGTGTGTTATTTACTGCGGTTATATCAGTTTTCTCAAAAATGCTCAAGGTTTTGCACTGTCCTGAGATTTTCCGTATCCATACGCAGGGTAAATGTTGCGACATTAATTATTTACCACTGACGTTCGATTCAACATGACAAGATCAAAGGTCATGTCCTTGATCTCTCTCATGTCAGAGGTTTGATGGGACTTGAATCTTTTTTTGTTTGTTTACTACCTAAGACACATTATTGATATAATTTATTAGACTGTCAGAACGGATGCCCCCCCCCCCCTCCCTTTTTCCCGCCCCCTGTGTCTGTCCCCAATATATTTCTCCGTGGATCTTTTTGGTGATCGTCTTTCTTGAATAGAGGAATAACTTTGCAAGTTACGAGCTAAACGAAGCGAACCATCTAGTTAAAAGATCCAAGGTGAATTGGCCAAGATCATTTTTGGTAGAACTGAATGAAGAATGCGCTCGTGAAGGAGTGAGTGTGAAAGTGGATGACAGTGGCCATTACATTGTACATTTAAACATAGATGAAGATGTGAGTCTAACATACAAGTCAGCAAACGTTTTTTATTCTGGATTTAAATCACATAAACTTAACCTAATTCTAAGTGAACTAAAAAGTAAATCGTCACAAGGAAGAATAGTGCAAGAAATGAAATGTGTAAACCATTCATTGTCATCTAGTTTTCTATCTAATGTATCTAATGTTAAGTTAAGTGATAAAATACTGTCATTTGTTGCGAGATCGAGGTTACAGTTGCTGGAATGCGAAAGTCTTTTACATCTATACTATCCACAGACATACACGAAAATGTGCAAAATATGTAACCACCCATACGAAACAGCGTCACATTTATTAAATGGATGTACCAAGTTTCAAACCTTATACCAACAAAGGCACAATAGAGCTGTAGAAATTATTTATGAGAAAGTGAAATTCTCAAACAGTAATAATAATGACATAACAATAAATAAAGAAATAATAGTTAAACCAATCGCTTTTGGCGGCAGTAATATTTCATTTAAATCACATGCCGTAAGACCTGATTTAACAACAATCAATCGGCAGAACAAAACAGCTTTTATAGTAGAAGCAGCAAAACAATATGATGCCCATTTAGATAAATGTTACCTACATAAATTTGACAAGTACTTTCCATTGACTGCGAAAATTAACAAATTAGGCTATCGTACACATGTTATCGTACTGATAATTGGTAGTTTGGGATATGTACATGCAAAGTGTGTGAGTGGATTAATGTCGCTAGGGTTGCGGAAATTTGAAGCCAAAGTTTTATGTAAATATGTCAGCATTAGTGCAATTATAGGCTCTTACAGAATATGGAAACTTCGATGTTAAAAAAAAAACACCAATTTTAAATAGCTGGAGATGTTTTCCACACTTTTATTAAGTCTAATCTCAGTTGTGCTCTGCTCAATATAACAAACTACTATTGTATTTGATGCTATATTTAGGGTATCAGAAAATCTCGAAGACGGCCGGATATAGTGCTGCATTCTTCATTGTCGCACCAGGTTATAATGGTTGAGCTGACCGTGCCATTTGAATCCAGATTGGACGAGCAACATTCGTTCAAAACATAGTGAATGAATGAGTATAGTGATCTGGCCACGGATCTGAGACACGATGAGTTTACTGCAAGAGTCATGGCTGTTGAGGTGGGTGCAAGAGGGATCGTGGCTGCATCAGTGTATGATTTATTGAGACTGTTAGGGCTGAGGGGACGTATATATATTTATATTTATATACGCTGCAGCTTTGCCAATGCGCCTGTCAATTTCTGTGTCCAGAGAGAGTTTGTCATTGATGTATGTGAAGTGGTGAACCACTGCCAACTCATAGTTATCGATAGTGATAACTGGTGCAGCACCCACATCCTAACTCAGCACATTTGTTTTATTTAGACTTATTGTGAGGCAAAAGTCCTTGCATGCTTGGGTGAAGCGATTCATATACACACACATACATACATATATATACTACTCGTCAAAAGTCAAGGGCCACTTAGAAAAACCTTGGTTGAAACCATAAAACAAATCTGATATAAACGTAATTGGTATCAGTCAAAACGGCATTTATTGAATACCAAATTGACATGTCACGTAAAGAAATGGAAACACACATTCAAGCGCAATGAAGCTGTGAAGTGTGTCACCCACCTTTTCAAAAGTCACACAATAGATATTGGAAAAATAGACATTTCAAAATCGGGTATGACCACCGTTTGCAGCAAGGCATTCAAGACAGCGTAGACGCATCGAGTCCACAAGGGTCCGAAGAGTATCCTGAGGATCAGCTTGCCATTCCTGAAGCAGAAATGCAGTCAGCTGTGCAACATCCATTGGCAGGGGGTGATTTGTTGACAATCTTCGACCAAGGACATCACAGAGGTGCTCAATCGGAGAAAGGTCAGGTGAATGAGCTGGCCACGCCATCCTGATGATCCCATGTTGCTGAATAAACTCATTCACCACACGAGCTCGATGGGGTCGAGATTTATCATCTTGGAGGATGGCATTACCACCTATGGCCTCCAGAGAAGGCTGAACAATTGGTCTCAAGATTTCGTTCTGGCATCTTGGGCCGGTCAAGTTGCCCTGGATGATGTAGAGTTGGGTCCTGCCGTGTCTGTAGAAGCCTCCCCAGACAATGACAGAACCCCTACCATAACGATCCACCTCTCGAATTGTGTCATCAGTAAATCGCTCTCCTGGTCGTCTCCAAACTCGAATTCTGCCATCATTGAATGACACGGTGAAGCGAGAT
Source organism: Oreohelix idahoensis (assembly GCA_024509875.1). NCBI lineage: Eukaryota > Metazoa > Mollusca > Gastropoda > Stylommatophora > Oreohelicidae > Oreohelix > Oreohelix idahoensis. Next base: position 180,704 of record JAMPIV010006957.1, on the reverse strand, counting down.
TCATCAGTGAAGAGAACTTGACTCCATTGTTCCCTTGTCCATCGGATGTGCTCGCGACACCAAGCAACACGGGCTCTGCGATGAGCAGGAGTAAGAGGGATTCTGACTGAAGGACGTCGAGCAGCCAGTACAAATTCATGTAAACGCCTGCGAATGGTGCTTTGACTGACATTAACGTTTACAGTTTGTCTCAGCTGACATCTTAGAGTGGAACAAGTCACTGTTCGATGGCGCAGGGCTGACAACAAGAGGTACCGGTCATCATGTCTATTGGTGCATCTAGGGCGACCTGGCCGGTGGCGATCCTCCACACTTCCTGTGGCCTGAAATTTCTCCACAATTCTTTGGATAGTAGAGTGTGACACTGCAAGCCGTCTAGTAACCTCACGGACAGATAAAACACTTTCAACCCACGCTATAGCCCTCATTCTTTGTAAGGTGTCAAGACTTCTTCTCGGTGACATGGTTTTTGCAAGTGATGAAACTACCCTAAGTCTGCTGATTGTAAAACAAATTAAGAGTGAACTCTGTTCACGAAAAGTCGCCATTGCACATGGAATGTCAATCAGCACGATTACTTCACCTGTTTGGTTGTACGGAAGTTTGAAAAAACAGATTAAAAATGTGAATTTATGGTCAGCAAACCAAATTGCACCAGATCACCATGGTTGTCGGTGAGTTGTTTTTATGCTTAACGTGCATAGAGGACTGTCAAAGGAAGATATTGCACCCATTTTTACTAAAAACTTCCTTCATTTAATCATTCTATGCGCTTATATAAAAGTGTATTGAAAATAATATGGTGGCCCTTGACTTTTGACGTGTAGTATACGTTCTCTTCTGTTTCTGTTTGTAGTGAACTCTGAGAAGTTTTGTAGAGAAACGTTAGATACAAGTCAGAGACACAACTGTCCTTGTAGTTCCCGGGGTGTCTCTGAGGAGACAACAGAAAAAATAGGACTGCTACTCCCATGCATGTCGTAGGAGACGACTAACATGAGATTGTTTATAGAAGCTGGCAACCTCATGAAAAACAAATTGCTATAGAAAACATTGCTGTAAGAACAGATAAAGGTTTCCTGCTAGGTGACCAGCAGCCGTGGTTATTCCATGCTTCATAGGGAACGACACAGGTAATGACGATAAGGAATGCGACAACAGTGACAAGATGAACAAACCAGAAACCGCCGGTCAAGTGGAGGAAATACGTTCTTGTCGTTACAAGGCGTAACCACAAATCTACGCTTGCTCTAGAAATTTCAAGGCCAGTTGGAACACATTAATCAATTTCTAAATGACAGCTGCTACGTAAATAAAATTGAGGGATTAATGCTTTGTTTAAACATCGTTTGCGATGTTTTCCCTGAAGAAATACAAAAAATCTTTAACGCAGTTCCAACACAAACACTCAGAGGTTTGTTGTTAATGTCTAGCGTGCAGCCTTAATACGTGTTAGAACGATCAAGAATTAATGTTGAGAGATATTTTAAAGTGTTTATTCTAAAATTTAAACTGATTTCCACCCTAACTCTGCAGACATGATTTCAGCAAGTTAAATCTTTAGAGTTCTCAGTGTTTCTATAGTAGATCCCCACTGCTCCTGTGTTGCCTACCTCTGCCCTAGTAAGACGGATGACTTATTTTCGTTTACACCCCTACCCCTTTTCCCACCGTTTCCCGGTAAAAAAGATAGTGAGGAGAAAACTGACAATAATCATTTTCCTTTGCGCGTCTTACGGAGCATGGAGCTACCACTACAGCTGGTACCATTACAGGAAGCCTGCACAAAGTAGTTAATGCTCTAGCAGCGGTGGTTTCTGTGTCAATATGTTTTGCATGATGAAGTTGCCAGTCCAAGGTACAACTTCATATTAGTACCACGTCCTGACGGTACAGTAGTTATCTTCTTTTTTGTCTCTTCACAGACGGCCGGAAACTACACGAGACAAAAATCGGTAATAATAAAAATTGATCTGATCACGTGTCGCCTGTGTATGGACGTAATCCTGTAATAGGTCACCAACATTTTCTGTCCTTGCCTTCATCTTACACCTTGACAGACTCACTTTTTAGTCCATCCGTTGATATTTCCTTTATACTTATAGTGCTGTCCACTTACCTTGTTGCATTCAATCTTGTTGTTAGTTATAATTTCCAACAAAGAACTTTATCTCCATATGTGTAAAGTTTATAGAATAACAGCCACAATAACACATAACAGTCGCCCGGATATGGTAAAAAATGTCGTCAATTGCATGTGATATACGCAATTATGCTGCCATCTTCTTGGACCCTTAGCACCTGAGTGACAAAGCAGTCAGTGGCCGTCGCGCCTAGTGGCGTCTTGTAGGGCAGCAGCAAAATGTCCTCACTTTGCTCGGTCGGTGGCCATCCTTCGTGCAGTGCTCCGACTCTAGTTCATGCTTTGCATCTCGGCTTCCACAGTTCTCCGCCAGGTTGTCTTTGGTCTGCCTCTCTTTCGCCGTTTTTCTGGGGTTCAGAACATAACAGTTCTTGTGATGGTGTCAGGGTCTTTTTATAAGGACATTGCCAACCCAGTTCCAACGTTTTCCCCACAATGATGGTGTGTATATCTTTTTTGACTGCACCGTATAAGCAGTTCCTGGTTGGAAATGGTGTTCGGCCAAAATATTTGAAGAATGTTCCTAAAGCAGGTTGTGTGGAAAGAGGACATTTCCTTTACTGTTACTATCCAGCACTCTGCACCGTGAAAAGTAAAGAAAGTACGCAACTTTCGTATAATCTTAATTTGGTGTTTGTGCTGTACTGAGTACTTCCAAATGTTGTTTAGGTTGGCGAAGGTTCTGGCTTAATTCATTCTGTTACTGATGAAATAATAATGACTATCAATAATCTTCACAGACCAGCATAGCTGGATAATGCAGCAGTGACGATGGAATACAAGAACTATTGTCTCATTAATAATAATAATAAAAATAATAAAAATAATAATGTAACAATAAAAATGGTAAAGTAATCAAAGAAACCAGAAGGTAGGTTTAAAAGAAAGCATGAAACATGTGAACATTTGTTACGCAACTGTTGATCGGAACCACATACTACTTCTTGCTATTCACAGCGCCGACATTAAGAAGGAAAAAAAATATATACATGCACATGGCACACACACACACACACACATACGCACACACATTCACAAAGCACTTAGACACGGGGCAGAAAGGGATAGAAACTGCAATAACAAAAAATACGTTTTAATCCCAGGTGAAATATCAACATAATTAATCTATTAGACGTTAACTGTCTTTAGATCAGACTTGTTTCTACACAGATTTTCAATGTTCTATTGCAGTGTTTCCAAAACTTAAAAATAAGGCGGGGAAGAGAGAGAGAGAGAGAGAGAGAGAGACATAGAGAGATGGACAGATTGATATAGAGAGAGGGAGAATGAGGATAGAAGATTGTCGTGAGGTGGATATGTGGTTGCCATGAATTAGAAAACTCTAATGAGCTGCAATAATAATAATAAGATAGATATCACGAAAAGTGATGTGGGGTGACTTAGGACGGCCTAGAAATAAAATTTATTTAAAAACAATTATCGCTCCTTCCAAGCCCACTCTCACAGTTATTCTTAAGAGCACCCGATCTCTCATATTCCCGTAACTAGAAGAAGGATCTGTAAGAATGAATAAGTCAGATTAGCGTAAGTAATCTGACTAGGGATGAAATCTGCACCAGCGAATTAACAAAAGGTTCAAAATTTAAACCTGATTATAATATTGTGCATGGGAGCAGCAGGCGACCTATAACTCCTGAGGGTCCTACAGGCAGACTGATGCCACAAGATCATACCAAAAGATTGGGAGATTGCTAACATAACACCCATATTTAAAAAAAGGATGACAACCGACAATGACGAAATCAAAGAGGCATATTTCTTCTCAGTGTCCCTGGTAAAATTTACTCTAAATTCCTGGAGCACAGACTCAGACGCCTAGTTGAGCCACAAATGGATGAGGTACAATGTTTGTTTGTTTTTTGCTTTTTTTTTGCCAAGCAGTACCAAGGTTTGCTCCAGGGGACCTTGTTAAATGCCTTTTCCAGATCTAAGAAGCAAAGATGGATCTCACTCTTATACTCAAGAGCCTTTTCACTCAACTGTCTGAGTGTGAAGATTAGGTCTTGGGTACTTCGATTTGCTCGGAAGCCACACTGGACCTCATGCATTTGTGGCTCAACTAGGCGTCTGAGTCTCTGCTCCAGTATTCTAGAATAGATTTTACCAGGGACACTGTGGTAGATTATGATTAAGTGATTTCATATATCTTTCTTTATCTTCATTTTTCTTTTCTTCTACCTTCTCTGTCACCTACGCCTGTAGGAATTTAACCCTCTGATATTCAAACCTCTGTCTTTCTTATAATTTAGCAAGCAGTTTATGGCTGGTAGCATTTAATTGCATTCTCTTTGATGCAGGTTAGCGAGCAGACCTGGTCCCGCTCACCTGTAATTATCTCGGCAGCGATCATAAAAATTGCCGTAATGAGATCAGTTGGTGATGGAAAGGGGAGACATTTTGTCTATTACCTTTGCCTGGATTCGTTCGTTGTAAGTTAATTTACAAGATGCGAACCGCCATATCAAAGACTCTCGCTATAATTCATTTACGACCACTTCTGCAGATGGCGAGAGTGAGGCGATAATATACGTAGATTCTGTTTCATCTAGATCTTAATATAGACCTGGCTTCGACATTGGTGCGATAAAATTTGTATGATTCGCAGTATGAGATAGAATTTATGTAGATTTTCCAATGGTGCCAACATCTGGCAAGAGTCTGCTAGTTACAACTTTCCCTTTGATTCTTTGTCAGTTTCAGATATTTATACCCCAGCAGTTTAGACTTCATTCATTCAGTACTGCCACAGCTTTAGAGATACAACTAGCGCGAGTTCTAGAATCACCGTAATAGTAGAGTCTTAGTTTCTTGTGGAGAAAATCTTAGAAGTTTGTGTGAAGGTAAATATATATGACTAGTATTGTCGAGTGATAGAATTGTTAGTTCGAATTATATCTTCACTAGATTGTGTGCAGAGTGATTTACTAGTTTAATCGTCATTATGAATTCTCTAAGTTTACTGTGTTACAGTGGATAGCGGAATAATTATATTTCTAGCTAAAACTCATTCAGCTATAAATAAATTTAATTAAATTGCTAGTAACCAGAACTCCGCCAATGCCTCAATGACAATGGAAAGCGACTCCTTAGATTCTGCAGTGAGCAGAATCTGATCATTACAAACACAAAGTTCCCCCATAAGCGCATACATGCATACACTAGATGTGAACCAACCAAGAATGAGAAGTCAGTGATCGACTATGCCATTGTTCGGAGAAGCTCATTCAGATATGTCCGAGATGCAAGAGTCTGGAGGGGGCCAGAGATTGGAAGTGATCACTACCTGCTAACAATCAAACGAACAACTGAAAGAGTTGCTCAGCCTAGGAACTGCCCAACATCACGCAAGAAACCAAGTAAACGAGCAGGAGAAATGAGCATTAGGACCTACAAGCTGAGAGAGCCAGAAATTAAGACCAGATATCAGGGGCTTATTGCTACAGCAGTGAGCAACACAGAAAAACGACCTGATGACTTGGAAACCCTCTGGAATAAATTCAAGGATATCATAAAGACAGCTGCTGCAGAAGCATGCGGTGAAGTCCGACTTGGGAACCAGAGAAAGAGGACACCTTGGTGGACAGAGGAAGTCAAAGAGAAAATAAGAGAGAAGAAAATGGCATGGAAACAATACTTAGGAGCTAAAAACACAACAGGACAAATGGAAAAATATAGAGAATATGTGACACTCAGAACAGAAGCAAAGAACAAAGTGCTAGCAGCAAAACAGAAGTCCTGGGAAGAATTTGGAGAAAAGCTAGAAAAAGATGCACAAGAAAACCAGAAATTGTTCTATAAGACCCTAAAGAACATGAGGAAAGAAAAACAATGCCCTCTCAAATTTATAAAGGACAAGCAAGGCAAATTGCTTACTGCCCCGAAGGAAGTAATGGAAAGATGGAAAGAATATTTCTCAGAACTCCTGGATGGTGAGCATGATGAAGCATCAGAAATGATAACCACTGACACAGAAGAGGAAACCAATGATGGCGAAGATGACATAAAGATGGAAGAACTGAGGGCAGCACTAGAGAAAATCAAGATGGGCAAAGCAGCAGGGCATGATGGTATAACAACAGAAATGGTTAAGTACATGGGAGCATCAGGCGACCTATTACTCTTAAAGGTCCTACAGGCAGCATGGTGCAACAAGACCATACCAAAGGATTGGGAGATTGCCATCATAACACCAATTTTCAAAAAGGGTGACAATCGACAATGTGGAAAACCATAGAGGCATATCCCTTCTCAGTGTCCCTGGTAAAATCTACTCTAGAATCCTAGAGCAGAGACTCCGACGCCTAGCTGAGCCACAATTGGATGAGGTCCAGTGCGGATTCCGAGCAAACCGAAAGTACTCAAGACCTAATCTTCACACTCAGACAGCTGAGTGAAAAGGCCCTTGAGTATAAGAGTGAGATCCATCTTTGTTTCATAGATCTGGAAAAGGCGTTTGACAGGGTCCCCTGGAGCAAACTTTGGGACTGTTTGGCAAGGAAGAATATTCCAGCACCTCTGATTCATGCTATACAGAGCTTCTACAAGTCTTGCAGAAATTATGTGAGGACAGCAAACCATAAGTCAGAAGAGTTCAGAACCACCACTGGTGTAAGACAAGGTGATATCCTATCACCTTACCTCTTCATACTCCTTATGGACGATGTCATCAAGGCATGTAAGGAGAGAACAAGAAAGTATTCAGTGGGGTACTGGAAGATGAGACAGGTCTATATTTCGGAGCTGGCATTTGCTGATGATGTTGCCCTGATTGCTAAATCAGAGGCACATCTCCAATCCAACCTGCAAGTCTGGAAGGAAGAGCTGGAGAAGAGAGGGATGGTCATAAGCAGCTCTAAAACAAAATCCATGGTGATATCACGAGAAGAAAGAAAACATCAGATTAAGTTGGGAGAACAGGTCCTGGAGCAGGTCGACCACTTTAAATATCTCGGAGCTATTATAGACCGAAAGGGAGGCATCAAAGAAGAGTTGGCCACTCGAAAAGCAGCGGCTGGGAGACTTTTTCAGGCCATAAATCGTGGATTCCAAGGATTGCGAGTATCAGCAAGGTAAGTAGCTAGTAACCAGTCAGAGAACATTTTAACTAACTAAGTAAACGCACTGATTCATCATGAGTGTTGACGAGATATGTATTTATTTCTAATTCATGATGATTGATTTTTTTAATGACTAGAATTTACTTCACGGGAGTTCTAAACGATAAGACAAGCTCTAAGTTTGTGGTTTATAATTTAAGTTAATGATCGAAGTGAACATATTCTATTTACGCGCAGGATTGTGTATACTATATTAGGGTTGAATATTTATGTTTTTCTCTTCCATTTATACAGTATCTGGGTCAAACCCAAAGCCTACCAGCGGTTTCTGTTTATGTATAGCAGAGAATAACTAGACGAAAAGAACTATTTTTTTCTGGAAAAATTTATATTGTAACTGGCATTGAGTTCCAGAGTTCTTTTCCAATAATCACAGTTTTACAGTCGGCCCGTGGTGGCGACTAAATCAAACATTTAACATAATCAAACCTGTGACATTAATTGTATAACAACCACTGTGGTGAGAAGAAGATAAATCCTGAACAGAGTTATTTACCTGCAACTCGAGGTAACGATCGATTGTTTCAAGCTACTGTACCCTTGTGAACATTAGACATCATAATTATTTTACTAACTGGACAAAAATTGAAGTGACATTTATCAGCATCCTTCGTATCATAGTGAAGCGAGCGCTTCCCAAGATTTGAATTTATTAGCATTGGAGAAGCTGGGGCTTGTTTTGCCTAAACATACCATTGGATGGGCTGTATGTTCCTTAAACAATTGTTCCAGATGTGGTGAGAGTGCCTATTAGGTAAGAACGCATGTCTTGTGATCACAAGTGTGTCAGAGCGAGAAAATGCAGGGATGATTAATTCTTTGATTCTATAATCCATATATCCATTGATTGTTTTTCTTCTTAAAGATTACATATGCTATCTATTTCAGAGTAGATTACAGGAAAAAACGTCTGTTATTTACGGTAGAGAGAAATCCTAAACCATAGTGTATAAATCTGTGATTCTTTGGGGCGAATAACTTCTCTTATAACGGGATCTTGGTTCAACAGAGGGGGAAAGGATTACACCTATGGGTCAACTCTTTTATTGATTCCTTAACCTATGTTTATTTGTGTATTGATTTTGATAGTCTAAATTTATTTACTGTGTTGTGAAAATTTCTTATGATAAATAAAATTTACATAAACTTATTCAAGTGTGTCGGTCAGCTCGTCCAACAATATCTATATTCCATTGTTATAGTTTTCACGTTTGTATGTCAAACTGTCGTCACTTATGTGAGTGTGTCGGTGAGTGGTTGATATAGTACATCTATATAACTGAGTATCTGTCTGACAAATACTTTCTGTTGTAGAGATAGGCTGAGCGAGAGGATCTCCTCGAGTCTCAGGGACAGAATTACCTAGCTTTCACCATCTCACTCGTGGAAATCTATTTTTATTATTATCTCTCACTGAGTCACCTCAGGTTCTAGTCTATTCAGAAGGGACCAATCTGTGTCTTAATTCCCCTATCACAAATCTACGACAGACACTGAGAAGGGATATGCCTCTATGGTTTCCACATTGTCGGTTGTCACCCTTTTTGAAAATCGGTGCTATTATGGCAATCTCCCAATCCTTTGGTATGGTCTTGTTGCACCAAGCTGCCTGTAGGACCCTTAGGAGTAATAAGTCGCCTGATGCTCCCATGTACTTAACCATTTCTGGTGTTATACCATCATGCCCTGCTGCTTTGACCATCTTGATTTTCTCCAGTGCCGCCTTCAGTTCTTCCATCTTTATGTCATCTTCATCACCATTGGTTTCCCCTTTTGTCAGTGATTATCATTTCTGATGCTTGACCTTGCTCACCATCCAGGAGCTCTGAAAAATATTCTTTCCATCTTTCCATTACTTCTTTTGGGGCTGTAAGCATTTGCCATGCTTGTCCTTTATAAATTTAAGAGGGCACTGTGTTTCCTTCCTCATATTCTTTAGCGTCTTATAGAACAATTTCTAGTTTTCTTTCGCATCGCTTTCTAGCTTTTCTCCAAATTCTTCCCAGGACTTCTGTTTTGCTCCTAGCACCCTGTTCTTTGCTTCTGTTCTGAGTATCATGTATTCTCTGTATTTCTCTGTAGTTCCTGGTGTGTTTTAGCTCCTAAGTAATGTTTCCATACCTTTTTCTTCTCTCTTATTTTCTCTTTAACCTCATCTGTCCACCAAGGTGTCATCTTTCTCTTGTTCCCAAGTCGAACTTCACCACATGCTTCTGCTGCAGCTGTCTTTATTATGTCCTTGAATTTCAGCCAGAGTGTTTCCAGGTCATCAGGTTGTTGTTCTGTGTTTCGCACTGCTGTAGCAATAAGCCCCTGGTATCTGGTCTCTCAGCTTGTAGGTCTTAATGCTTGTTTCCCCTGTTCGTTTACTTAGCTTCTTGCGTGATGTTAGGCAGTTCCTAGGCCGAGTAACTCTTTCAGTTGTTCTTTTAATTGTTAACAAGTAGTAGTAACTTCCAATCTCTGGCCCCCTCCGCACTCTAGCATCCCGGTCATACTTGAATGAGCTCTTCCTAACTATGGCATAGTCGATCACTGACTTCTCATTCTTTGTTGGTTCACACCTAGTGTATACATGAATGCGCTTATGGGGGAACTTTGTGTTTGTAATGATCAGATTCTGCTCAGTGCAGAATCTAAGGAGTCGCTTTCCACTGTCATTAAGAGTATCTTCTCCATATCTTCCGATAACCTCCCCCCCCCTCCCCCTTATCTAGCATGGTCATTTCCAACTCTGGCATTGAAATCTCAGAGCAGGATTACTTCACCCAGGCAGTCGTCTACTGTCCTTTGAAGCAGCTCGAAGAATTCCTCCCTGACCTCTTCTCACTCATCTTCATTCGGCCCATACACAATGACAAGGTTGACTATGGTTTCTCATTCTTTTAGTTTTAGGGCCATAATGCGTTCCAAGACAAAGTTCCATCCCTTGATCCCTTTGGTTTTTGGCCACAATACAGCGCACGCCCCCTTTAGCTCTTTCAGATGTGGGACACCACTGTAGAGCAGCGTGTCGCCATCGAGATCCATAACTCCTTGTCCTTTTTTTCTTTGTTTCCGTTATAGCCAGGATTTCTCTTTTGGCTTTCCTCATCTCTTCCACCAGCTCCTCTTCCTTCCCATTTATACTTCTTGTGTTCCATGTTCCGTAAGTCGTAGTCCGTAGTCCGTTCCAGTTCGTCGCCTTTAGAATCAGTCCGGTTTTCTCTCTTATGTTTCTCGTAATCTGGTTTTTAAGACAAACAGGTGATTGGCCTGTTGTGCCTTTGCATGGTGGAGGGGCTGCCTCCTTACGGCCTCCATGCAGGCCGCCCTCCTCCTTTTTCAGCCGGGCTTGGGACCGGCCTAGGCGGAGTTGCTCGTACAGTCATGGGTGGAAATATAGAGGAATAAAAGTTATATTCTTTTTTGTCTCTTCATAGACTACCGGGAACTACACGAGACAAAAATGCGTATTAATAAAATAATAATAATTGATCTGATCACGTGTCGCCTGTGTATGGACGTAATCCTGTAATAGGTCACCAACATTTTCTGTCCTTGCCTTCATCTTACACCTTGACAGACTCACTTTTTAGTCCATCCGTTGATATTTCCTTTATACTTATAGTGCTGTCCACTTACCTTGTTGCCTTCAATCGTGTTGTTAGTTATAATTTCCAACAAAGAACTTTATCTCCATATGTGTAAAGTTTATAGAATAACAGCCACAATAACACATAACAGTCGCCCGGATATGGTAAAAAATGTCGTCATTTGCATGTGATATACGCAATTATAATGGCATCTTCTTCTTGGACCCTTAGCACCTGAGTGACAAAGCAGTCAGTGGCCATCACGCCTAGTGGCGTCTTGCAGGGCAGCAGCAAACTGTCATCACTTTGGTAGGTTGGCGCTCGTGCAGTCATGGATGGAAATATAGACGAATAAAATGATCCGAGGGCGGTCACTCTTAAGATTGACACAAGAAATTGGAGTTTATGCAAAAGGAAGGCTAAAAAGGGAAGGGGTTGGAGATACTAGAGGTACAGACAAGAATATGCAAAAGGAAGGCTAAAAAGGGAAGGGGTTGGAGATACTAGAGGTACAGACAAGAAATGGGCCTCGAGCTACGGGTACAATTGACAGAATAATTCTGAGCCAATTCGTCACAAAGATTTAAAAAAACTTTGAGGCTCAGACTAGAAGGTGAAAACGTTGAGGCTAGAACGTAAAGACGTTGGGGATGAGGCTGGAAGGTGAAAACGTTGGGGCTGAGGCTAGTAGATGAAAACGTTGCGGCTGAGGTTAGAATGTAAAAACGTTATAAGGCAAAAGGTACATTTTAGAATTCCATGTCCCGAGTTTAGAACGAGCTTTTTTAAAAAAACGTGTATACCGATTCTACAGAACGTTCAAAGTTTTCTAATATATTCAAGAAGATTAGAGGGTACAATGTGATTTAATTATGCGCAGTAGATGCACTAAGATGCACTAAGATGCAAACAGGTGTTATTAGACTCCCGTTTTATTCCATGTATGTGTGAAGCGATGAAAACAATTCTTAACTTTACTTAATATAAATACAAAAAGTTGAAACCCAGTGATTTATCAAAATTAATTTGAATTGTGCTTGCCTCTTTCACACTTAGGATTTCCCAGCTGAAGGAAAACTGCAATATTGTCTTTCTCATTAACAATAATGTAAACTGCATTAAAATTTTTTTTTAAATATGTAAAAAAAACTATTGTTTAATAAACCTATTTCCTCATGTTAAAAAAGACATGTTTTGTCTAAGGTTGAAATTACATTGATACAAACATTAATATCATTCTTATCATCATCATTGTCTTTCTCGCTCCTGATGGAGCATGGAGCCATGACAGCAACAAGCCCCCCTTATATTAAGCCTGTACCAAGTATTCACATCCTGTTGCAGAGGTGGTTTCTGTTTCAATTTCTTTTAGCTGATGAGGTTGCCAGCTTCATGCACAACCACATATCAGTTGCCTGGTACGACATGCCTGATAGAGCACTAGTTCTATTCTGTTGAAGGTCTCATCAGAGACTCCCCAGGGACTACACAGGGCCAAGTATTTATATACATAAGTTGAACTGGACGGTTGCAATTAAATTGTTCTTAAAATAGCTTTTTTGGTTTTAATATCTGAGTGCAGACTATTGCTCCTGTCTCGTGCCATCAGTTCTTTCAATATCTTCCTCAACATTTTTATTTTTGATGTCTCCAGTTCTCTTCTCCATGCGTTTTGTGGTCTACCTCAGCTTTTCTTACCCTGGAGATTTCACGACAAGAACTGTCTTGTAGTGCTTTCAACAGGTTCTTTAATGAGAGCCATACTTATCGCCAGAGTCTTCTTTTTATCTGTTGTTCCACTGGCACTGGTCTGGTTCTTGTCATCAGTTTCATATTATTGGCATTAATATTTTTAATCTTCCTTAAATTTTGATGCACGATTCTTTGAATTGTAAAATGATATGAGCCATTGCTGAATGACAAACACACACACACACACAAAAAGTAAAAGAACAAACTGAAACCAAAAAAAAAAATATGTTTCAATATTTTCAGATTCTCTGGTTCTCAGAACGGCTAAAAACTGTTCTTATAAGATTTTCTTCGTTCCCAAAATTTGCCATGTTTTTCATGAAAAAAAGCAACAACAATAAAAACAACTCGTGCGAGTTTTCTAAAAACAAAAAAAATAAATAGAAAGATTGTAGCAATCTTATCTCAGAATAATTTATTCATTCTTGATGGTTTGTCTACCTTGTTTTAGAGCTCGAAAAGCAGAGTGTATTGAAACGATAGACATTAACATGTGTAATTTTATCTGAGAAACAAAAGTTCGTAATTAATTCAGAGAATCTGTGAACAGTCTAAAAGAGGACAAGAGTAGGGTGGGAAATTCAAGAGAGGCTTGATTTACTTGCCCAACAAACTAGTGCGACATCCCACCAATCAGTTAAGCTGCATAGAAAGTAGCAGCACGGTTGAAATAAGAAACATACGACATTGTAAAAGATAAGAGGAGATTGTATAAAGTTGACAAGTGGAACGGAATATCCCATCCCAACTAACATAATTCACCCGTGTGTTACCGGGGCCCGAAAGGGGAGCAAAGAATAGTAACACTGTACCCTACCAGGCATGTCGTAAAAAGTGACTAAGGAATGTTGGGCATGGGGCTGGTTACCCCATCCCGTAAAAAACTTGTTACCACAAAAACTTCAACAAACATGGACATGTCTTGGAAGTAATATAGACAAAGTTGGAGGGACAGACAGTGATATCAAAATAAGAATACAAAAAGCAAGAGGAGCTTTCATTGCATTGGGAAACATATGGAGAACAAGAGAAATCAAGTCCAACACGAAAATAAGAATCTTCAACTCAAATGTCAAGTCAGTCCTATTGTATGGCTCTGAGACATGGAGAACAATAAAAACAACAACCAAAAAGCTACAGACTTTTATAAACGGGTGCTTGCGTAGAATAGTAGGATTGAAATGGTGTGACAAAGTCACAAATGTGGAATTGATGACAAGAACCAGACAAGTGCCAGTGGAACAAGAGTAGAGAAGAAGACGCTGGCGATGGATAGGACACACATTGAGGAAACCTGTTGATAGCATTACAAGGCAGTCCTTGTTCTGGAATCCACAGGGAAAGAGAGGCAGAGGTAGACCAAAAAACACACGGAGAAGAGAGCTGGAAACAGAGGTGAAAATGATGAGGAAAACATGGAAAGAACTTGAGCGGATGGCACAGGACAGGAAGACTTGGCATGTGTTTGTTGAAGGCCTATGCTCCTTGGGGAGCTAAAGGGTATTGAATTGAATTGAGCTAACATAATTACCGATGTATGTTACGTCGGTCGGTCTCACTCAAAATAGTAACTCGCGCCAGAAAAAAAAGTGCGTAACGCACGGTGTGCAACTTGCGCGGCGTGGGTGTTATATAAAACAAATACTTTGGTTTTATTTTTTTTATTCTTTCACGAAATTAGTAGCGCTCGGCAAAGAAAAAGTGCGTAAAAATTGGTGTGCATGAGCCCCCACCCGATGTACAAATCATGAAAACTTGAAAGTTTTTGTTAAAACCACTTATTATCAGGGAACACTCTTTGAAAACAATCCACGCATTTTCACACGAAATGTTGTCATCAAAGAACTTTTAAGTTGAATCTAAAATAACATAATTCTCGCCGTGTGTATGTTGGTCACAGCTGAGGAATGCAACCGTGTTGAAAAATTTTATTGTTTCCATTATATATACTCTCCCGAAAATAGTTACCATCAACAACGAAAAGCGTTCAAATGACGGTGTTCATGAACAGTTTGATTACACTGTATAATGGAAAGAAACCAAAAACACTCTAAGAATGTACTTCTATCTGCTCATCCAGGAACGGAAACAGCACACTATAATTAAAAACCCGTAAAGTTTGACGGGTTATTGCTAGAATGTGCAATAAGTGCAGAGGAAAAGAAGACACCATCATCACTATTGTCAATACCATTTAGCTCCGCATAGAGACAGAACTGTAAGAAACCAATGCCAAGCCCTCTTGTCCTGTGCCATCCGAGCAAGGTCTGACCATGTCAACGTTATCTGTTTTATTCTATCTGTAGTTCCCTTCTCCGTGTGTGTGTGTTTTTTTTTTGTCTTCACTATTTCTGTTATCCTGGGGATTCCAGAATAGAGACTACACTTGAATGCTATCATCCGTTTTTTGTTTCAATGTATGTTCTATCTAACGCCCGCATCTTCTCTTTACCTCTCGTTTTATTGGGGCTTGTCTGGTTCTTTCCATTAGTTCCACATCAGTGATCTTGTCACCCCAGTCCAATCTTTCTATTACGCGCATGCATCAGTTTATGCCTTGATGTATGGATGCTAGTCAGGAGCAATGTCTACAACCCACAAAAGCCAGATCCAAACCTCAGAAATGAGGTATCTGAGGAAGGTGGTTGAAGTAACAAGAAGAGACATAGTCCGCAACCAGACGATGCGTCAAGGCCTAAAAACCCACCCCCTGCAGACCCACGTAGAACAGTGACAACTAAGATGGTTTGGCCATGCTGAGGAGTGGGTGAAGATCGGCTACCACGACAATCATGGGAAACAGAGCCAGGGATCCAGACCTCCAGGACGACCTGAGTCCACTGGGAGGATAACATTAGACAATCTTTGAAGGACCATGGAATAGAATGGACCCAGGCCAGGAGGATACCGATAGGACAGTGTGGTGCTCTCTTTTTCAAACCTCTGCACCTCACGGTAGAAGAGGAACGACTAAGTAAGTAAGTATCAGTTTATGAAAGTGTATCTTTCTGGTTGTAATTTGTGTTGTTCTCCACGTTCCACAGCCATACAATAGGACGGACTTGACATTTGAGTTACTTTTGTGCTGGCATGGCCGGATTAGGAACTCCGGAGACCCTAGGCTATTAAGATATTTCTAAAAGGTAAAATTAAAAAAAAAAAAAAAAAAAAAAAAAAAAAACGAATTGATTTCAGATAAATATATAATTATATGTTAAAAAAAAAAACAAACAAACAAACAAACAAGCTGTTACGTACATTTATTACCTAAGGGGGTAGTCGTCGGTCCTACCAAATGTACGCACCAGTCTTGAGATAGTTATATTATTTGTGCGTTCGATTGATTCACGCACTGACGTGCACAATGCTGTGTGAGTTGCTTTGGACGCACGTGTAACCTAGTTGAGAGTTTGTGACGTCAGGTTTTGAAGTGGAAACATGGAACTGGCTTGTGTCCATGATTGTAATTTTATATTGTGTATCCAATGGCATGTTGAAGGAAGCCATTTATTATTGTGATTTGTATTGGTCTTCAGGTCGAAGCCAATCGCAGTTATGTCACGTAAGTTATCGCCCACTTCTTATTTTAATGCTGCATAAAAAGGCCGCTCTACTACTAATCTAGCGGGAATTTTATCATTCCTAGAATGGATCTACAGAGTCGCTTGCCTTTAAGATTTGGATCGTAGACGGAGAATTCCTACGAGTAGAAGAAGTTATATTGTTTACCTTATGCACATGTTTTAAATGCCGTTCATGCTTCAATGCCAAAGTCGTGGCACGGATGTAAAGAGAGGTTAGCCAACTGAAAGCCTTTTAACTGATAGGATTATCGTATATGACTTTGTGTGAAATTATATGATGTACAACGCTAGGTAGGATGAACGTCTGGGAATTTTAACAAATGTAATATGGAAGATTTCATCCCAGAGTATGAATACGTTACCATGATAGACGTCCTTGAAAGAAGGTCAACGGTCGTGACTGAGAAGGATATTATACGGTAACAGTTTTGTAATCCTTAGTCTATGGACAGAGGTCTTTACTAGAAGAGAATCTTCAGGAACTTTAGCAGCAATAATTAATATGTTGTCGTGTGATCTTTGCGCCTGTGACGATGTCCGTCTTGTCCACTTCGTGTCCTGGTGAATAAAATCTATGTAAAGTTACCAACGACTTGTGTGCTGCCAATACTTGACCAGTTCACCCAATTCAAGATACTTGTTGGTTTTCGTTTGAAAAACATTGTTGACATTTATTCCGTTGTAACCATTCGCGTTTCAATTCATCACTATGAAAACGACATCCAACAATAACTGGTAGGCCAGTGCGGTCTGGAAGTAATTTCAGGAACGTACCCATCCAATTGATCGTTTGAAAAGAAGAATTTTTACTTTCAAGGCGACATCATCTCAATTTGGATCCTAGCGGAATATGAATCAAAATCAACTCAAATGCTCAAGGTCTTCAATCAACCTCCACGTCAAGTTTCACAGTGACTGATTACTTGGAGATCATCTCTTCATCATTATTGCGTGCGAGCTGTAATCTAGATAAGCAGAACGAAGTATTTTATCTGTAGACGTACATACACGGGGACGAGGCACTTTGATTTTTACCTGCACGCGAGCTAAGTATAACTTGTATCCGTTATACACTTTATTACAATTAGCTGTGCCTTAAATGTCCATATATACATATTTTCCGTGTTATGTGTTATGTTTTGTGTATTCTTCGCGGGAGGTTGGGAGGTTGATCTGACGAACGAGATCCATCTCGAAGCCAATTCGGGCTCTTCGTCAGACGTTCTGTAGGACATTATTTTGCAGACTTCCCGCAGTGGAATGTTCCTACGCGTGAGCGTAGAAGGATTCTAGGTCCACTGTGTCTGGTGGTCTGTGACACCTGTCTGTTTTAGCTGTAGTGTCACGTTTACTTGTTGTTTTTGGTAGCTATTTTACTTGTACCTTGGTTTTATGATGAATTTTGTTTGTATTTCGCGTCCATCTCACCTTTCCTGTCGTTTAGTTTTTTACAAAACCTATGTTTTTTACACTGTGTTGTCCATTGTCTTGTGCATTATTTAATCGCAGTTATCATCGTAATTCTTTACGACATTCCATTTTAGTTTCTCATTTTATTTTAATTGGATTTCTGCGAACGTCTTCGTTTGTTTTGAATATCTTGTCGTGTCATTATTGTGCTATTGTCTGTCACATTACTGCTTTCACACCATTACATGTTATAAATTACATTATTAATTATTAATATTATTGCCTATTATATAAATTGATTTTACCGTTCTAGAACAGGAACGAAGAACACTAGTTGTAGTAACACTTTTAAGTAGTATTATTACATAATAATATTGAAATGGCTACCTTAGACTATTTCATTAAGCAAGCAAAAGCTCTTCAGATGGCTCCTGATGAAGCTAAAGCATTTGCACTGTCAGAATATAAGAAAGCTCAAGAAATAGAAGCTGATCAGAGAAGATTGGAAACTTTACGTTTGGAAAATTTGAAATTTGAGGCAGATCAAAAACGAATTGAGGCGGAGGAGAATGAGAAAAAAATGAGATTAACCGCCGAACTGGAAGAGAAACGTGCTGAGGAAGATAAACAGAGGAGAAGATTTGAGGCGGAGGAGAATGAGAAAAAAATGAGATTAACTGCTGAGGAGGATGAAAAGAAGAGGAAATTTATAGCTGAGGAAGATGAGAAAAAAATGAGATTAGCCGCTGAATTAGAAGAGAAACGATTTCTGCGAGAGGCAGAACAGAAACAAAAGGAGGCTGAAGAAAGACTTAGAAAAGAAATGGAAGTTAAACACAAGGAAATGGAACAGAAACAAAAAGAAATGGAAGAAAGAAGATTGATAGCTGAACAAAATACATTACGACTTCAGCTTGAGAGGGAAGAGAATGAGAAAAAACGACAGCATGAACTGAAATTAGCAGAGTCAGAATATGAGAGACTTAGGTTAACTCAGGAATCTAATTCTCAGAGAACTTTTGAAAGCCACACTTCATCCAGACAGGATCATTTTAAGGAAATTCACCTTAAATTACCAAAATTTAATCCCCCGTCTGATGACGTAATATTCTTCCTAGATAGGTTTGAGGCCACTTGTGGGTCTTATAACGTGGATAAAGCTCTATACTGTACATATTTATCCAGATTACTTACAGGGGATGCATTAGCAGTTTATCATACCACCAGCATTGGTGAGAAAAATGACTACAATGCTCTTAGAGCAGCACTTCTGCAAAAATTCCAAATGACAGAAAACGAATATCGTTTGAGATTTCACACATTACTACCTCAATCTGCCAGAAATTTTAGTGATTTTCTGTCACAGATACGACTAACATTAGAAAGATGGATCGAATTATCCAAAATTGAAAAGTCGTATGAAGGTCTCTTTGATTTACTGATGCGCGATAAGGTACTTTCGTCGGTAAATCCTACATTTCTCGCATTTTTACACGAACGGAAACCTTTATCAATGAAAAACTTAGAAGAACATGCAAAAAATTTTTGCACTGCTCACCCAAACATGGATCTAAGTAACGCGCAGATTAAGAGTGAATTGCCTGTTGCTTTTGCAGCACAACAAAACAATTTTTCACGCAATCGTTCTTTTAGTGCTGATAGGTATGTCAATAAGGGAAATAATCATAATTTCAACAATGATAACTTTTACAAAGGGAAGCAATTTCAACAATCTGCTCCATTTAATGTTTCTTGGAACCAAACTCACAGATCGCGAGATTTTGGTAACAATTATTTTAAAAATAATCAAGGACATTATAATAAACAAAACTGGAGATCAAGGTCTCAGGGTCCGCAAAACAGACAATTTTTTGGAAATAAACCATTTAACCAACATCATAACGATCATTCTACAAATTATCGGACTAATCCAAATTTTAACTCTAGCAGAAACGACAATTATGGCAATTTTAATGACAAAAATCACAATCGATCGCGCCGACGAGATAGATCGTCGAATAATACAGGTAGACATTCTAATGTTGCTTTTAATGATACACAGGCTAACATTGAACAGGGTAAAGTAGCTGAAACTCACAATGCTATGTCTTGTTCTCTAGATTGTTCCCAGGTGAAAGACTGTCCAGAATGCTCGACTCTTTTCCAGCCTAAGGCGATCACGACGCTGCGTTGCGGACATACCTTGCCTAGCCTGCCTGCAGTCTGTACAGCCACTGCTGCGTCAGTACACCAGGGACAGGGCTCTCTTAAGTTTCACAAGGGATTTGTCAATAATATTTCATGCTCTCTCCTATTTGACTCAGGTTGTACAACAATCGGTGTCCGGACTTCGCTGATCAACCCAAGTTGTGCCACGGGCCGGGTTGTCAAATGTGTAACATTTGGTGGCACAATTGAAACATTTCCCACTGCTATTATTGATCTTAACACACCTTTCTTTTCAGGAAAGATCCAAGCATGTCTTCTGCCTAACCCAATTTGTGATGTAATACTGGGTCGCATACATGGTATTAAAGAGTGTACACCTCAGCAAATAGCTGAATGGGAAGAGCGACATATTCAAACTGCAAATGCAGTAGTGACTAGAGCGCAAGCTACTAATATGTCGCATGATACACCTATTGAACCTACAGTTCATACCACTTGTGATGATGATGCTCCTATTTCACGGGAGTTGTTTGCAACATTGCAAAAGAATGATAATTCATTAAAAAAATTCTTTCAGTATGTTAACAAAAAGAATACAAGCAACAAACTTGCAAAATCTAGACATGACTTTATACTTAAAAATGGGATTTTGGTTAGAGTAATACGGGAAAAGGATTTATCCTTATGTTCTCAGATTCTTGTCCCATCCTGTATGAGATCTCGTATATTACGACATGCTCATGACTCGCAATGTGCGGGCCATATGGGTTTTTCGCGTACCAAATCCAGAGTGCTTTCGGCATTCTACTGGCCAGGCGTCCATAGAGATGTTACTCTCTATTGTCGGTCCTGTTTGATATGTCAAGAAGTTAAGTACGGGGTCCTTTTCATGCGGCTCCTATTCAAGCTGCGGACATCCCGATTAGACCATTTGATAAAATGGCCATTGACATTATTGGTCCAATGCTTCCATCTGCTAGAGGGCATACGCATATTCTTACGTGCATTGATATGTGCACTCGTTGGCCTGAGGCCATCCCTCTCAAGAACACTTCATCTGCCAGTGTAGCAGAGGCATTGATGTTAATCTTCTCACGCATTGGTTTTCCACGGAAAATCTTGTCGGATCATGGGGTTCAGTTCATTTCTGAATCCATGTCTCAAGTTATGAAGACATTAGGTATAGACAGATCTCTTAGTTCTATTTATCATCCGATGTCAAATGGGTTAATTGAGCGTCTCAATAGGACACTCAAGCAGTTGTTGGGTAAGATGACTCAAGACCATCCCCAAGACTGGGATCGGGTCCTACCCGCTTGTCTCTTTGCGTATCGCGAGGTACAAAATCAAGCAACGGGGTTTTCTCCGTTCCAGCTTGTTTTTGGCATGCAACCACGCGGTCCGATGTCGTTAATCCACGACTTATTGGTGGATGAGAATATTGAAGAGGAAACTCAATCCTCTTATGAGTATGTGATCTCTCTTAGAAAGAAAATCATAGATGCTTGTAGACTAGCTACTGCATCATCCGAACATGCCAAAGAAAAAGCTCGTCTATCTGCAAACAAATATAGACGTCTTCGCCAGCTCATACCTGGTGATGAAGCTTTTGTATTACTCCCTGCGCATAACAATCGTCTTTTAATTACCTGGAGAGGTCCTTTCAGGATCATCTCAAGAATATCCGATGTCGACTACATCGTTGATGTTAATGGCAAACATAAAACCTTCCACATTAACATGTTGAAGGAGTATTACTCACGTCCTGATTATCTACAATCGGTGTTCCAAGCAACTGACGATCCTACACCACCTATTCAACACTATTCTAGTTTGTCAGTCATCCAAGAAGAGGAATCTTCTTTCGATGATGTACAACTACCAATACCAGTTGTACCACTCCATTCCACTGAGAAATGGAATGATGTTACTATCTCATCTACTCTTACTGATGATCAACGTCAGCAAGTCTCTAAAATTCTACACACGTATGAGGATGTCCTCACTGACATCCCAGGTCATACGTCAGTCATCCAACATGACATTATTCTGACTGACGATACACCGATTCGAGTTCGCCCATATCCTATTCCTTTACACTTTCGTGATAAGGTTGATAAGGAATTGGATGATATGCTCCAATTAAATATAATTGAACCATCTTCATCACCATATTCTTCTTCTATGGTAATCATTAGGAAGAAAGACAACAATATACGTCTTTGCGTAGATTACAGGAAGTTAAACAAAGTTACAAAATTCGATGCGGAACCATTACCTCTTTTAGACGACTTATTAGAGAAATTATCTCATGCCACATTCTTTTCGAAATTTGACCTTTCAAAGGGTTATTGGCAAGTGCCACTCACTACGAAAGCAAAGCCATTCACCGCTTTCTCGACACCACGGGGTCTTTTTCAATGGAATTTTATGCCTTTCGGGTTAATGAATGCGCCAGCTACCTTTGTACGCATGATGCGCCGCATATTGTCTCATCGTCCCGATGTCATTACTTATATAGATGACATCTGTCTTTTTAGTGACTCTTGGGATGAACATATTCAGGGTTTAAAATCTTTACTTTCTACCTTACAGGATTATAACTTAACAGCGAAACCTTCAAAGGCTTTTGTCGGTTTTCATGACATCTCATTTCTTGGTCACCGTATAGGTCGCGGTTTAATGTATACAGAAGACAGTAACGTCTCTAAAATTTTAAACATCTCAGCACCTAAGACAAAAAAACAAGTGAGGTCACTCTTAGGACTAATACAGTTCTATTCTAAATTCATCCCTCATTTGTCTACTATAACTGCACCTCTTTCGTCTTTACTGAAGAAGGGCACACCTAATGTAATAAAGTGGTCGCAGGATCACCAAACGGCGTTAGACTATAAAAAACAAATTTTTTCAAATAAGCCTTTTTTAAAGTTGCCTAACAAAGATCTCACCTTTGTTCTTCGCAGTGATGCTTCTTCCTACGCTATTGCGGCAGTTTTGATGCAGGAATACGGAGGCACCTTATTTCCTGTTATGTACGTATCCAGAAAGCTTACAACGAGCGAGATAAATTACTCCGTTCTAGACAAAGAGCTCCTTGCTCTTGTCTGGGCAATCACAAAACTGGATCGTTATCTCCTCGGATCACACTTTGTGGTGGAGTCTGACCAGAAAGCTCTTACCGCATTGAATACAGGGAACGTTAAGTCATCAAAGTCAGCGCGTTACGCTATAGCTCTTCAACCGTTCCATTTTGAGATACGAGCTATTCCTGGAGTGCAGAATGTATTTGCAGACTGTCTTTCAAGATGCCCTAGTGAACTTGGTGAAACTAAACTACTTTTAGATGGAGAAACGTCCTCACCGAAACATGAATAACTTTGTACAGTGTCATTAATTGTACATCTGTGAAGACTATGTATAGTTTTGGCAGTATTCGTATAAATATAACTTTCAGAACATACTTACATATGGATTATAACATTATTTCTTGTGAAGTAACGTTTTATTAGAACGGGAACAGTGATATTAAAGTAACATTTTTTTTTTAGTATGGAAACATTGGAAAAAAAAGCAACAAATAGACATTCGTTAGTGTTATGGAACATATTACACTACATATCGTGTTCGTAAACTTATTTCGTGCATGGAACATTAGGAACATATTCTTGTTGACTCTAAATAGTTCTGAACGAATATTCACAATGACTGAAATTAGAATTACTTAGAATAAATTTCTAGTTATTTATTTATGTGTAATTAAGTACTAGAATTAGATTAATTCAATTTAATCAATTTGATTGATTATGAATCACACATCTACTAACTTTATTAGTGTCTCGCAATACGTGTATTCACGTATTCCACTACATGATATTTTACTTTTAGATAACTAGTCAAACTTACTAGTGTTAGATATCAGTAGGTGCGTTGCTTCTTAAAGTGTTTAATTTTGCATTGCTTCATTTTTGCACATTGTATTTCAAAATTTTCTGTTTCACTGATTCTTTTATCATTGATTATCATCAGTGTTGCTGTTCATTTTCATTTTTTGAAATCATATGTTTCGATTTTCTTTTGAAAAACTTAGTTGAATTTTATTATCATCTTTTTTTTGTTGATTCTTCATTTTCATTTTTTTCAACTTCTTTTTACTTCGAATATTACCACATCGTTCCAAAGTAGGTCGATGGTGGATGTGTGCTTTAATGCATACTGTCATTTAGTTATATTAATTTCAAGTCAATATTCTTTTCTTAATATGATATAACTTTATGCATTGTATATATTGTTGTAGTTTTGACTCACCTCTCTCGAGTAATTAGTTCGAAAAAAATTAATAGAATTAATTTTTTTAAGGGGAGGTAATAAGGGAGCTGTTACGTACATTTATTACCTAAGGGGGTAGTCGTCGGTCCTACCAAATGTACGCACCAGTCTTGAGATAGTTATATTATTTGTGCGTTCGATTGATTCACGCACTGACGTGCACAATGCTGTGTGAGTTGCTTTGGACGCACGTGTAACCTAGTTGAGAGTTTGTGACGTCAGGTTTTGAAGTGGAAACATGGAACTGGCTTGTGTCCATGATTGTAATTTTATATTGTGTATCCAATGGCATGTTGAAGGAAGCCATTTATTATTGTGATTTGTATTGGTCTTCAGGTCGAAGCCAATCGCAGTTATGTCACGTAAGTTATCGCCCACTTCTTATTTTAATGCTGCATAAAAAGGCCGCTCTACTACTAATCTAGCGGGAATTTTATCATTCCTAGAATGGATCTACAGAGTCGCTTGCCTTTAAGATTTGGATCGTAGACGGAGAATTCCTACGAGTAGAAGAAGTTATATTGTTTACCTTATGCACATGTTTTAAATGCCGTTCATGCTTCAATGCCAAAGTCGTGGCACGGATGTAAAGAGAGGTTAGCCAACTGAAAGCCTTTTAACTGATAGGATTATCGTATATGACTTTGTGTGAAATTATATGATGTACAACGCTAGGTAGGATGAACGTCTGGGAATTTTAACAAATGTAATATGGAAGATTTCATCCCAGAGTATGAATACGTTACCATGATAGACGTCCTTGAAAGAAGGTCAACGGTCGTAACTGAGAAGGATATTATACGGTAACAGTTTTGTAATCCTTAGTCTATGGACAGAGGTCTTTACTAGAAGAGAATCTCCAGGAACTTTAGCAGCAATAATTAATATGTTGTCGTGTGATCTTTGCGCCTGTGACGATGTCCGTCTTGTCCACTTCGTGTCCTGGTGAATAAAATCTATGTAAAGTTACCAACGACTTGTGTGCTGCCAATACTTGACCAGTTCACCCAATTCAAGATACTTGTTGGTTTTCGTTTGAAAAACATTGTTGACATTTATTCCGTTGTAACCATTCGCGTTTCAATTCATCACTATGAAAACGACATCCAACACAAGTATTTGTTACAGTCCCTAGATTTATTTTGTAAAGGTAGTGGGGCCCCTGCAAAGAAAATGTAATTTAAAAAGGAGAAAAAGCGGGGGTGGAGGTAACTAATAAACTAGCTGTTGTACAGATACTATTACCCTGCACGCACGAGCATATTATCGTGCATGTGCCGATGCTGTAGAGCTCTGTGCGTTATGACTCCGTTGCTTTTCTTTCAGGGACCTCTTTACGCCTGAGGCCCTATGCCCGTGTCTAGTGGGCTTAATGAATAATCCGGCGCTGTGTGTTGGGCTTGATTTCTGTTAATTTCCACGTGTTTACCATGCAAAAAAGATCACCAAAAAATAAGAGAATTTTAATACTGTCCCGAGAAATTTTGCGTAGATGAATCAAACAGTAAAAATTGCGTAAATAAAAGTCTTAGAGATAATAATAACAAGAACACAATAATTTATAAGAAACAACAGTAAACATGTTTTTAAATAATAGACAACGCAAAACAGGTGTGCAGACTTTAATACCCAAGCCCCAAATAACATAGGCAGAATATATTTCGTAGAAATTAAGAAGAGAATAGTAAAAAATAAAAAAATAAAAAAATAATAATAATAATTAAAAAAACAAACAAACAAACAAACAAAAACAAAACTGCAATCCAGAAAATTGAAAGCACCCAATGCAACACATTTTTATGAAGTGAGATATTGCTCCAACGTTAATTAAGCGTGAACAGAGAGAAAGGTTCCAGAGAACAAGCAGGGTGCTATTTGGCACGTCTAAGAAGGAAGGAAATAAAATTAATATTCGCACAAGCATTCATATTTTGTTATCCACTTAAGAAAGTTATTGGCAACATCTACTGAACAACTCGCTAACTATATATATATACATATTCATCTTCTTCATTCTGAGTTGAATTTACCTGTTATTACCAGGTTTCTTGCTTTATCTTGTTGATTAATTGACGGCTTATGAAAACGAACGCATAAATATACAGATAAAGATGAAACAAAGAAAAAAAAGAAACAGAAGAATGTTAACACCAGCGGTTCTCAACATGGGCGTTGCCATATTTTTTGGGGGGGGGGGGCAGTAAGATGATAAAGTACCCTTTTCCAGCTAAGAGTGACTATCAAAGAAAAGGGGGGGGGGGGGGTTCACAGAGGTAAATGAGGCTCAGAAAGGGGAGGGCATGAGCAAAAAAGGGTTGAGAACCCTTGTGTTAGACGAAGCTGCGTGCCCAATTCTCAACCCTTAGAAAATAAAGTGCGCTAGTCTTCTACTGTTTCCCCAATGACTTCCTCATTTGATTTTCTGGCTGTCCGTATTTTGTATCCGTTGCATTCTTCTTATGAATACCATCTCTCTTGCCAGTAATATTCTGTTGCTATGTCCAATCTTAATGAACCACAGTTGGGGCACTGTACGAAGGATGGCCGCCGACCGAGCAGGGTGGAATCAATTTGTTGCTGCCCTACAAGACGCCACCAGGCGTGATGGCCGCTGACTGCTTTGACGGTTGGCGGTTATGGATCAAAGAAGAGAAGATGTCCAATCTTCAGGTTTTACATTTGTTACCAGCGCACGATTGGCTTAGCAGTAAGACCGCTGACTTTTCGGCTGCAAAGTTACCTGGTTCCGGGATTAAAAACTGGTACCATCACATTCCGGTCTACCTAGCTGTAAATGGGTATCTGATTCTGCTCTTGAGTTAGGAAAAGCAAAGGCAGTGAGAAAATGAACTGGTCACCTCACATCCTAAAAAAACTGAACCTAGTATAGTGACGTCTCTTTATTTCCCTAATGCCAATTTGTTCCTCTTCGTCCGACCCTAGACACATATAATCTCCTCCAGGATTTTCATCGATTTCACCGCCGCATGAGGCTGAAGTTCCATTTTAGACAGGAGGACAGCACTCTGTAGTCTCAGGCTGATACCGGCATCTTCGCACGTTTTTCTCACTCTACGAAACCTCCGTTTACACCCAAACCTGGGGCTTCTCACGCCCTGGACCTGTATATTAAGAACACCATCCATGACATTCAGCAGCTCCACCCTCGTAGATAGCATTATTCCAATCTCACTTCTGCAGAGTCCCGTGCTCTCTCCATTCTTCGTCGTAGAGACGACCTTGTCATCAAACCGGCTGACAAGGGAGGAGCCATTGTCGCCTGGCAGAAGGACTTATACCTACGTGAAGGTAAAATCCAGCTGACCAATAACTCTTTCTACAGGCCCAGTACCAACGATGCCACTGTCTCTAACAATCGCATTGTACACAGCACTATTAAACAGCTCATCACCAGTAAGGTTCTGCCCTCCAGCGCATCTCATCTTAGGATTCATGAAAGTTCTTTGGGCAAGCCTGTATTCTACATGCTCCCCAAATTTCATAAGATCGACAACCCTGGCAGATCCATTGTCTCGGCCTATTCCTGTCCTACTGAACACATCTCTGACTTCCTCGATAGCATTTCCCAGCCTATCGTTGAGAATCTTCCCTCCTTTGTCAAAGACACTAATCGTTGCTCTTATAACTTTCTCCTCTAACGGACTGTCAGCAGACCGCGCCTACCGTCTTTTCTTGTTAGACGTCTGTTCTCTGCATACCTCCATTCCCCACTCTGATGGTCTCCGAGCTCTTCGGTTTTTTTCTTGACCAGCGCACTTGTCCTTCTATATCCACTGACACTTTTCTCCGTCTTGCTGAACTGGTCCTTGAACTAAATTCCTTTGAATTCAATGGTCAGTTTTTCGACCAAACTAGTGGTCTTGCTGTGGGAACGAAGATGGTGTGACGATACGGTTGTGCAATCTCAAGTCCACTCCGGCAGGATTGCATTACATTCCCGTGCGAGTGATAGTTTTTTATTTTTCTCTCCCCTGTGATTATTATATGGCATATTTTATGCACCATTATTTACTCTCTTTGCTGGATCTAGTAGAGTGAAGTCTCTAAAACTCCACACCCCTACGGAAGTATCGGCCACGAGACTATCTTTAATTTTCACATGTTTGCTTCGAGCCGATCCCAGACAGAACTGTAATAACGTCATGTAATTTGACCGATCAGCGACTGACAAGTTTTCGCTTCATTCGTGTGGCCACATTTGATAGAGACGGTCATCTCTATTGATCCCTTTGAACGTGACTGTCCGTCACTGGACTCCAGATAGGCGACTATCCCTATGTTTGCACAAGACGGGAGATAATGAGGTAATCGCTTCCGATGTTTGTTCTGTATCGAAATTACAGATAAATCTGTCCGATAACTCCAGATTTGCAGACGATAGCATCAAGGCAGTATCAGTGCACAACATTTGTTTGTGAAGATAGCAGAAGATGCCGGAGGAAGTCTGACGCATCGATATGAAGAGGTCACGCGTGGATATTAAATTTAATATTTTGAAATACGAGAGGGTATTTATTTGAATTTGAAACACCCATGCCCACGTATTGCTGAACGATATTCGACTGAACTGGTTGATTTGAGAGGTCGGAATATACAATGTATCTCACTGGAGAATTAGGCGGAAACACAGCTGGAATTTGAACTGAGGATTGTGAGATATAATGTAGGGAAATAAAAGTCAGTACACACACTGCAGTGAAAACGTCAGACTAGCGACTCATAAAAGCCAGAAAGAAAAAGGAAACATTGGACTTAGAAATTCCACAACTATAAGTGACAGATCGAGTATTGGGCAACTTAGGAGTTTACAAGTAAACCCGCATTTTTAATGCAAGACTGGAAACTTAGAAATGTGATCACAAGTGGTAGAGGACTTAAACAAAAGTTTTCCCAGGCCAGGATTTCGCAGAACATCCGCCGTCAGAGGAATTAACTCTAATTTCCCAGACCAAGTCAGAGCGGAATTAAACAAAAGTTTTCCCAGGCCGTCAGAGGAATTAACTCTAATTTCCAAACCTCAGTGATTTCGAAGCATCTAATACAGAGATGTGTCCAGTCTAAATCTATTAAAAAAAAAGATTGTGTATTCCTAAAATTTTGGGGTAAGTGTAAACAATTTATTTACTAATGTAAATTTTACAGGTTTCTTGCTAAGTGGTTATATACGAGGCTGGCAACCTCAACACATGAAAGCAGTATATGCATGAACCACTGCTGCAAGAGCTGGTGATTGTTTCTGACTAGTCGTGCGGAAACCCGACAGCAGAGGTGACCCCAGAACTCCGACTGGAGCAGTAATGAGTGATGATTACATCATGTGTACCTCAAGTGTAGCATATCACTTTTGAGATGTATGTAACTCGTTACTGTAAGTTCAGGCACAAATCATATTCTCACTGACCAGACACATGTTACCCGTTAATCCTCAGAGTAATATTGGTGAATTTTAACCATCTTCTCGGAGTTACGTTGTGCGTGCTCGAGAATGAAATTTTTCTGAGAGTTTAACATTGGTGAGCGGACAACGGGAACGTGAGCCTGTTAGAGTGCTCCAAACAAATGTACTTAGCAGAAGGCATTTCTTTTTCTATTTTTCTAAAGTTTGTGATTACAAGCCATCAGACGATTTGTGGTACTAACGCCGCTAGTGTGAGAAAAAAGCATCCACCCTAACCGCCTACAGTGGAAGAGAGTGTGGGGAAGGCTTTCGTCAGCACAGAATTGATGAACCACAGCTGCAGGACTCAGCTAGAGTTAAGTTTTTTGTAAAATAGGCGAAAGCAACAGACTTTTGATAAATCCTCACCTACTTCTCCGTGACGAAAACTTTTATCTAAATGTCACGAATCTTTTCATATTTATTTTAACTGTTAAAGACTACTTCATTATTAAAATTGTTACATGTTGTTTTAAAACTAAACAATCATAGTCGCTTCAGTGTTATATGTATGAAAGCAAACGTATGAGCCAGAATATTTTATATATATATATATATATATATATATATATATATATATATATATATATATATATATATATATATATATATATATATATATATATATATATATATATATATATATACACCTTATAAGAGGGATTTCGTTGGATTACACCAAATGGGGGCTTGAACGGGCTAAACCATTGCTTAAATCCTTCACAAAAGGCGACGGACCAGAAATAATGCGTCAACAATTGTTCAGCCCAATACAACATTGTTCGTGACTTCTGGAAATATCTTGTGAACGCTCCTTTGAAGTAGAAGTGTCATTAATCTTCTATCTACATCTTTGCCAAGAGTAATCTTGCGCGCAGGTAGATACCTTGGAAGCCAATATTAGAAACTCTTGAGTTTTGGTCACTGTTAGACCACTACTGTAAAGCAGGGGAGGCAATCCGTGACAGATGGGTCCTAGCTATGCCTGCCTTCTCATGGGCCATTTGGAGCATCAGATATGACAACAATACTCCGGTACTTGTCCCGGGATTTACCGCAGATATATGGATGATGGCATAGGTCTCACAGATATGCCAGAGGCTGATTTATCCCGCTTCATCGACTTCGTCAACCACTTCCACCCCACCATCAAGTTCACCTCCCTCATCTCCACAGTATCTGTCAACTTTCTTGACATTACTATTACTATCACGCCCTCCGGCCTTAATACCTCAATATACTACAAGCCGACAGATGCCCACAGTTACCTTCTGTATACCTCTTCTCATCCTCGGACTTGTCGTGACTCCCTTCCTTTTTCCCAACCTCTCTGCCTCCGCCGTTTGTGCCAAGACGACGATAACTTCCACTTCCGAGCCAATGAGATGTTGAATTTCTTCCGTAGCAGACTTTATCCGGAACATGTTCTCACCTCCGCCCTCCAACGTGTTCTCCCCATCTCCAGTCATGAGGACCTCAAACCCCACTACAAATCCACTTCGGATAGAGTCAAATTAATCTTGACCTATCACCCTCACAGTACTGCAGTCAAACAGATCCTTTTCCGCCACTTACCCATCCTCCAAGCAGATTCTGTGACCCGAGAAGTATTCGGTGAGGCACCTTTGGTGGCATATAGACGCGAAAATAACCTGAAGGATCTTCTTGTTCACAGCCGTCTCCCAAAGGAAAATGCCATTCACTTTGGCACACTACCCTGTGGTCTGACACGATGCACGACGTGCAAGTATGTCATCCAAACCCACAAGGTGTCTTTTCCTAAGGCCACGTCCACCATCACCAGTAGCTTCACGTGTAAGTCGCGCAATGTCATTTATACTATCATATGTAAACATTGCAACAAAACATATATTGGCCAAACAGGCAAATGACTTGGGGACAGATTCAGCCAGCACCTGAATGACATCTCTCAGCAAACATCCACACAAGTTGCCATACACTTTAATGGTCCTGACCACCATGGTCCCATCAACACCCAGGTCACAGCGATCAGATCCTGCTCCTCTGACACTGCTAGCCGAGGACAGCTTGAGCAACGTCTTATCCATCGTATGGGGTGTCTAAAATCAGCTGGTCTTAACACCCTACACACCTTTGTCTAAGGTCACACTTTCCACTCCTATTCTATTTTGACCCTTTCCACTCTTATTCAATTTTTCTACTTCTCTGTCGCCTATAAATTAAAAGAGTTTTTTGATTTTTTTATTAAATATTTATTTATCTCCCACTCATTGTCCACTTCCAGTCCTCATTATTATTACGTTTTGGTAGTTTTTTTGTTCAGTTTCGTTTTTTAGCTTCTTAGTATGTACTGTTTACATCCGGAAGTGGCAGTCATTTCCTTTTCGGGTGATGCACTCTCTCTTCGGCAGGCGTGCTAGGTCTTAGCTGCCTTTAGAGAAGTACCCATGTTTTATTTGTATATTTAATTAGATTCTTATGTGTCCTATCTAGCCCTTACTTTCTTTCTTTCCTTTCCCTGACGAAGGCCTTGTGGCCGCAACGTTGGCTATTTTCTTTGTCTTTTGTCCTCGTAAAACGAATCACCTTTTTTCGATTTTGTTCATACCCATCCATTGTATTCCCCTAAGGCAGTATCTGCTATGGGGTTATCTTTATCTTTAAAGTGATACATGCTCTTAACAGTATTATAACACTCACGTCCTCACTGCTGATAACATATATTTGTTGCTTTGAAAACATTTAATGTTGTGAAAAAGCAGATAGTGTTATTGCAGTTCACTTCTTGATTTCAGTTAAACATCCGCCATAGGACATTATAATAGATCCATGGTAATTAATTAAACTGTTCCCAGTGCAATAATTTTTCCTCTAAAAATATTTTACTTCAACAATTTTTTCCATTATAACACAACGAAATAAGGTAAAACACAAACAAACAAACAAAAAAACTAAGAGTCAATATCAAACTGGTAAAATCAAACAAAACAAGTGTAAAAGTCATAATGCTTTTTCAGTATGTTTACCACATATACAGGATTGTACAGAAAGTCCAAAACCGGAATAAAACAAGTTAAGTTTAGCTGTAAATTTACCTCCTTATTAAACTATTCAAAGACCTCCATAGGAACAAAGAGACGCTGTGTTGCTTGTAAAACACTTGGATAGTAACTAAGGAGTCAGTGAATCAATAAATACTTGTCAGATCTGTGTGGAGCACAGGTATTGAACACAAACATGCCAAATCCTTCTATTCTGTTTCTATTCTGTTTCTATTCTGTTTCTATTCTGTGCCATCCATTCATAGTCTTTCCATGTCTTCTTAATCTCATTTTTGTCTATCCTCAATTCTCTTCTCCGTTGGGTTTTTGTTTTGATTCCCTCTATTTCTCTTTTAACTTGGTGATTCCAGAACATGGACTGCATTGTGATGCTATGGTTTTCTTAATGTGCTTCCTATCCAAATTCACCATCATTTCTTCACTTCCCGTTTTACTGATGTTTGTCTGACTCTTTCTATCAGTTCCACATTAGTGATTTTTATCATTCAATTTGGGAGCCGCGCTGGTGTAATGGCTTCGGCGTTGTACTGGCGACCAGGTGTTCATGGTTCAAACCCGGGCGTCAGCGTTTGAAGAAATGTTTACGGCCGGAAATTTGACTGAATAGCCTGAACGGCTCCTGTGATAAACCCTCTGTGGATGGGAAGGAGCGAAGCTCCTGACCGGGTTGGAAGGAAAGTCCTCAGGTTCCCCAGCCTCGCAATGACATGTCATTGGGCCGAAGGGCTGAAAGCCCAAGTGCCGCTGGTTAAGAAAAAAAAAAAAAAAAAAAAAAAAAAATCATTCAATTTCATTCCTTCTGTATTGCGCAAGCAGTAAAAAATATTTCAAAGTTCAGAGCCAAGAAGCATTTCATTTTATTTGTTTATCTGAAGTTTACATGCCTCTAGCTTTTCATTGTGTTTAATTATTTTACTTTAAGAGCCAAGGAGCTTTGAAATGTTTGTTTATTTTAAGGTAGAAGCAAGTAGCATTCCTCTGCGTTTGTTTATCTTAAGTTTAGAGTCAAGTAGTTTTTCTTTGTGTTTGTTTATCTTAAGTTTAGAGTCAAGTAGTTTTTCTTTGTGTTTGTTTATCTTAGGTTTAGAACCAAGTATTTTTTGTGTATGTTTGTTTATCTAAGTTTAGAGCCAAGTATTTTGTCATTGTGTTTGTTCAGCTTAAGTTTGAAATCAAGTAATCCTGTTTGAACACATAGAATAATTTTGCATTTATATATCAGTTATTCTGTTGTTTCTCCACGTTTCGGGGCCATACGGTAGGAAAGACTTTAGATATGAGTTGATTCTTATATTTGCGTTGGACTTGACTGCTATTGACCTCCATATATTTCCCAATGCGATGAAAGCTTATCAAGTCTTCTGTATTCTTATTTTGATATAATTACCTGTTTCTCAAGTTATGTTTATATTTCTGCCAAGATATATACATGGCTCTACACCTTGTAGGGGCTTGTCTCCCAGTGCAATCTGTAATAGAGTGAAACACTCTACAGACGTGAATGAGATGTCTGAAATGAAAGGATAAAAAAAATCGATAAATCAGAAAAGAGTCAGCTGGCAAAAATCAAAAGAAGAAAAAAATGGATATGCACATATTTATGGTTAGTCACATCATACAACTGTCTTCTTCTTCTTCTTCATATCAGTAAGGAATCAGCAACTGGTACAGACAGACACCTTCACATACCTAGGATGCATAGTAACACCAGACGGCGGGGCAGGCAAAGACATCAACATCATGCAACAGGGCGGGTATATTCATCACCCATCAGATCCCCAAGGAGAAAAGGCCTTCAACAAATGTCAACAAGTCTTCCTGTCACGTGTCAATCATCGTAAGGTCTTTCCATGGCTGCATTATCCCCTTAATGTATGTCTCCAGTTCTCTTCTCCATGTGTTCCTGGTCCTCCTTCAACCTCTCTTACCCTGGTCCTCCTTCAACCTCTCATACCCTGGTCCTCCTTCAACCTCTCATACCCTGGTCCTCCTTCAACCTCTCTTACCCTGGGGATTCCAGAACAAGGTCTGTCTGGTTAAGCTATCAACAGGTTTCCTCAATGTGTGTCATATTCTTCTCTAGCCTCTTCTTCTCATATCTTGTTCCACGGGGTATATAGTATTAGAATAGAACCCACCAGGAACAATAACAGCACAGCACCAGTTGGATGAGAAGATAAGAGTAGTTAAAAAATACAACACGCAGTACTTCAGGTTCCACTCCATGTTCTGGACCGAGAATATATGTTCACGATTCCGGTGACGCTTGAGGGAGTAAATCAGAGATAACGGCGGAATAAAAGAGAACGAAGAATTGAGTTAAACGCTAGTTGTGAAAATATTTGTCTGGAATATAAAGGACATTGTTCTCAAAATTGATGTTGTCTTCTTTTGTGCTGATGTGACATTAACTGGATGGTGTAGACTTTGCTTTATGTTGTGTTTGTTTACTGCATGGGTTATCAACCTTTTTTGCGCATAGCCCCCTTCTGAGTCTCATTTACCTCATAATTGTTGTTAGCTGAAAAAAAAGGTACTTTATCATTTTACTGTGACGCCCTTGAAATATGGCATGGCCTCCAGAGGGGGGTGGGGGGAGGGGGGGGGGGGTAAATGGCCCACTTTGAGAACCACTGGTTTACTGTAAGTCTAAAGCCTGGTAGCTTTTCATTGAGTTTGCTTTCCAGCAGTTTTTTTTACTGTTTTTGGTTACCCCAAGTTAAGAGCCAAGCAGCTGTTCATTGTGTTTACTTATCTTAAGTTCAGAGCCAAGTAGCCGTTCATTGTGTTTGTTTATCTTAAGTTCAGAGCCAAGTAGCTTTTCCTTTTATTTGCTTATCTGAAGTTTACATCCCTCCAGCTTTTCACAGTGTTTGTTTATCTTAAATTTAGAGGCAAGCAACTTTTTTTATTGTGTTTATGTATCTTTCTTCTAGAGCGAAGCTACTTTCTACCATGTTTGTTTATATTAACTCTAGAAGCAAGTTGCATTCCACTGCGTTTGTTTATCTTAAGTTTAGAGTCAAGTAGTTTTCTTTGTGTTTGTTTAATTTAAGTTTGGAACTAAGTAGTCCTGTTGGGACAGATATAATAGTTTTGTCTGTGTTGGAGCCCTGTAGACGGAAACAAGAATTGTCCGTGACAAATTCTATACTTGCGAGTTTGCAATTATAGTAACAGTGTAGATGTTATTCATTGCATCAGCAAATATCAGCAGCGAAGGAGGGGGTAGACTGTTTATTTCTGGGTGTCGAATCTCGACATCTCTAATCGATTGATTATTTGGCATGCTGTAATTTGTTTAGTATTATGTTTAGTTTCCAGTGGTGCGGAATGCTCGATTCAGATATGCAGTATAGAAAAATGTCTGTATTTATAATTACAGAGAAAAAGTGCGAGAAAAATGAAAAAGAACACAAACAAAGAAACAGAACAAAATTAAAATCAGAATAGAATTAGCCAAAGCAATATGTTATCAAGAGGGTTGAGATTGGAATATCCGAAAAGAAAATACCGAACATACTAAGTAAAGAAAGTCTTAAGTACTGAATGAAGACAGTAAAAAGACTAATGAATGTATGATATGATAAATAAAACGTGTCATAATTACTTTAGAAGGGAAATAAATTCCTCCAGATTTACAATCACCGTAACAGAATTCGAACAGAAGCTTAGTTGCCTCCAATAATTCAATCTTCAAACTGTCACATTTTTAGACATACAAAAATCATCAAGTAGAAAAAAATCAAGATGTAGATACCGTGCTGTAAATACAGTAATTGGAGGCGGTAAAAAAATGGCAAACATTGCGTGACATATGTGGACGACCCCTGAGGGCCATGTATGGTTTCTTGTATGTCAGACTTACTTCTCTCTAGAAAGTGACATTTCCTAGTGGTCTGATTCTAGATTATGTTAATACTAAAGCTGTTACGGTTCGTAATATTGAAATACAGCCGTTAGGATAGTATGGCGGTCTCTCTTCCAAATCTCTACACCTCACGGTAGAAGAGGAACGACTAAGTAAGTAAGTACGTTTTGAAACCGATTGTTAGGTATAGTTTCAACACGAACATCTGTCTACGTTTTCTTTCACATATGTCGAAAAAAGTCAGTCAATAAGCTGTGAAGACAGTAAATGTATGGCCAGAGGAATTTAAAGAAGAACCACGTTGACGAAAACAGAGTTGGGTAAGACGTTGAATGAACTGAAGTGCCGTGCACAAGACAGCTAAAAATGGAAAAAATTGGCATGCAATCTGTGGCAGGGTCAGAATATTTTATGTATGTATGAGTATGGCTTGTTGTCTAACAGTGGCGGGCCATACGAGGCTAACAAATGGTGAACGCAGAAACTGGCATCAAAACGGGCCAACAGTACAGACGATATTCCAAAGGCTTCATGTCAAAACTCTCAGACATTTTAATTTCGTTATAACGATGCATTGATAATTTATCACTGGTATGACACATCTTATTTCCAAAGACATCTGGGTAATAAATACACATATGATTGCCTTACAAGGCACTTAAAACGCTTCCATGAAGGTCCCCATTAGGAACATCTTTCGAACACAGCCGGTCCTTACAAAGGACATGTAAACAATGCTCATGTCGCTAAGTCAAACAAATCAACGTCATATGCGGACTACGCAAAGCGACTATAAAAAGGGTGCTACACTTGTGAGCACTACAATCATTTCCATTACCAATCACATGTGGCGTGCAAAAGGCATACTCCACATTACCCCGCCCTTCCAACTGAAAACTGTAAGTTTTAAGAGAAGAGGAGGACAATGAAGAGGCAACCAATCATAAGGTAAACTCAAAGTATTTACTAAGTCAATTAAATAAGCTAAGCAATTAAGCCTATTCTACGAAAGATATAATAATCATGATATCATTATAATGTTATATAATAAGAAAGTTATTTCATTCTTAGATGTTAAACTAAGATACTATGATAAAGTCTACTATGATCATCATGTCATCAGTACTGAGTCCAGCGACAATCCGCAACGGACCTAAGTGAATCTGAAAAATGTTATTCTTCTAAATAACAGAGTTAATGGTCGTCACTGCAATGAATGCGACTTATAAAGTTCGTGAGTCCCACCAAACTTGATGCTTCAGTATGGTTTCAGATAGCGAATGACGACGGCCTCGACGTGCTAAGTAATTTGTGCGAAGATGAAAGTAAAACTCGTCCCCCTATTACGTGTAGCATAATCATCACCAATGGCAAGATGATTATTCATAGTGAAAGTGTCAGTTCAAACAAGTTATACGACTATCGACTTTGACGGTTGAGGTCACCCTGTGGTTGTCGTTAACGGTCAGTGTCTCTTTATTCGTACAATAGCGGCAGCAAAAGTGTGCCATGTAGCAAGTCACTCAAAACAACAGTCCATGGATGAATAGACTGTGAGATCAATAGTACTGTGGCAGTCGAATACTTGAACTAAAAACTTGTGGATCAACTGTACTGGGCAGACAGAAATTGAAGAAAGATCCATCATTAAAATTTTCATGTCTCGATTATGACATATCAACGTTATATTATTCTTGACATAGTTCATTTCAACCAGCTTCTTGCATTAAAATTCCGTTAGGTAATATACTTGTGCCACAATTAATTTCAGCTAGACGATAATTTCATTTTCTATAGTTACAATAAATTATGTACAGAAGTTCGTCACAAAGCCTCGTAAAATCCTTTTGAAGAGCCCCCAAATCTATCGCAGGGTCAGAATATTATATGCATGTATGAGTATGGCTTGTTGCCTAAGAGTGCCGGGCCAGACGAGGCTAACAAATGGTGAACGCAGAAAATGGCATCAAAACGGGCCAACAGGACAGACGATATTCCAAAAGCTTCATGTCAAAACACTCAGACATTTTAATTTCGTTATAACGATGCATTGATAATTTATCACTGGTATGACACATCTTATTTCCAAAGACATCTGGGTAATAAATACACATATGATTGCCTCACAAGGCACTTAAAACACTTCTATGAAGGTTCCCATTAGGAATATCTTTCGAACACAGCCGGTCCTTACAAAGGACATGTAAACAATGCTCATGTCGCTAAGTCAAACAAATCGACGTCATATGCGGACTATGCATAGCGACTATAAAAAGGGTGCTACACTTGTGAGCACTACAATCATTTCCAT
Organism: Oreohelix idahoensis; assembly: GCA_024509875.1. Taxonomy (NCBI): domain Eukaryota; kingdom Metazoa; phylum Mollusca; class Gastropoda; order Stylommatophora; family Oreohelicidae; genus Oreohelix; species Oreohelix idahoensis. Next base: position 141,920 of record JAMPIV010006957.1, on the reverse strand, counting down.
TACCAATCACATGTGGCGTGCAAAAGGCATACGCCACACCCTATATACACAGAAATATCCAGGCAAGAGAAAAGTTGAAATCTTAAAGACGCCAAAGTTTGTGCAGTTATAGGAATACGTATGTTAACAGCGAAACAGCCACGGCCAGGCGGTTAATAGTGCCATTAAAAATAATCCCAATCAAAATCCAAATTTAATGCTGTCGAAGGGCGCCACAGCTGTCTGAACGGTAAACATCGATTATTTAATGATGCCTTTCATTTTTAATGCAAGTTAATTTTAAAAGTTTATGATGATATGAGTCATTTGCATTATTTAAAAAAATTACATCTAAAAATAGGTAGATATATCTTCATCATCATCATTTTTCTTTTTGCTCTGAATGGAACAACACTGCAGCTGGTCCTCAATTGACATAACTCTAGCAGCAGTGGGTTCTGTAGACATTGTTTAACATGGTGAGGTTGCCAACCCCTTACACAACCTCATGTTAGTCGCCCTGTACGATCTGTCTACGTAGTTCTACTCTGTCTTTGTCTGATCGAGACACCCCGGAAACTACACGAGGCCGTTGGTTGTCTAGTTATACTGTATTTGAAAATAATAAGTCGGAAAGCATGAATACAGTGGTGTATAACTAGAAAAGGTTAAAGGTTGTCCCATAGCAGATACTACCGTAGGGGAGTGAAGTGTTAGAGACTTCATTATACTGCGCCCAGCATCTAGAGGTGGGGTGACCAGTTACCTTCCTCGCTACCTTTTTCTTCCTTAACTCAAGAACAGAGTCCTGGACCTTTGCTGTGACAGACCAGCGCTCTAGCTACTCACTTTGTCAATCGGACACTCATTTTAGAACTACACATATTTAATTATGTTTATTTTTTTTTTTTTTTTTTGCGGTCTGGTTTTTTTCCTAGACCACGAAGGGGCAAACATTACATACTTGGGAAAAGTGGGCAAAAGTTGTTTTTTCAAACAATTACAAATACTTATAGTTAATGCCCTTTAAAATCACTCAATAATGTCCAAGCTATGTCCTCAATCTTTTAAATGTGCTACATATGCCGAAAGGTTAAGGCTCTGGGTTTAATTCTTCCTTCATCATTATTTTCATTGGTATACTAGCTCGCTGTCATGCTTGCGTAGAATAGAGGGATAAAAATGGTATGACAAGGTTACCAACGTGGAACTGAGGACAAGAACTAGACAAGTGCCAGTGGAACAAGAGATGAGAAGAAGACGATGGCGATGGATAGGACACACATTGAGGAAACCTGTTGATAGCATTTTAAGACAGTCCTTGTTCTGGAACCCCCAGGGCAAGAGAGGCAGAGGTAGACCAAGAAGCACATGGAGAAGAGAGCTGGAAACAGAAGTGAAAATGATGAGGAGAACGTGGAAAGCACTTGAGATGATGGCACGTGACAGGAGGACTTGGCATGTGTTTGTTGAAGGCCAATGCTCCTTTGGGAGTGGAGGGTTATGAATGAATGAATGAATGTCATGTAAAATAGTTTGTGTGATAGCAGCAATTTTATTATCGGCGATACAGCAATAAATCAAGACCGTTCGGTCGGTTCCCAAAGGAGCATAGGTTTTCTACAAACACAAACCAAATCCTCTTGTCGAGTACCATCAAGCCATGGTCTTCCCCTTGTCGAGTACCATCAACTCATGGTCTTCCCCTTGTCGAGTACCATCAACTCATGGTCTTCCTCTTGTCGAGTACCATCAACTCATGGTCTTCCTCTTGTCGAGTACCATCAACTCATGGTCTTCCCATTGTCTTCCTCACCATTTTTATTTCTGTCTCTTGTTCCCTTACCCGTGTGTTTGTCTGTCAAACTCTGCTTCTCTTGCCTTGGAGATTCCAGAAGAAGGACTGCCCTGTAAGGCTATTAACGGGTTTCCTCAATGTGTATCCAATCCATCGCGAGCGTCTTCTTCTCATCTCTTGTTACACTGACACTTGTGTGATACATCAATAGTTAAGTAACAAACAGGACCAAGCAACAAATAATGTTAGAGCGAAGAGAAAGAAGTCCAACAGCATGAAGCATGTGGTGAAGAATACAGAGTCAGTATGAATTTCTCGCAAACCTCTATTTTCTGTAATTCATTTCGACGTAGGTCGTTTCATTATAGGAATGGAAAACATCAATAGAATCCTCAAGTCTTCAAGAACTGATGTGGATCTACTGTCCTGGTCATGCAGGGGTACGTGGCAATAGAGAGCTGACAGACTGGCCTCGAGAGCACCCGTAGTGGGAACACTGGACACGGATAAGGAAGAGATACTTCTTCTTCTTCTTCTTCTGCGTTCGTCCTAAAAAGGACGTATGTTACGTTGTGTCGCCGTTTACAGCAAAGCTGCGGTATCTGCGCCTTTCGACCCGCCACATCCGTTTTCGGCACGGCATTTTTGGGATCGGGTTAGCCTTTCCTCTTCGATCCCTACTCTGCAGTGATGCAGCCTGTTTCCAGGACCACCACTTGGAGGTGGAGTAGGGTCTTGGTCAGCTCTGGTTCGCTGAACCTGACGCAAGCAGTCAAGCTATGGGTCGCTTACTGCATTCCTCACTTTTGATGCATCTTCGGTCCCAGGGAGAGATACTAACGGTAATTAATGATCGCCTGCTAGATAATGACACTGCAATGGATGAATCAACAAGGCTGAGACTGTTGGAGTTTGGCATCACACGTGGGACTAGCAGAGGTGGATGTGAGAGAGGATGCATCAGTCGTATGTACAACCAGCGTGCTCCATGTACAGTTAGCATTCATACTCTTCGACATTTGCTGAAGGAGACTGAGCACCTCTGGGTTTGCCCGGCGTGCAGTGAGGTCGATTCTAATTAACAATAACAATCAACAAAAACGTTTCATTAAAAAAGTTTATAAAGTAAAAATAAATAAAATAATAATTAAACAGCTATTTCGTTCCCACACTGGTCATCCTTGATGATCTTATGAAGTCCATCTATTTAATGATTCCTAATTATTTTGATTAAACTTTAAACATTGCACTAAATGCTCTGATCAGCACATCAGAAAATATTCTATTGATCTGAAGAGCTTTTAGCTCCCACGGTTTCCACTCAGAACAAAAAGGGCTCACTTGATGTTTTCTTTCACATCCCATCACGACTATTTATCCGCAGCAACATTAAACAGATTAATGTGGCCAGAACAAACACTCCTGTCACGTAGTCGTCATATTCGTGACATTACTGTAGTTCTCCAAGTATCCTCAACAAATGCCACAGACACTTTCCGGCACGATTTGTCGCACCATCGTCATCACATTTCTTGCCTTCTGCTTTACTCTGTAGTGCATACTACTGATAATTATAATTAATTATCGAAAATGGCAGTATGTTTTTGTAATGTGAATTTACTCGTTAGAAATGCATTTTTTTAGGGTCCGAGATCGAAAAACATACAGAGAAGGTAACTGAATACATCGACGAAATGGATTAAAACAGAGACCTTGATAGACCGTAGACCAGAGGTTCTTAACATTTCTTGTGCCCTGGACCTTTTAGTGCACAATGAAGGTGTCGGACCCCTTTTAGTGTCCCTTGAGGGCGACAGACAACTTTTAGTGTCCAATGAGAGCGACAGACCACTCTTGGTGTCCAGTGAAGGCGACAGATCCCTTTGATTGTCCAATAAAGGCTACGGGCCACTTCTTAGAAAAAAATGTACATAGATGCATAATTATAATTTTTGCATACAAATAATACAGTTTATTTCTAGGAAAAATCGTTATGCTTGCATATACCGTACTCATACTGAAATATAAAAACAGACTGTAAACAGAATATTGTTCTTTAAATGCAAAAATCTATGATAATTTTCTGAGTAAAAATGTTGGGATAAATAACAAGCAGGTTTTTAAGTTATGTACATGGTGTGACGAAATGGACGACCTCTATCGATCTTTGGTTCTCTCCGGCAGTATCGGTACATTTGTGGTACTGATTTTTATTATGTGCTGTTAATTAACAGCACATAATTATCGCACTTTTCTTTTTCTCTTTCTTTCTTTCCTCGTTATTCTCTGCTAAGTAGCAGATATTTGATTTTAATCAAATCACCCTGTAGATGATAAATATCACATTTGCAGGAGCGGCTGATATGATACATCACATTTGCTTGGCGGTAACCAGATTTGTTGGTTATAGGCGCGGCAGATTAACACGTACATCGGCTAGCGCTTCGGCTTAATCACCGATAAGACACGGAGTTTGCGTACTCATACGACAGATAACGAGATTACTGTCTGTGTGACACATGTGGGCAGACAAGTGTGATACAATCGCTTCCGGTCCCTTGGTTAAAAGTAATCATGGATTTATTACATTTTAAACAATATGAGTCTACAAATGTGTTTGTGAGAGTGTACGCAAGGTATCAGATGACTGTTGCGTGCATATTTTGACGCACATATTACAAAAATCGATATGGCTATTTAATATGGAAAAGATATAGACATTCATTCATTTGTGTATGAAAATGCTGTCTATGGGGAAAGCTAGATAATCCATGATTGTTTTACCCTTTTGATTATAGGAGTAATCGTTCTTGATATTGATTCGGCGCATGGATATGACACCCATGTCCGTACTTATTTGTTAGGGCCAGAAAATAGATTAATTTGCTTATTATGTTTATGGCCTGAATTCATATGTATTACATATTATGAGCACAAGTAGAACCAGTCCTATATTGTATATTTTGGATGGGTAGGCAGGACTATATTCTTGTTATGCCGCTCTAGCGGAAGTAGGAGTTGTCTTGACAAGTCGTGATGAGTTCCGAGGTACCGTTTACAATGGCGGTTACGCATTTTCCAGGGCTGGTATATTCTTCAGTAAAAATGATTTACGAAGTGGTTTTTCTTCTGTAGGAGATTGTGTCTCTACTAGAGCTTGTGTTAGAGACTCTCCTAATGTACGGTACCATGTATGATTCGGACTCCAGGTAATTCCAGACCCTATTTTTGATGATCTCATGTCGGTTAGACCTAGCTGGAATTTTGTGCTTCGCAACGCTAGGGTCATGTTTGTATCGACGAAGATGACGGGCTTCCATACAACAATTATGTCTACGTGAAGTAACTGGATTACTGTAGAACTGTATGGAGAAACTTTAGGAAATCATTCATATGTATTTCGAATTAACTTTGGCTTATATATATACCCTCCTGTGAGCGAGTGAGCGACAACTCAGGAAGGCGGCCATGTTACATTCCTGTCATCGTATTTTTGAATCACTGTCCAAAGAACGGGGCATGTATCTTACTATTCGGACAGTGGCAAGGAGATCTCAATTTTGATAGAAACCCCTTCCATGGTTTCATAATATGATATAAACTGTGAACATAAAGCAACTTTAGTTACTTACCGATCCGCCTTCACTGACGCGCTTAGTCAGATAGGGGATGCGGCCATTATGTATCATGACATTGGAAGCTATTGATGTACTACCCATTATTTATGAATGTGTCATGACTTGGGATCTACTATGTATGCCTGCAAATTGATGTGTCAACCTGTACCCATGATTTACTCGTTATGTCCCAGTGTGTGCGTCTAAATAAACTGTGTAAACAAAGATTCCAGCAGTCTGCATTGGTGCCTTGTAGACACAAGTGAATGAGTGTTTAGATTGGTCAGAACACGAACAGTACACCATTCGCGTTAATCACACTCTACACTTCTACTCCATATCTACACCATCCTGCGTCGGTTGAATTGACCAAGTTTAGGGCCTGCTTCCCCTGGAGCCTTAGAGGGAAACTACTATTTACAGCTGCCTTTGCCTTCCCTAACTTAGGACTAGGGTGAGTTACCCATTTACAGCTGGGTAGACTGGAGCATGCCTGATCCCAACAACTCTGTACACTACAATGGACATATACAGTAGTGGCACCACAAACAACATGCTACAGTGATTGATAGTGGAGCTTTACAGAAGAAAGAGAACACACCACACTTCTTTACAGTATGACACTTTACAATGACGATATATGGTAACACGTGACCTTTGCAAGCACGCACCTTATTTCACTTGGAACTATTGTGAAATATCACACACTATCTGCCTGATTTGAAATAATTGGATCTTTCTAACTAGATTCATAACAACATTAAGGGAGAATATAGGCTGACCATTTCGCAGTTTTATTTCACTGTGAATTTCAAGCTCGCCGAGAAAACCTCAGACCTCGCCAGAGTGAAGACTAGCTTCATAATTCCTTTTTGTTAACCGGACCTTTTATTGGTGAACCAGATAAGACTTAAAAAAGCACAGGAAATCTCTACATTTTAATAAGGAACACCGGGACTAGGAAACCGAAGAAACACTGAGTCAGAGGGGAATCTAGTGCAGAACCAACTTGGCCGTTAGTCCTTGACGTTCTGGGAACGAGCGGCGCCTGAACTTTGACCAGAGACGAGCGAGAGCAGAGTGAAAGGAACTAACCCAGCGGGAGAAGAAACTACCATTGGCAGCTAAGTGAAAATATCCGCTGCCAAAAATGATCTCCTTTTTTCAGTTAAATCCTATTCAAGTGATGAAATCCTTTTCATAACTATTCAAATTATTTCTTTTAAATTGTTAAACTTAAAGTGATTATTAAATTTTGCTATTTGTAATGTTACAAATTTAACTTCCATTCAATCCTTTTAAATGTACTACTTGTTTGTCTCAGTCAAAGTTACTAAACACACACTCTGAACAGAGCTATATATATTATAATAATAAATTTCACTGATTAACTAAGAAGGGGGGGGGGGGGGGGGGGGGGGGGGGGGGGGGGGGGGGTGGCTTAATGAGCTAGAATGAACCATTGCTAAATTCTTCATAAAAGTATTGGCAAATTATAGAATTATCAATCTTAGCGACAGTCAGCATCGTTTTCACTTATCTGAATATCTTGTGAAGACTCCCAGGTGATAGAAGCTTTACTACTCTACTCTTTCTACATTTCTGCCAAGAGTAATCTTGTGTAAAGATAGACTCCATTGAAGCCTATTATAGATACTCTTGAGTTTTGGCCACTGTTGGACCACTACTGCAAAGCAGGGGAGGCAATACCGTCACACACGGACACCCTTGAATCCGTTCATGAACACTCAAGGGATCAGTGGATTACAGGTTTAGATACCCTGCCGTAAACAGATAGGACATGACGGGATGGCTTGGCGTGATTTTATTGAAGACATATACTTCGCAGGCAGCTGAACGGTAATGAAAGAATGAACTTATTACTTACTTTCCTTTGGTCCACTGTTGCCGTGAAGGGTAGTGTGGAGCTGAAATTTTTGTTCCTGAGACAAGTGTGTCGTTTTTACTGATGTGAAACCGTGTTGTTGCAGGATTACTGCGATGTCTGTCCATCTGTAACAACTCCTTAGAAGTCAGAACATGTGCTATATTTATGTCTTAGACGTAGGAACATGTGCTGTATTTATGTATATTACTTTCCTGTTTTACTTTGGATGCGATCTTTGAGTGTCCATATTACTTTATTTCTTTTTCCATATCTACATTTCATAATAAAACAAAGTAACTACCGATAAGCGTAACTGGGGCACAGCTAAAATTACTGCTGGACATCTGCTTCAAAGATGTTCAACACATGAGCAACAGAAAAAGCATCTATGACCGTCACCAGTAACTTTCCTGGAAAGACTCTATGGAAATACAAATAGCCTCAAGCTTACCACTGGATTCTTTGACAATATTCAAGTAGACAGACGCCTAAGAGTGTTTGAAGAGGAAGTTACCTGGTCGAAATCTCTTTCTAACGTTCTCTATCTAACGTTCCCCCTCCTTTTTCCCAACCCTCAACGGTGTTGTTTTCCCGACAGCTCTTAAGAAATGCAATAATTCCATTGAACCGATAACTTTGAAGTTTGTACATAGCTTTAATATCGCTGTATTCGTTACATTTTTACCCTGACCACGTTCTTGCGATTGAGGAAACATATTTTTCCTAGTACCTTTCCCGTCCATTGGAATATATAGATGAATCGATCGATGATTGTGAGGATGGGTGGATGCAAGTATGCATTGGTGGGAGGATGTATAGATGCGAGGATGGCTGGGTGGATGCGAGGATGAATGGATGGGTGGGCGGATGGATGGATGGATGGAGTGGTATGTGAAGTAAAAACATATATGTATATACATATATAAATACATAGTCCTTCAGGGAAGGGATGGTCTATGAAGAGACAAATAAAGAATAGAACAGCTGTACCCTGAGGCACGTCGTTCAAAGCGACGCATATGAGGCAACGTGTGGGGTTGGCAACATCATCATGTCAAACAAATTGCTACACAAACCACTACTGCAGGAGCATGTGAATGTTTGATGGAGGATTCCTGTAGCTGCAGGGATGGCTGCATGCTCCTTAAGGAGCGGAGATCATGATGACATACACAGTCTATCTCGAAAGTGCCACCACCCAGTTGTTACTATTATACGTTTATATTTAGCTCATTTAGGTATCCTTTTCTCACTTTTTTTCTATCACATACATATTCTCTGACTCACAGTTTGGCTGTCATTTAAATCCCCTCCCTCAACTCCTCCCACATGGTCCTTTCTCAACATCACTATGTAAAGCTCAGTTTCAGCGAGGAACTTCTCCAGAATACTTCAGTAGATCTGCCAGTGACAAGCTCATTTTATCTTTTTTTCTTTTCTTTGCTAAATTTAATACAGCGTGAACTACGGAGCACCGCATTACACACTTCTTCCTTTAAAAAAAAAAAATCCAGCTAAGAAAGAGCTCATGCGCCATTAGCAGCCATATTTATGGAACTCACAATGTCCACATTCAAACTAAAATGTTATCATTGCTTTGTATCACTAGTTTTATACATCGATCTCTATGATGCACTCGACTGTATACATCTTAAGAGCGAGAGAAGGAGAAGCGGGTGAAGGAGGGACGGAGGGGATATATATATATATATATATATATATATATATATATATATATATATATATATATATAATATATATATATATATATATATATATATATATATATATATATATATATATATATATATATATATATACGAGGGGCGTTCAGAAAGTAATGCACCACATTGTTTTTATCAGCTAATAATGAAGATAGAAGCATGAAATTTTGCATACTTCAAATATGGCGTGTGCCAATTGTGTGCACCAAATTGCACTGCAACCGGCCAAATAATACGGCTGCCCTAAACCGTTGAAATGGAGCGTGTTAGCAACTTGCGTTATAAACAGCGAATTGTGATAGAATTTCACGTTGCAGAGAAGGAAACTGTTGTGAATATTCACAAGCGTCTATGTGATGTGTATGGAAGTTTTGCAGTCGACAGGAGTACAGTCAGTCGCTGGGTTCAGAGAATCAAAGAATCAGGAAGTGGAGATACGGAGCTGCTTGATCGGCCGCGCTGTGGACGTCCTGCCACAGCCACCAAAGCAGAAATGTTGAAATGCGCTGAGGGCATTATTCTTACTGATAGGCGAATCACTACTCAACAATTGGCCTTACAGCTGTTAGTCAGCATTGGTAGTGAAAATGCAGTTATAATAACTCTCGGATTTTCTGAGGTTTGCGCAAGATGTGTTCCTCGAAGTCTCACAAATGACCACCGATTGCAAAGCAATTTCTTCTGAATTGTTGGAGCGTTTCAATGGTGATGGAGAGAACTTTTTGGCTAAGATAGTTACAGGTGACGAAACCTGGGCACATCATTTTGAACCTGAGACAAAAAGACAGTCAATGGAGTGGCATCATCCGCAATCACCAAGAAGAAAGAAATTCAAGACAATTCCTTCAGCTGGAAAGGTCATGATCACTGTCTTTTGGGACATTGAAGGTGTGATTCTTGTGGGCGTTATGCCAAGGGGAGAGACAATCAATTCGCAAGCTTACATTAAGACATTGAAAAAACTCAATCACCGTTTTCGCAGAGTTCGGCCGCACAAGAATCCAGCAGACCTGCTTCTCCTTCAAGAAACTGCGCGCCCTCACACAAGTCTGGCAACACGGGAAGCAATCACCAAATTGGGTTGGACTGTACTTCCCTATAGTCCCGATTTGGCACCCTCTGATTTTCATCTATTTGGCCCCTTAAAGATGCACTCCATGGGACAAGGTTTGAAGATGATGAAGGAATGATTCAAGCAGCGAAGAAATGGCTACATGATCAATACAAAATCTGGTACGGGCTAGGAATACATGCACTTGTTTCGCGCTGGCATAAATCCGTACAAGTTGATGGGGATTATGTTGAATAATACCGATGTTTACATGACATATCCATGTATATTGTTTATAAATTTCATGCTTTTTGAATAAACAGCTCCTGAGAAAAACGATGTGGTGCATTACTTTCTGAACGCATCTCGTATATATAAATATATATAAATATATATATAAATATAAATATAAATATATATATATATATATATATATATATATATATATATATATATAGAGAGAGAGAGAGAGAGAGAGAGTGAGAGAGAGAGAGAGGGAGGGAGAGAGAGAGAGAGAGAGAGGGAGAGAGAGAGAGAGAGAGAGAGAGAGAGAGAGAGAGAGAGAGAGAGAGAGAGAGAGAGAGAGAGAGAGAGAGAGAGAGAGAGAGAGAGAGAGAGAGAGAGAGAGAGAGAACGAACGAACTTTATTTTCAAAGGGTTAAGAATTGGGCACGCAGGCCAGTCTGACATTCTGCCCTTCCTCTCTCTCTCTCTCTCTCTCTCTCTCTCTCTCTCTCTCTCATAATGTATACTGTATCCTTTCATCCTCACATTTACTTTAAGCATTATTTAGGCTTTTATCATTATAAAATTGTCCCCTCATACATTTGCAATAATCATCATAATAAAAGTATGTTTTAATAACAAAAAAAAAAAAAAAAACAATAAGACTGACAAAAATCGAATTCCTCATACAGTAAATTAGACAGTGATTTGAGACATAATCAGATTATGATGGTGTGTTATAAGAGCTCGTGAAATATTCGAACAGTCTGCTACTGAATGACTAGGGACTCGTTGTGTTATAAGAGCTCGTGAAATATTCGAACAGTCTGCTACTGAATGACTACGGACTCGGTGTGTTTTCCAGTGCATGCGAAAGATTTTACCAGACGTGAGCAGCTTCGAGTCCCATAGCAGATACTGCCGTAGAGAGTGAACATTTTAAGTCTTCACAATACTAGGTCCATCATCATGAGGTGGGGTAACCAGTCCCTCTCCTTCTGTCTTTGCCTTCCCTAACTCAAGAGCAGAATCAGACTAGGTAGATAGTTAGACAGACATATACGAAAGAAATTAATTTTCCAAGGGTTGAAAAAATCGGGCACAGTCCCCTCTTTCATTGTTCCTTCCTCTTGCTCATCTTTTATTACTGTTACTCAAACATTCTCCAGCGTACTTTAAGTATTAATTTAAGGGCAATGCAACATTACAAGGTAGTATAAAATCATACATTAACAGTACCTGATCACAAAATTAAGAATAAGTATACTGTAATGAAAACTAGATCATCAGTCACCATACAGTATATAGATAAAAATAAACATAATTAGTTAGGGTGGCATATAATCAGCACTCATAACGTATTTGAACAGTATACGATTATATCAGTAGGGACTGTGCGTGTTTTTCAGGTCATTTGGAAGATTGTTTCAAAGATGAGCAGCTGAGAGAGAGAGAGAGAGAGAGAGAGAGAGAGAGAGAGAGAGAGAGAGAGAGAGAGAGAGAGAGAGAGAGAGAGAGAGAGAGAGAGAGAGAGAGAGAGAGAGAGAGAGAGAGAGAGAGAGAGAGAGAGAGAGAGAGAGAGAGAGAGAGAGAGAGAGAGAGAGAGACTTGACAACTATTAGCTATCAGGGCCGGAAAGTTTTGGCAATTGCTGAAATTTTGATTCGATTTTTTCCGCCCTGGGCGATTCTCAGAAACTATTGACATAAAGTTAAGTAGTTTTAAGTAACCGCTCAGAGAAGTTTAGGTCTAGTGAAGTGATCGTCTAGCTTGCGCACCTATCCAATGAGATTACCCGCTTATGGCGTGTTTCACCTCACCCAATGAACCTAATTCCTTGGAAGCAAGTGATAATGCGTACATTTATACACTAAACTATGGCACAAGCAAAAGATAGATCTTTGTAAAGTGGTTCAGAAACTAAAAACAGTTCATATTATGTTTAATGAACCCTCAAAAAATTACCTGTGTGATACAATATCATTATATATGTCTGTTTGCCTGTTTGTCAGTCTGTATATGTGTCTGTCTGTTTAACCGTATATTTATTATCTATCTATCTATCTATCTATCTATCTATCTATCTATCTATCTATCTATCTATCTATCTATCTATCTATCTGTCTGTCTGTCTGTCTGTCTGTCTGTCTGTCTGTCTGTCTGTCTGTCTGTCTGTCTGTCTGTCCGTCCGTCCGTCCGTCCGTCCGTCCGTCCGTCCGTCCGTCCGTCCGTCCGTCCGTCCGTCCGTCCGTCCGTCCATCCATCCATCCATCCATCCATCCATCCATCCATCCATCCATCCATCCATCCATCCATCCATCCATCTATCTATCTATCTATCTATCTATCTATCTATCTATCTATCTATCTATCTATCTATCTATCTATCTATCTATCTATCTATCTATCTGTCTCCAGATTACATCTTTACATCCTCTGTCTGTCTGTGTGTCAATGCATTCATCTGTCTGTATTATTTTTGTATTTCCGTTTTTTCCTTCTAATTATTTATCAGTAGAGTTGTCCCTCAGTCTGTCTCTGTTTTTCTTTCTTGCCCCTTCCTCCTACTAATTTCTTTCTCTTTCTTGCTGTCTTTATTTCTGTATCGCTAACACAAAGTTTCTTAACCTGTAGTCTTTGGGGGTGCATGAATGGATTCTGATGTACATAATCTAAAAATTTTAATTTTATTTTCATCAACATTGTTACTCGGAAAATTACGCTTTTTCATTTAAAAAAAAATGAAATGTTTCTTAAAATAAAAGGTTTTTGTTTTTCACTATGACTATACGTAAGTTTAACAATTTTTCTTTTCAATAAAATGTAATATTTGTATGCACATTTTTGTTAAATTATACGTTTATGTACACACATTTCTTAGAAGTGGTCCGTAGACTTCACTGGACAATCACAGTAGTCCATAGCCTTCACCGGACTATCACAGGGGTCCGTGCTCTAACAAATGGCAAACAATTTAAATTTTACATCTGTCCATTAAAACCCTTTACAATGGTGCTCATTTCAATGCATGTATGCGGGAGTCACGTGTATGGTAATGGCAATGCAACAGATGTAGCAAAGTATAAAAAAAAGTTTATAACACGATATAACGTTTACAGTAAGACATAAGAGGAATCTTTTTACACGTTAAACCGTATAGGATAAGGGATTGTAGCTATACTAGATGGAGGAGCAAAAGAATGGAAGAGGTAATTGCAAAACGACTCGAATAACCTCGAACGTCACATTTACCTGTTCCATCTTATAATTCATGCTGTGCACTTCACTTTAGTTTTTCCCACCTCTGACAATATTTGGTACTTTAAATTCATTATTTACACCCCCTTCCCTCAATTCTTGTTATGTCGGGACTTCAGCGACCATCTTTAGCTGATTATGGTAGTCAATCCCTTTCGTTTGACCCCATATTGACACCTAGGATTGGTATAGAGAAGGGTGATTTACTAATATGTAACACATTTTCCTACCAGACCAGACAGTGCAGGGGAGCGATCGAATTAGTGAGTAAGCAACCTTGGGACGACCACAGTCGATTATCTCTGATAATAGAGATTACCTGTGATAAATTTTGAAGACGTGAGTATAAACATGATTGATTATAGATGGAAGGCGGCATACGATTTATGATGACTGTAAACAACATATATTTTTTCGCGTTTGTTAAGTAAGAATTTATTTGTGAGAGAAGGGGAATTATACGCATCTTGCATGATATTGGCTTGGCATTTGAAATGTAAATATACAACATTTCTAATTGGAACCTTGTAATATAGTAGCAATCTGGATGCGTGCCGAATGTTGCCTTATAATTTAGCGCCTTGTGAGTTTACCGCACTGTGAAATTCAACTCGTCAAGAAGACAGCCAAACAGACCAGAATAAGGAAAAGGATCAGGATTCCACTTTAAAGCACCGGACAACGTGTTTCAGCATCTTGTGGAAACATCCCAGGAGACCAACTCTGCCTTCATTAATACAGAAAGCCCAGAATCATATGAACTTGAACACTAAGTCACAGTGGGATTCTATTTGCAAAGTAATACCTCAGACCACGTGTAAGAGGCATCTTAATAATTGCCTTAACTATCTCTCTGAGTCAGAAGTCAGGCTGTATTCCCAAAGAAATTTGGGGTATGTTGTACATTTTATAATTCTATATTTTGCATTTATTAACATGTGAAAATTGCTAGTGGATGTCCAAGTCATACGAGGCTGGCAACCTCAGCATACAGAATGATGGTTTCATGAACCACCACTGCAAGAGCTGGTGACTGCTTTATGCGGGTTTCTCATAGAGAACCAAAAGCAGAGGTAGTCCCAAGTTCCATGTGGAGCAGGGAGTGGATGATGATAGAAATGATGTACATACTTATTATATTAACCTTTTCAACCAGTGCAAATGTAAATGTAAACATGTTCAACATAAATGCAATGGATGTTTTCCGCTCACTGGGATTAAAATTAAAGCTCAGAGAGGGTAAAGTTCTGAGGCAGATGGGATGGTGGAATTTAAAAAAAAAAAGGGGGGGGGGGGGGGGGACGCCTGATTTTGGGTCAGGAAACCCAATAATCAGGAGAGTATTTGTTTCTCTCTTATTTCATGATACTAGTCGGTGGTACCAATTGGTGGTGCTATCTGTAGAATAAGTGAGTGGTATAAGTGGCCTGCAGTTAAAGCTAGGCACCTACAGAAGACAGGTCTTAACAGACGCTGGACCATCTTCGCAATTAATCTACGATACTACGAGGAACATGTTGCGGCCACCAGACTTGACCAATGACGAGAGTGAACCAGTCCATAACCTGCAAAGAACAAGCATCGGCTGGAGCGGAAACCAACCGACATTTTACTAGCAGCTAAGTACCCATTCAATGCTGCCAGGTGAACTCTCTATTTTCAAATCAGAAACAACTTTTCAAATCAGACCATCGCATGTGAGGAAATTTTAAAAGACTGTATCTAAATTCACCCCTCCCTTATTTATTTTAATTTGTATACGATAATTGATTATGAAATTTGTTATCTGTAAATATACAAACTTATAATTGATTTGCCATTTTGAGTGAACTGTACCCGTAAGTCTGCCATTTTAAATACTTATAACATAGCTATTTAAGAAATAGTTTGCTGAGTTAAATCAGTTGGGGGCTCATCAGAACGAGAAAAATCCTAATACCTCGAAAGTCAGGAAAGATAAAAAATGTACACGGCCTGGATCCTATCAGCCGTAACTTGATTTCTTTGAATTCCTATGACGTTCCCTAGAATTGAAGCACCATTCTTCAATTCACATCTCTGCCAAGAGTAATTTTGAGCGAAAGGTAGACACCTTTGAAGATCCTCAGTAGATACTCTGAATTTTGATTGTTCTCTCTTTTTCTTGTCGTTTTCACATGGAACTATTTTATTTCTCTCCCCGTCTTGGAGGCTAACGATCTTTGCTTTATCATTTTCAGATACAAAACATTTTGACTGTACCAAATAAAAAAATAAAAAACTGAACGCAATGATATGTAAACATGTACCCACGTATTATGGAATTAGATTAGTTCTTACTTTCTTTTCGCTACTGTTTCGTTCGTTTGTCAGCGACGAAGTTCTTGTGGTCGTAAAGTACGTACATTTATTTGTCCTTCGTCCTAGTGAGACTTGAAAGGTAGTACCATTGCATATAATGCTGAAGGGAGGGAAGTGTTAGAGACTTCACTACTTAGGAGTAGTGGGATGAACAATGTCCTTCTTCGCAGCCTTGCCGTCCCTTAATCAAGAGCAGGTGGTGGTCCTGGAAACAGTCTGCAACAGTCTGCAGCAGTGCAGTCTGGCTGAGCGAGTACGGATCGCAGAGGGAAGGCAAACCCGGTCCCAAAAAATGCCGTGCTGAAGTCGGATGTGTCGACCGAAAGGTGCAGATATTTTTTTTGACAGAGTCCGTCGTGATAAAATACCTGAATGCCTCGAAGAAGTAGGTATTGATGGAAAAGACATAAGAATATTCAGTTACAGTTATTGGGGACAACCTGCAACAGTTAGATTTGGTAGGAATTACTCACCACATTTAGACATAAAAAAGAGGTTAAGTCAATGTTGCGTACTGTCCCCTTGCTTATTTAATATCTTACGGAAAAAAAATTTCAAACAGATACAGCATGAGGCAGGACTGATCATCGATTGAAATCAATAAAGAACCTTTGATACCCTAATATTAGCTGAAAGTTTTGTTAGCTGAAAGTGAAGAACTAGTGAAGCAAGTAAACAGCACAAGTCATAAATATTGATAGGACATTAACACTGAGAAAAATAAAACTATGATAGTTAGCAAAGCGGACGATAAGCCAACATTAAAGATAAATATAGGTGGGAAAATCCTGGAACAAGTCAAGAGTTTCTCATATATTGGTCATATAATAACAGAAGATGGTAGATGCGAAATATAATTCAAGAAGAAAATAGAGATCGTTAAAAAGCTACATTCAACAACATAAGACAAAAATTAACATCTATACAAACAACATACAGATTAAAACTTTGAGTCAGCAAATGTTTATATAGGCTCTTCATTGCTCTATTGTGTAGGAACATGGACAGTACACAAGAATTTCGGAGAAATAATTGAAGTTCTTGAGTGGTTGATGTATAGAAAAATGGGGCGAATCTCACGGAAAGAGAAAAAAAAAAAACAAATAAAGAGCCCATAGAAAACCTAGGAATAAAAACAGCGATAATGAAAGAGATCAGAAGCAGACAGATAAAATATTATGACGGTGTAGAAAGACATAATACCTTATCGAAGACCGTAACAGATGGAAGAGTTGTAAGCAAACTCGCAAGAGGAAGACAGTAATGTAAGTGGGAAGATAACATCAATAGATTGACAGGATGAGTCTATCAAATTGTACCATCCCGACACGAGACAGAAGACGTCTCAGATCAGTTAAATCAGTCCTTTGATATGGAGATGGTAGCTGATGACGATGAGACTTGGAGCGTGACGTTACCAGATTTCAAACCCGGAACCCTGTAACTCTACCACGAGAGTCTAGCGGTCTAACCACTCTGCCAATCAGACGCTCTAGTAAGAATTACACTACCTATTTTTTTTTCCAATCACCAATTATCATTCTTATAGTAGTTCACATAACGTTGTTTTACGGCACTGTCTCTTTTTTTTTTAAACACTTTTTAAAATCTAATTTGATATAAGCGTTGTTTGGAAATTTCAAATTAGTTCATTGGTTCACTAGGTTTCAGACGAGCTAAGGAGCTGAAATTTCGCACCCGACTCTCTAACGTGGTACATTTTACTATTTTTACACGAAACTATCAAAATTTGAAGGAAACTTGAGTAACCTGTCCCAGGCCCGCCGTACAAACATTAAACGTGATAAATAATCATTGAATTTTTACAAGATTACAGATGTGAAAGGATCACATAGCATGGTGACGTTGTACACAGAATTGTGAACAGGATCACAGAACTTGGTGACGTACACAAAACTGTGATCAGGATGACGGAACTTGGTGTCTTTGTACACAATAAGTGGGAACATTGTTCTAGCATTGTTGCAATTTGTAGCGTCGAGAGCAACAATCCAATGAAAGATTTTTTTTTAGTAGATTTTAGTAACAGTATTAAAAGTGGATCCCTAAAACGTTTATTTTCCTTATTTGTTCCTATATAGCTTTTTGTTAGTTATTGAAGGTTTTTTTTAATATTCTTATTTCCCTTATGTTTCTCTAATTATGTTGTACCCGATCGTTTATTTTAGTTCTTATGCATTAAAACAACAGATATTTTGTTCTACCAGTTTGAAACCAGGTAAATATGTCAATTTTCTGATTCAGTTGTGCAGGATGCTCGATTATATTTTAATTCTCACTTTCTTGTCTTCACTGTTTTGGTTAGTTTTTCCTTGACGAAGACTTTGGGCGCGTAACCCAAGGTATTTCTTTGTCCGTCATGCTAATAAGGCGTACACTGCGTTCCTTCAGCAAAAATGCGGATTAATTGTTTACATTTTGACCATATGAGTGAATATCCACGATACAGGATGAAATATAACCGACAGAATATCAAATCGGTCTGCGTGCCAAATTCTCATTCCTTTCAAAATAAAGTTCGTTCGTTTGTTTGTTCGTTCTTTCGTTCACCTGACCGCTTATTAGTCTTCCTGAAGTTCTTATGTGCGTATGAACCATTTCCCATTTTCATGGAACTGTTTCTTTTGTCTGTTTTCTGTTTTGTCTGTATTCCTATATAGCTTGTCTTCATTTAATGTAGAGCCATTTATTTCTTAGATTTTTATTTCTCTCACATTCTAATTATGTCCACCTTGATCTTGCGCTATGTTGTTAATGCGTTTAGATTCGGTCGCATTGTCTTTTCTCTGTTGTTCGATCCTGATATACCGGTAGATCACAGGGATAATTTGGTAGACCTTTAGGAGGTAGAGAGAAACAAAAATAATTTTTCACCTAGGTAAATAGCGGACTAGCCCTTCCCTTCCGGCACTTAAAAGTACAGTATCACCATGCTTAAAAGTATGTTCACAATATTCCCATTGGAAACTCGCATGCTAGCATACTAACATTCACTTTAAGCCTCCGGCACAGATGGTTAGCTCGCTTTCCCCCAAAGGGCCAATGACAACAAAAAATATCACATAATTCGACTGGGGGGGGGGGGATGGGGGGGGGGGGGGGATTGCATTTTGGGAAAAACAATATATGAAACTCAGATTATAGGGGCCTATAAAGAGATACCGAGAACCCCTTGAACGCAACGTGAAAAGTATCACTGTCATGTTCTGCTGCTTAACAAGATATATATACGATGTTTTTCAGGTGTTCGCTTTAAGGATGACACAGAAAATATATCTAATCAAGGCGTAGTAATCATTGTTAATGAAAATTGCAACATGAGCCTCCAATTATACTGAAATAATTATTTGATATAAGGTAAGATAGGGATTGAAAAAACGTGAAATTTATCAGAGGTTGTAGAGTCGGTTCAACAGATATTTCCGACTCCTGAAATTTCAGAAGTCCGACTCCCGACTCCGACTACAGTTTTTTTACTAGACTTATGGCATAAAATTTGGAGTCGCGGAGCCCGGACATTTTTATTTTACCGATTCGGATAAAAACGACCGACTCCGAGAGTCCTACTCCCGATTCCACAGTCCTACAAAATACGGTGACTAACTTAACTTATTCGGTCTAATCATGCCATGAAGTGTAGTGGGGAGATCTTCCCGACTCCGACACAGTTTTGGAGTTCTTGTGCTAGACTTATGGCATAAAATTTACTTCCGCGGAGCCCCTACATTTTTTTTAGAAACAAAAAAAATATGAAGTTGTCTATCTATGGATACTAAACGACCGATGTCCGAGAGTCCTAAAGTTGTCTATTCCATGAACCACATCCCTATGGACAGGAAATCTGATTCGGAAGACAACTTAACTTATTCGGTCTAATCATTTTCATGAAGTGTATGGGGATTCCGTGCAGTTTTGATGTCATTGTGAGCCAAGTCTTGTTATGTGAACCAATTTTTTGTGTGAATGTCTATGAAGTTGTTTACTATCTATGTGACTAGTAAAATGAACTTACCTCGGAGCTATGTAGTCAGGAGACGTCCTATGGAAGTTTCATGGAGTCGGGAGTATTTTCAGTGAAGTGTTAACAATAGTTCCGACATGGATCTAAATTGTAATGTTGACACCTAGCCATGCCAAAGTACCTAGGCTAAAATGGGAGTGTAGTCATGTGATCTCGGAGTCATGGAAACTCGGTAGTCCGGACTTCATAGTCGTTAACAGGATACCATGTCCGGAACTACCCAAATTTATTGCCAGGTAGCCATGGTACGGAGTATATGGTGTATCGCCAAGTCCACAGTCCTGATATGGTGGCCAATCCACGGCAGTCCTACGGTGTGACACCACAAAACGAAAAGGTCATCTTGCATTCCAGTCTTAGCAATTCTCCGTGGTACTTAATAGGTTGTTAAAGGATCCAGTTACACACTCCCATTGAGGCATAATTGGGTGGCGTATAATCATGGTGTTGCGGGGGCGCCCATGTTTTCTTGACCAATAAAACGCACAACTAAGGGTGATGTGGGCTTGGCATTACTTCGGCCGCATTTATAAACCTTCCCAGTGTTGCTTACTGGTACCCAATTCATGAGGCTGGGCATCGACCTCGGAGCCTTTTGCGGTCTAAATGATGAGAATCCCCCACCTCAACGGTCATAATCCCATACCATACAACTTGAACATGGGCCACCGATCTGGTAAGCCAGTGCACTAACCACTGCGTTAACCGCGGCTGTCATCATAATAGCACGACTTAAAAAAAAAATCAATGACAGTTACTGGATGACAAAACTAGGGGCCTGTGGTTATGTGTGGCATGATCACGTATTTTATTATACACGCCTGAATGATGAGATAGTATCAGAAACCAGCTGTTCACTATATGATACATACCTTGTTTGCGCTAACGTGAATTAAAATAAAACTGTGAACACATCTATCTGTCCGTCATGTACTAATATTAGTCACTCAATTTACATAGCGTTGACAGAGACACTCTTGCATTTAAATTTGCTGTTAAAATGTGTGACCTGCTACTAGTAACATTATTCTCGTGATCTGGAGTGGATTATAAGGGACCATCGTAGATTTAAACTTGTTATTGAAGAGTATTTACTTTGTTCGTAATATTATGCTGTTAAGGTGTGTTTAAAATGTTTACCTGTGGTTAATTATCTAAATTATTGCGCCTAAGATCATGGTTTTACATTTTCCTGAGAGACTTGTTAATAATCGAAAGACGAAAAGTAAAATAGAAAAAAAAAGTTCGTGAACAGCATATGCTGGCCTGGACAAAGCATATATGAGAGAAACTGTAATAAATAAATAAATAAATAAGTGAAAAAAAAGCATATTTAAGGAAGAGCAAAGTAAACAAACAGCAGCCGGGATTATTCCAGCCCCAATAGCGTATATTAAAGTTGTTGTAGTAATTCAAGCCCCAATAGCGTATATTAACGTTGTTGTGGTAATTCCAGCCCCAATAGCGTATATTAAAGTTGTGTTGGATAATTCAGCTGAGTCCAAGTAAGGGTATATGAAATAAGGTTGTCCGTGTGGTGTAATAAGTAGGGGCATATTAACAGTGCTTTTGCCAGGTAATTCCAGTCCTATTGAATATTAGTATAATTAAGACATTGGCTGGTAAGATCACAGATATAAAGACAGTTTACCGAGAATACGAACAAGATGAGGACTGAGGGACGCGAATGTTCACTGAACAGTGTTTGTTGTAACCATTGTTTGGTTTTCTGGGCAACTACGGGACAGACTAGCTTTGTGCCCTTAAATAGGTCTATGAACAGATATTAGGCCCCTAAGTACTCATCATTAGAGACTAGGTTTTCCTATAGAATCTATAAAAGGACAGCACGATCGATACATTAGGGCACAAGACAAGGACTGCGAATTGCTCTCCACTGGTTCAGTTTGTTTTATTAATGATTCCAGTCACATAAAGGTTCTGTTTCCAACTTTACTCTTAGTTCTGCCTTTAGTTCAGAACGGTATGAAATTGTGACAAGTCCATTCACACAAAACAATCACATCTGCAGCTAATACGTGAAAAGGTTCCTAAAGAAAAATTGAGTAGTATTTAATTAACGACATGACGAGTGATAAATTAACAATAAGATAAGTGATTCAATGTGATACGTTACCCTTATGGTAATGATTATCCTCACATAAGCTAATGACTCAGTAATGGCTAGCACTGTTGATTGGATTTGGCCTGAATATACGATTCACACTATGCTAAACGTTGCAGACACTTGTAATAAACATTGCAGTGAATCTAAGTAATAGTCTACAATTTGAACAATACCATATACGCCACAGGAGCTAATCATGAAATAGATGTCATACCTGTGCGAATGCTACAGGTACCGCTTAATGTATGTAAACCTCTAAACTCGGGGGCTTTTCCTGAAATACGGTTAAGTTCCCCTGATCCACACGTGTTGGTACGATGGGGTTTATTGTTTATCTGCTAACGTTTACACCACAGGTACGTACACAAGAGTCCTGGTAGATGGTCTAATGCGAGATACAGTGAAAATATCCCACACAAAAACCACTGGAAGTCCTTTACTGGTACGATCGCACAGGATCTCGAATTCAAATTGACCACGCCCATAGATACCGTTTCTAAGTCAAACGTGTCAAGATTCCCTGTACTTTTACCATTAGAACCTGCGCACACGCAAAGTACAATCGTTTTCAAATCCACTAGTGTACTTATATTAAGAACGCTCATGCGTTAAATAAACGAATCCTCTGACATTCTATGGGTTTTCCGACAGGATCAATCATGATTCATTGATGGCCTAAATACACTTATTAGGAACTCGGCGCTATAAAAGACTCCTCAAAATACAATTCCCTCTCACAGGAGCTATCAGAATCATGGCCTAAAGAACTATTATCAAACTCGCGCAATACAAGAAATCTAATAACTCTCCTCCACCCCCCTACATCTCCTTCATTCATGGCTCTACTTAAACTCCAATTACAAACTCAGCGTTCTAAAGCGAAATCCCTCAATAACAATCCTCTCACAGGGAGCTATCATGATTCATATCATGGCCTAAAAGTACTCTTATTAAACTCAGCGCTATAAAGAATCCCTCAATAACAATCCTCTCACAGGAGCTATCATATTCAGGCCAAAGTATGCTTATTACCAACTCATGGCAATAAAAAGTACTCCTCCACTAAAATCCCTCACAGAGCTATCATACTTCATGGCCCCATAATGTACCTTATTAAGACTCAACTCTAAAAGAAGCCTCACATAACATCTCCATCCACATCATACTATCAATAACCCTGGCCTAAAGTAACTCATTAAAACTCCGCTATAACCAATCCCATCTCATAACAATCCTCTATACAGGACACATCATATCTCATGCCTAAGTACCTTATATTAAACTCACCTCATAAAATGAATCCTCAATTCCATTACCTCACCCCTTACTCCCAGTGATTCTATTACCCCCCTCCCCCTAAACCCCCACTGTCTTCATTCGTTTCCTCACCCCTAGATAATATAACCTTAAAGACACACTGCAATCCTCTCCCATAACCTTGTCAGAATCATTCAAACAACTGAGCAGATGTGGGCGGGGGGGGGGGGGGGGGGGGGGGGGGGTTACGGGGGGGTACCCATAGCTTTAATATGCACCCGTCACCCTTAAATTCCCTCAGCTACAGGCATTTTCATCACTTCCCAATTTTACAACCAGTCTTCCTCCCCGATAAACAACCAGAACACTCCTCCTCCCGAGAACATCACACTCGTCTCCGCTCAAAAAAGCACACCTTCGAGACTTCCTTCATTACGGGACCCTCAACTCATCACAACACTGTCAATCATAATCTGCACTTTTTTTTTTGTCAACCCATCTTTATACTTTTTATCATATGCTAACCTAGCCCCGCGGAGCTATTCCATCACTCACTAATCCGCTCAACATACCATCATACAGAAGTAAATATAACAGTAACCAGCTTTTCACCTTTCTTATTGTCCCCGCTTGTCTGTACCATGTCTCGTCTCCCCTCTCGAAACACTATCACGGGCGAGATACTCTCTAAAATATTCCGACGATAGCTAACAAAGCAACTAAAAAAGTGCTACTAACTCAAAATCTATTTCAAACTACCAACATACATCACATACTCCAGTATTACTTCCCCTTACCCATACCCCCCTTGACTCTAGATTCTCCCAACATCTACAGCTCGACCACCCCCTAACCCCCCATTGCCTACACCGAGAAAAAAATTACTTATTCCTCCTATCAATTTTTTCTTTGTTTACAAATCCCTACATTCCCCCAAAACAATAAATATTCCGTGAATCAAATTCAATCGTTATCTACACACATATGCGTTTGGTCCTAATCCCCCCTACCATTTTGCGTAACATTACATCCCAACAAAATAAATCATACACACTCTCAGTATATACAAAATATCAGCCTATTAACTGAAATGTAAAACTGAAGTATCCTCAATGTAATCCATATAAAGGCAATAGAAGCATAACCAAAAAATAATGCATATGTGTACAAAACAAAGTTAGATCATGTAAAGGGGGGGGCGGGGGTGATGGGGGGGGGGGTGGGGGTTGGGGGGGATGGGTGGCATCCTATAACTATAAAAACAACCATAAATAAACAAAACAACCGATAGTACAGAAAAGGACTCTGCTATCAAGCAATACGAAAAAAATGATCCGAAACAAAAGTAAGTTATGAATATTAGAATATGAGGCAATAAACCAAATAGTATTACATTCAAACAATTTTGTTATCATGTAAGCAATAATTACAAATAATCACAAGTACTACACCAAACATAATATTTAAAACCCGCTATCCTCCCATTAAAGTAGAATGATACAATTACCTATTCTAGTGAACCATGTGAAAAAAAGTCCCTTATAAAGGATTATAGCGAAAGATGCCCCAATTACCTACAAGGAAGAATGAAGTGTAAACACCCAAATAAAGCACAAATGTACAACCCCTCCAAATAAATAAAACCATACTAAAACATTACCCCCCGAATAGACAATCATGACAAGTAATCTCCCATGTGTAACAATCCCCCCATCAACAAAGTGACAGATTATAAATGCCAAAAGGTGATGAATATCAGAATTAACGTTGACCCTAAAAATATATAACTAATAACAATTTAGATTCAACAACGGTATATTCAACATTAAATAACAAACAACGATCGAAAACTGCACAAAAGAAAATAAATCAAAAAGTATTCCAAAAAATACCCAAATACCCACAAAAAATAGTATCTTGATAAACTAAAACAAGATTCATAATCCACATAATTTAAAACCAAGTTTATACAGTTATAATCATAATCAAACAATAAATTTTCGTGCACCTCATACCTACACCTATAATTGACAAAACAAAACACAAGTGAATAGCATTGCTATAAATACCAACGCATAATCAAGCGCTTAAACAACAAACATCTACAAAAAATCCCAACACAAACCAAAAAACTAACTATCACTTTAAAGAACCCAACGCATACACGTTCTACCAATAATCAAACATACACATCGCTCTATTCTCTCCGTAACCTATTTCCACACACACACCAAAACCAAAAAATACAATGTACTCGGATAAAAATGCTGATAACTCCTGTAAATATTTTCCACATCTTTCCAAAAATTACAGTACAACAAATATTTCGTATGTATGCCTAAGTTACATAAAAAATAGTATTTATAATTATATTAATTAATATCAAATCTAAAATTAACAAATTAAAAACCACAAAATAAGCTTTTACCATTAATATATGAAGACAAACAACAATTCATACCATCTTCTCTCCTCTAATTAGCAAAGTGCCACTAAACCGCAAAATAAAACACTAAAACAACCCACTAACACACGTGTAAGAACTTATTAAAAAATCTCACAGGTGCAAATATATACACTCAACCCAAATACGAAAAACCACCCAGAATTACCAAAATACCCATTTATTGGCAAATACACGAATCCCTCCAGACATACATGTATGTTCAAGACAAGTGCTTAAAATCCCCGATCTTCCTCATAGATAGAGAATATTTCTCACACTACCCAATAACACATAAATCAGCAAACAAACGCTGTTAATTTTCTCTACCCCACACCACCCAATTTAAACTTTAAAAATATCCACCCACGCCCACAATCCACGTTCAGCTCATCCTAATAACCCCACTCCACAGTATATATCATTCCATTACTACCAATTAATATCTAAATCTCCGTAATCCACCCAGATATAATTAAAAGTAACATTATAACATTACAAACTATAAACAGTATGTGTGCAATCATCTACCCACCAAACATGGGCTAACAACACTCAACTATACAAAACTATTCACTACCAAGAATACACAACATTCAAACTTTCCCCACCCCATAATGTACAAAAACCCACCCAATAAAAAAAAAATACATCTATCCCTCCCCAATCCTCCCCCTATTTTCCACAATAAAATAGATGTCCTAAGTTATCTCAACCTGCTTCCTTGATACCTAAATAACAAATCACGCTCATTGCATTCCCAACAATAGTAATTTTCACCTAACACTACCCAGCTAAACCACACTACACTTCCTATTCATCCAAAAACGCCACAAAACACTCTATATTAAAAACCCAGCAACGAAATGACACTAATTACGCTACACCCAATTAACCCCAAGGATTTTCAAAATGTCCCATATCCCACAGAAAATCCAAAATAACACCCCTGTACAGTACTACTACCAATCCACAAATTGCGTTAAAAGATGATGATCATCAAAAACAACAAACCTATTAATATCTTGCAATACGCAATCCAACATTAACATCTTACCTGTCCTAATTGAAACCAACAAAAAAAATACTCTTAAACAATCCATTCCCTCCGCAAACCAAAATCCTTCATAAATACCCCCCAAACCTAGCCGACATCTCATAAACCCTAAATTGGGGGTAAAACGTCACCTGGTAGCACTCCAATTACCTGTGCCCTTCAATGACTTAGAAAACACAAACCCGTTCACGCTCGGCAAACTAAAATTTTACCCCCGTATCCTTATTCCCGGCACTTTCTACCTGAAACACCATGGCCAGGGGAACAACAAACAAAACTACCCAACTTAAACCCCCCCAACTCCTTTAAACAATTCACCTATCTACCACCCAAATATCAAGTTAATGTCCGCACTCCTTTTCAAAAACTACAAATGCCCAACATTACCATTTCAATAATGGTGAAATTTTACTACCCACAACGGAGAGGTTTAAATCAAAAAACAATATACCCCGCACTTGGTTTTTTCGTGGTGGAAATCAGGGTCACCAAATATCCCATGTAACCATATCGCTTCAACCCAACCAACTCACCACCAGTTCACAACAAACAACGTCATACATCCTACTGTGCTAATGTCCAATCAATTAATCCCTCTAAAAAATCAGAAAACATAACTATACAATCAGAACATTCTACATTAATAAAACACTCTCCATACACACAATTGCTAACCCCTATTTGCAAAATAGGAAATACTATTCCTTCAACCCTCCCTATAACTCATCCTCCATAATCAGCAAAATAAGCAATCAATTCTTCACTACTAATTATTCGTCGTTCCCATTCCCCCAAATCAAATTACATCATTTCCACTCTGTGAGACTATATTCTTATGTCTATTAAACTAAATCCTAACTACTTCCTTGTACATGTACCCTACCCCATCCTTTCTACTTACCGCACATAAAAAAAACAGAAAAATTATTGCAATATACGATCCCCTCTCTTAACCTTCCACTTCTTATATAATTTATGTCTGTACCCATTAATTATTCAAAATTATCTGAGAGAATTAAATGTCATAGAGATACATTAACTTGTCCCTATATACTCTCCTGAAAGGATCACCTTATCATAACATTAAGTTCAACTACTTCCTCCCACCCCCCCACCCTACCCCCCCCCCACCCCCCCCCCCCCCCCCTCCCCCCACTCCCCTCCCCCCTTCCCACTCCACTCAACCCTTCTCCATTACAAGAATCAAACAAGAATATTCGAAACTTAAAGAAGGACCCCCTCCCCCCCCCCCCCCTCCCCCCCCGCCCCCCCTCCCTCGCCCACCCACCCCCACCCCTCCTACCCCCCCCCCCCCCCCCCACCACACACCGCCCAGGGCTTTGGAAACCAAGAATACGATTTTTAAGAAGACAATACAAAAAGACAAACATCTAAAGGAAGGGAACAATACAACTATTCTGTCAGTGCGTATAGATCTTAAAAGAAGTACAATACAAGAAGGAGACAAGATAGCATCTCTATCACATGAGACCATACAAGAAAAAAACAAGAATAGATCTTAAAGAAGAACAATACAAGCAGTAGAACAAGAATAGATCTTATAGAAGACAATTCAAGAAGGAAACAAGAACAGATGTGTCAATTTCAAGACATTCATCAACGACTTTTTTGTGATGAAATGTCTTACTTCACTTAATAGATCTTCCTAAAGAAAAACATATGTCAAGAAGTCAGACAAGTATAGATCTTAAAGAAGACAATCTCCCGAAAAAAACAACACGAATCTTTAGATCTTAATCCAATCAAATATCAAGCAGGAGACACAGAGTTAGAGGATGTCCGTCTTAGGTAGCCATAGGTCACTCTTCTAATTGACTCTCGCTAAGGAATCTCACTTCGCTTCATCGATACGATGGGGAAAGAAGAGTTTACAAGATGGAAAATTCTCAGAATCAGATCGCTCAACAATGAAGACAATACATTAGAAGGGAAACAATGAACTCATATCTGGAAATCACAGTACATTACATTCGAAGGAATACAAGACCATAATCTAAAGAAGACATTACAAGGGAAGGAACAAGAAGTTAGATCTCAAAGTATAAGATACGATACGACCCAATCAACGGTCAGACCCCCACAGACTGTCTCAGCTTTCCAATTTAAACGAACGCAAACACCTCTCAGAAGGAGACTTCTCTCTTTGATCTTAAAGACAGACAATACAAGAAGGGAAACAAGAACTTCACCATCTCTATAAGTAGACAATACAAGAAGGAGACAAGAATAGATTAACTTTGCCCAATGAAGGATCAATAGCGAAGAAGGAAACAAGCCGCTAGCATCTTAAAGCATTTATAGAGATTTATCAAGAAGTGTTTGACCTATTCATATCATTCCATCTTGTTAGTCTCGACAACTGTTTTCTCTTAGGAGAATTCCTTCTTTTCGTCGGCAATATACTGTATAAAATTTGGCTCCTTTAGCTGTAGAGCATTTTTGTTTGTTGATTTTTAATTTTGATTCTTCTCACAATTCCTAATACCCTTTTTATCTTTTTTTCTGCTCAATCAGGAAATACTCGTATGGAAACAAGATCTATATATTTGAAGAATACTTATTTTTGAAGGATACATATCGTCCCTCGTCCGCTCAAAGCAATTACAATATAAAACTGTTTTCAAAAAGACTACATAAGGAGACAAAGAAGATCTTAAAGAGATGTACAAGAAGCAAACAATCAACATCCTTAAAGCCATTATTGGAGAAATTACAAGAAGCTTAAAGTTATGGTTCAGCTAATAATTTAACTTTTAAGGAAAACAAGATAGGATCGACACCTAAACAATTACCAACAAAACGTCCTACATGAACGTCCACTACCGAGTCCAAGTTTGGAACCACTTCGTCAATCCCTTTTCATTTCTCATACCAGTACATAAAGCCTATCAAACATGCACCACTTTGGCCCATCTCCAACAACATATTAACCCTTATTATCTGGCCAGGATTATTACAGTCTACTCAAAATTATCCATGGTGATTGCAAATCACCCATGACCCCAGCTTCAACACTATATCTATAAAATTCAGTTTAAATTATTAATGTCGCATAGTTTTATGTTTCAAGTAAGTTCTGACCGCTGAGCCAATTATACCAACTTAAAAAACCCCAGTTCAATCAGCTCAAAATAACTTCCAAACACAGTTCAAGTATGCCAATTAACAAAAAAATATTATTCATAAACTTATGTATTCATCCAATTCCTCTTTCAAAGAACCCTTATAACACATCATATGAGGGAAATTCATCTTGAAGCTATATCATACAACCATCACAATACTTAGTGCATCGCCTCATCATACTAAATCCTAATAATATGTCATCTAATATCGAATTAGGACAATCAACAAAAACAACAAGATTTCAACAGTATAGGAGATTGTCAAAGCACAGGATAGGAAAGGCTCCGATTGACATAGTCTTAAAGGCGGACCTACAATCACAACACCAAAACATAACTACTTATCTTGAAATGAAAATTTCATCCTTTTTTGTTAACCTTTATCCGTTAATACTCTACCCTTACCCTGGATAAAACACAATGTTCAAATGGTAAAACAATTCGACAAACACAGAAAAGGCATTGGAACTTGACACCTGATTCCCCTCAGGTCCTCGATTCCAGCACGCTACGTTGCTAACCACACCGCACAGGAAAAGCAGGAGAATGGGTCAACCGTCTCTGTCAAATTCGTTTGAAAGGGAGGAGTACACCGCTCGTTCATACTGCCCCCAGATGATTACTTTGTACTTTAGGCTAACATACAGACGCCAATGTATATCATGAACATCACACATAATTCTTGAGTAATAAAACTTTCTTGACTTTGCGAGTTGCGACTTGCGACTTGAGGTTAAACAGTTCCCAGTTCAACTGATACTGAATAAGTTTTCTTTTGTCCCTGGGCCTGGATTACAGCACTCAAATGTGATGTCTGTCTTTCATTATACTAACTTGCCAACTCAGGCTACCATGCTAACAGTTGTGAATTATATATCACGCGAATTTCGCGGGTGTTCAGATATCCTATAAAACTAGCCACTACCAAAATCTTAAACACATTACCCACCTAATGTTATACCGACAATCCGGGAGGATCCCAGTTTTTGTATAATACCCTTTGCAAACAGTGGTGATCAGTCAGTTCAGCCCTCGAGTTGTAACACATGACACTCCACAACTCAAGGTTGATATTAAATAATCTATAATAACGAACTGCGCAAATGGGACTCCGTCAGCTACCTGCAATGATACCATCAAGATCACATGGCCAAGTTAGGCATAAATGTCAAGTATTAAAAGCCACTGGTTCTCGAAAATAGACCCTCAGCGTTCCGGGGCTAAAAAGAATCCTTTACATACCAATCTACCTTGTTATCCTTCAGTGCGAGTGGTGTGTTGGTTTGTCGTTTAACATCTCCTCATGGTACGTTATCCACATGAGTCTTCATGCCTAAAAGTACCTTATTAACTCACAAACATTGACCTATAAAGAATTACCTCACACCACCCAAAACAACTCCCATAAACCACTGCACAGGCAGCTATCATTGATTCATAATACATGGCCCTAAAGTACTCTTATTAAACTCAGCGCTATAAAGAATCCTCAATAACAATCCTCTCACAGGAGCTATCATGGCCTAAAGTACTCTTATTAAACTCAGCGCTATAAAGAATCCTCAATAACAATCCTCTCACAGGAGCTATCATGATTCATGGCCTAAAGTACTCTTATTAAACTCAGCGCTATAAAGAATCCTCAAGAAACAATCATCACTAGGAGCAATCCTCTTCACAGGAGCTCTATTAACATGATCTCAAGGCCCTCCTAAAGTACTCCTTATTAAACTCACAGGAGCTATCTTGCTATAAAGTACTCTTATTAAATCAAGAACCTCCAGTATAACTCAAACCATCCTCTCAACAGGAAGCTATCATGATTTCATGGCCTAAAGTAACTCTTATTAAAAACTCAGCGCTATAAAGAATCACTCAATAACAATCCCTCCTCACCAGGAGCTATATCATGATACATGGCTCCAATAGAAGTACTCTCTTAATAAAACTACAGACTCTACATAAAGCATCCAACACTCAAAAACAAATTTCCTACTCCCACCAGGAGCTATCATCGATTTCATTGTGCCTAAAAGTTACTCGCTATGAATAAATCACATCTCTCACTATATAAGAATCCTTCAAATGAACAATCCTCTCCAACAGGAAGCAACCATGATTTCATTGCATGCTCCTAAAGCTAATCTTATTAAAAACTCAGGTGACTCCTCCCACAGGAGGATAATGTGTGCCTTTAAAAAAGACATGGCACACATGCAGTTAATTATAAACACATTTCCAAACAATCATCAAAAAACTGCAGTTTTCATACTACGTCTGTACAAACTTATGCACAGCGAAAAATAAAAAAAATGAAAAAATCCGTTCGACATTTTTAAATTCTTATTTAAATTCATCAGAGGATTCAGAGCACTGTACAAATACAAAGGCAATTCATTTCATCATTTCACACCTTCCAAAAAACAACCACTGTCTTTTCCTATCCTACAACACACTCTGGTCAAAACGCCCGGAACACACTGTACACCACATATCCCCTAGATAAGCACACCTTACGTCTACACTCGTCCCGTCAACAAGGCAGTCCACATAGGACTTCCTCAAAACGGTCCAACACACCAAACTCAGATTCAGTCAACATCACATCAATCCTGCTGCTCCTACCCAGCGAGCTACTTATTCTCACTACTATATTTCTCACACCCGACACAACACAATACATAATAAAAAATATCCACGCAAGCCGCAGCTGCCTTTTCTATTTCCACGCTGTCTATTAACTACTGATCTACAATCGAAACTATCACACTAATCATCGAGATACTCTCTAAATACCTCTTCTCAACCATGACAATTAATACCTATTAGCTAACAAGCAACTAAGTGTGCAATCACCTTCAAAATCAAATTCAAACTACTCTAACTTATAACTCCAGATATTACCACATTCCCTCTCTACTTACACCACCAGTTCTATTTACAACTTTAACTCATAAATAGAGACCGTGTATACCAAAACCACCTCAGAAGGTTAGAGTAATCTACAACAGTCCACTGTGTCTTTAAAATTAAATGCTTCGCTTTCTCATTTGCAATATGGATGATTGATTCACATGTATGCATAATAAATGACTCAAGTTATTATATACGTTTATGTCGAGTGGGGTATCTCTAAGATCACTAAGTACGAGTGACGTTCTGATCGCACAACTTTTGTTGGAACTGAGATAACGTTGATACGAAGATTATTTAAGTATAATTCACTTATCCACCACTAGTTTGAGTGTAATCTTCTGTAGTGTTCGATCTAACCAGTTACATTGTAAGCTGTCAAATGGAACAAACTAGAGCTTCAGATGTACCTAATATCACTTCCCGATAATACATGGCTCAGACTGGATAATACTTCAACGAAAAAAGTTAGTATGTGATAATTATGTGAGACAGGACTCATAATTTGTCTTGCATGCGTATGTAGTATATCGAGAATCCATAAACAATAATACTTTAGAGTCTGCTACATTAGACAAACTGCTCATTAGAGAGTGTGTGTTGCAACTTGGTATAAATAAGAGATTTCCACTTTTGAGGTGAGCTCTGTTGTCGCTTGAAACCTTCGAGGATAATAAATCACTTTATCTTGCTTGCGTCAGTGATTTTAAATCTTGTGAATGCTACTCTCGTACTTGAAGCGTATGTGAGCCAGCCAGTAATACTGGGTGTGAGTCGACCCAAAAATATGCCTGCTATTTTCCTACCTTTACCTGTGACGCGTATGTGGGATGAGACACATAATTCCTATTTTTAATTGGAGGAATGAAAGATGTCCTATGGCAATGGTCGAAATTCAGAGCTAGGCCAAAAAAATGGATCACGTTTTGGATAACTCTATTCTCTGCTTAGCGACGTCAAGGAACAACGTTGCGTGTAGACTCAGCTCAGACTTCTGGATGAACTGAAAGGGACCTCAACATAAAGTCTCTTTCGAAAGTTTATTTTCAACATTTAGTACTCATCACTGGTTGTACTTTCATTCTACACTTACTGCTACTCATTATTGTCTATCTTTATCTCTGAAGTTTTATCTGATATCATAATTGAATGGTAAAGATAAATCTTGTGCTCATGACGAGGACTGTGAAGAACGAAGAAGGTGAAGTATGATGAACTTAATTAATGACAGCCTTACATATCTACTCATATCCAGTATATCTTCAATAAGGATAAATCTTCTGATTTCCCTATTAATCAGTTAATGGAACAAGCAATTAATTTGAAACACTACTAATCTCTATTTCAGCGCACATTTATGCTGTGAGGTTATAAAATAAAAACAAAGAATAAGAAAAATGTATTAATAGAATACTGTCTAAAATCTACTAATAACCGATTCTTTTTCCTTTTTCCCTTCGCAAAAAAATATCTATCCCATTTTACGAAACACAATTCAATGAATACACAGAAGCTTACAATTATTTAGACCTCATCCACCTCTCACTCTGAATAATACACCGTGTGATTTATAGGCTAGGGTAGGCCGATTTTAGGGATTGTATCTCTTCTCTTGGCCTCACAATGTTAATAAAACTGTGTATCTCGCTATCCTCTCGTCTAGCAGAGCTAGCTGCGGTCGTATTATATTTTCTGCGAAGCTCCAATGTGGGTTTCCTTTCTTTGGACCGGTTGACGGTAACTGCTCATTTTTCCGCTCCATACGCAAAAACGCAACCCATCCCTGAGAGCACCACTCTGGTCAATCTTTTCACGGATCACTCTTGTTCCCCACTCTGTCAGTACCAAACGTGTGGGTGAGGTACACACAATTATTTCGCACGAAACCAACACTCTCGTTGCCCTGGCTTGTATTGAACAAATAACAAGGTAGTGAGAATATATATTCGGCTTGGCCAAATTGCAAAAGGTGCTGTCACATTATTCTCTCATTCATCTGGAGTTGTTTAATACGTTCCGTGTGATGGTCGGCACTCGTCTTTGTTACCGAATCTTACCGTCGCTATTGGTCGCCATGCAATTTCTATACAGCATGTCCTAACTTTTTTCCCTCTTATTGTTGTGCAAAGTACAACCGCCTATTGAAGATTTACATGGTCGGTTTATGTTTAAATCAGCATGAGACGGTTATTCCACCTGTCCAAGCTGGGGCGTCCACAGTCGTGGTGACCATAGCCCGAGCAAAAACAACCAATAACCACCCCACAGGTCCCACCAAGAAATTATCACATATTGCCTCAGAAATGTAACTGTATTTTGGAATTACCAAGCATGGTGTTTTCACCAAGATTTATCCACAATGCAATGATGGGCTTCTAAACGATGATAATCACGGTATGGGGTCTCACACAATCAAACAAAAGACTTTATTTTACCCACTGAGATGACATAGATACAATACGTCGGTTACCTCTAGAGATACCTGGTCCGCGGCGAGTAGAATCACACATCAACGATGAAATTCTGCAAAGATATGGCGATAAGCATAATGTGTGTATGGGAAAGAGCATCAAATAATGGGAGAAAAAATACACAATACGATCTGAGATGGTAGGAACAGATAGAGGCTATAAGGCCTTAGATAATAGGCCTTTGGGCTCGTTGATATCACACAGTTAGTCAATATTTGTTAAGAAGAGTTTAAAACTCCCCCACCCCCCCACCCCCCCCCCCCCCCCCGAGTTTATTATGTTTATGGTCTCACTTCATGTCAGTATGGGGGGGGGTTTTTTTTGACTGACTTGGGTCGTATGCGCATGGAGAAAACGCGTGTTTTGGTTGAACAAAGTCTGTGTGGTCTGAAAGTACTTTGTTTCTCGTCATGTGTGACTAGCTGGAGTAGTCTGTGTTTGAATTGCCTGAGCTAGTGCGGCTTGAGTCTGTGAACTTGTGGGTCCGAGCTGGGTGCTCGGTATTATGGTGTACAGTTGAGATATTATTAAGTGATTATAAATAATAGGGATTATGTCTTACTTATTGTTGTATAGGCGTATGTGTCTTCTCTGTCTTCGCCATTTACAAACCCGCCTATGTTTATGGCCCCCCCCCCCCCCCCACCCCCCCCCCCCCCCCCCCCCCCTGGAGGAACTTTGGGTTTAATGTTGACATGGAGGAACATACATATACTATTGTCGATGAGAATATGAATTTTGGTCCCACGCACTTTTCGAGCTACGTGGAGTAAGGAGGTAAGAGGCGTTGAGTATTGACGTGAGAGTAAGACGGGTCCCGAGCTTAGTTTGACTTGTAGCTAGCCTATATTGGAGGAGTATAATTTTTATATGGGGGTGATGTTTTGCACTGCCGCATAATGCAATCAGGGGGGGGGGGAATCACTTGGGATAAGTGATTAAGTTATTTACACCCTGAAGTGGAATGGTGGGAATGGATTCGTACGAGTGGATTAATGAATGAATCGCAAATAGAGGAAAGCGTGTTGTGGTGTATTTTAGTGTGTGTTGGAACGGTCACTTCATAGCCAGTCCATGGAAGTGTTGTTATGAGTTATTTCCTACAGGCAGTGTCAGCCTGAGTTTGATGTTATGCATGCTTTACGATATTATTGATGTTCAAGACTTATGTGAATGTTCTATTAAATGTCATGAAGCTGTACAAGTGGTGTCGTGTTATTCATACTCCTAGTGTTGTTTACCATCTATACATGCGACACACTCGTAATACAAAGCTTGTGACACAGACCCAATAGCGTATCTTAAAGTTGTTGGGGTAATTCCAGCCCCAATAGCGTATATTAAAGTTGTTGTGTTAATTCTAGCTCCAATAGCGAATATTCAAGTTGTTGTGGTAATTCCAGCCCCAATAGTGTATGTTAAAGTTGTTGTGGTAGTTCTAGCTCCAATAGCGAATATTCAAGTTGTTGTGGTAATTCCAGCTCTAATAGCGTATATTAAAGTTGTTGTGGTAATTCCAGCCCCAATAGCGTATATTCAAGTTGTTGTGATAATTCCAGCCCCAATAGCGTATATTAAAGTTGTTGTGTTAATTCCAGCTCCAATATCGTATATTAAAGTTGTTGAGGTAATTCCAGCCCCAATAGCGAACATTAAAGTTGTTGTGTTAATTCCAGCCCCAATAGCGTATATTCAAGTTGTTGTGATGATTCCAGCCCCAATAGCGTATATTAAAGTTGTTGTGATAATTCCAGCCCCAATAGCGTATATTAAAGTTGTTGAGGTAATTCCAGCCCCAATAGCGTATATTAAAGTTGTTGAGGTAATTCCAGCTCCAACAGCGTATATTAAAGTTGTTACGGCAATTCCAGATCCAACAGCATATATTAAAGTTGTTACGGCAATTCCAGATCCAACAGCGTATATTAAAGTTGTTACGGCAATTCCAGCTCCAACAGCGTATATTAAAGCTGTTACGGCAATTCCAGATCCAACAGCGTATATTAAAGTTGTTACGCCAATTCCAGATCCAACAGCGTATATTAAAGTTGTTACGGCAATTCCAGATCCAACAGCGTATATTAAAGTTGTTACGGCAATTCCAGATCCAACAGCGAATATTAAAGTTGTTACGCCAATTCCAGATCCAACAGCGTATATTAAAGTTGTTACGGCAATTCCAGCCCCAGAGCGAATATTAAAGTTGTTACGCCAATTTTAGCTCCAACAGCGTATATTAAAGTTGTTGTCGTAATTCCAGCTCCAACAGCGTATTTTAATGTTTTTGCGGTAACTCCACATCCAACAGCGTATGTTAAAGCTGTTGCAGTTAAAGAGCTTTGTTGCCTTTGATCTCAAATACCGCACATTAAAATGCCTACCGCTGACACATGTTGCTATGTTTATTATTCTCAGCACCAGTGCGATTCATTACGAGGTTTTGATAGAGCTGTCACCCCAATCAAGTAAAGTCGATTGCCAAAGAAACCATCGTTGTAGGAATCATGCACAATCTTGGTGAAGGTGTGCATGAGACAATGTTGATTCCATGCTTCGTAAGGAGCGCATGAGTCGGTGCAGGTTCTCCAAAAACAGCTACATTGCTGGCTCTATGCTCCGTTGGGAGCGACAGCGAAAAAGATGAAGAAAACAAGAGCAAGCAAATAACTAATAATTTCATGGTCAAAGACATAGGTCTACCTATATGAGACCAAAAAAAAAAAAAATCATGAGAAGAAATAAAAGGAAATATACTGACGATCTCAACAGAAAGCCCGTCAAAGGACGTATGAGAGGTTTGTGCAGCAACTCAAAGAAGCTAATGATGAAAAAAAAAAGAAGATTTTTATTAAGAATAATAATGGACAACTATTTAACAACATAAAAGAACGGACGATGAAGTGGACAGAACCTTTTCTGTAACTTTTGAAAACTCAACATGTTCTCACAGACACCCATCGAGCAGAGAACGCGTTAAAAGGTAACAGGAAAGAATAAGATAGGAAGAAATAAAGCAAGCTATAAATATCGAAATAAAGACCGCCGTTCTCAACCGGAAGTAGGTGTACTGCTGGACTACCACGAGAAGTAGCAGGGGCACTGTGGGTGTTGCATCAAAAATGGCGAATTTTCATGTGCTTAGCTTTTAGTAAAATATTTATCAGCTAATTGTGAAATGATTGAGATTCTAAATGATATATGCATATTTACGATATTTATGATATTTCTATTTCTATTTTTATGAGGAGAGAGGAAAAAGGTAGGAGAAGTTAGGACTTACGGCTAAATTGTGCGATTGCGGAGAGTGTTCTCTATCCGCTGAAAATATTTCTAGTTCGGGAGCTCGGGAGAATAGTCAAGTGTGTATAAGCTTGGGCTTGCGAAATATTGTGAAACAAAATAATGAAAAATGTGAAGGATAAACAGGCTTGACGCTTCATCAGATATTCGCTGTCAGTTGTCAGCTTTGATACCTAATTACAGCAAAATCGCTGAAAATCCATCGCTGCAGGTCAGTAATTAGATGCACTCAGTAAGTTTAGTTTTTATGTTTTTTAAACGCAGAGTCCTAATAATAAAGTACTTGCATTTTTGTTTAGTTTAATATTTTAAGAGTATCGGTTATATTTTGGTTCCGCCATAATACAGTACGTACAAACATATGAAAAAGCGAAAAAAAAAAAAACGTTCTATATGGACGAAAACCTTA
Organism: Oreohelix idahoensis; assembly: GCA_024509875.1. Classification (NCBI taxonomy): domain Eukaryota; kingdom Metazoa; phylum Mollusca; class Gastropoda; order Stylommatophora; family Oreohelicidae; genus Oreohelix; species Oreohelix idahoensis. The sequence goes on along the minus strand of JAMPIV010006957.1, from coordinate 102,874 downwards.
GGATGTGACTGAGGACCCGGACGACCATTTGAGGTGTACCTCGGCCAAAAAGGATGAGAACCGGGCAGTACTATGGAGATACACAAGAAGCATGTTTACAACAGACAAAAGCAGCACACCGCATAGAAGAGCAAAAACTGCTTATCTGACCGTCGCATGGATGACATTGAAAAAAAAAAGGTTAAAATATAAATAAAAAATAAACGAATATAGGCGAAAAAAGGTACTTAAAATATAGAAATAAGAAAATGGAGTGGGGTTGGAGGTGGTGGGGAGGCATTAGACAACAGAAAAGTAATACGAGTGGTAGACTCACCGGTGAATCGAACCAGGGACCATCCGAACGGAGCCATCGCCTCGCTGAAAAGACACACTGTAGAATGACTTTTTTCTCTCTGTATAAATTTATGTTTGTTGTATGTGCTTGTATCAATTGTAGACGATCATATTATGAGGGCCATACCGGCGATCAATGTAAAATGTTGTTGTATTACCACTGTAGCAGATTGGTGTACTGGCACTGTTGAAAGTAGTTGGTACTGCTACAAATGTAAGTATGTTGACATACACGCCCACACAGGGCTACTGTAAATAGGTCATGAAGACGTCACAGTAACACATGATGATGAAGCCAGGAAGCGTTGAACGACTGGTGACGTTTCTAAAATGTTTATTACGGTACAATACAAATCACGCTGACATCGACACATACATTGCCATCTGAACAAAGGTTCAACACATCATGGACATAATCACACGCCAATACACCGCTGGCAAAAAATAGGCCGCATGGACAGCGGGCTTATATATATATATAGTTCATTGATACTCTGGTTCAACACCTCTGGCAAAAATAGGCCGCATGGACAGCGGGCTTACATATATAATTCATTGATAATCTGGTTCAACACCTCAGGCAAAAATAGGCCGCATGGACAGTGGGCTTACATATATAATTCATTGATAATCTGGTTCAATACCTCTGGCAAACAATAGGCCGCATGAACAGCGGGCTTACATCTATAATTCATTGATAATCTGGTTCAATACCTCTGGCAAACAATAGGCCGCATGAACAGCAGGCTTACATCTATAATTCATTGATAATCTGGTTCAACACCTCTGGCAAACAATAGTGTTACCACTTCTCCGCACCGGGAGTAAGTCGCCTAAATAACTCAAAGTTCACGGCAATAACAAATAGGATCAAAAATGTTTCTTTAACCTGCTCTGCCTTCCATGAATCAAACACCAAAACACTTGCCCTTTCCTAGGCTTATAACTCTATGCCAGAATCACATTAAAGGGGAATCTTAAACATAAATTAATCACAGAAGAACTCTGATCCCCTTTGACACCGCCAGAGCAAAACGCTGAGCTACTTGTCAGCTCGAAAAACGCCAGGCGACTGCAAAACAACAGTGTTCCGGTCGCGCCGAAATCATTGCGCATGCGCCCAGATAATGGCGTGATGTGAGTCCCACTCACACCGTACCGAGGAGCCAGGTCTAAAACCATATAAGGCCGTCTCGTACAATCTTGTCTATAACCATATAAGGCAATTTCGAACAATCTGGAAGGCTAACCCAAACCGAAAATCGGCCGAGTCAAGGGACATAACAAATAAATCTAACCCGCATCAAAAGGAAAACATAAACACAGGTTAAATCCCTTAGACCACAAATATAAGAAAAGTATAATAAAGTATTCATTACAAGCATACAATAACAGACTGTAACAGTCTACCGCACCCCCCGGGAAAAAAATGATAACATCATTTTTTTAAAACAAAATATATCGAAACAAAGTGAGCGGTAGCATACAACTATCTACATATAAATATATCACAAAGTAATCAATACAATGCATAATATAAATAAATACCATAGTAATACTATAGCGTGCATAACATAAATTTCCAAACACACACTAAAAAAAAAATAATGAGCATGATGACACAGGCAACAGGCTCATAACGCATAAATGATGCGCAGACGAAGGGCGTAAATAATTACAATGCCATAATACCGTGCTATACTGGCGTACGATAGAGCGTCGGGTGAGAAGAAAAAATATATCTCACCAAGTTAGAGAAAATATTTTCTCATAGTACTAACATAATTATAAAAAGAAGTTGCCACAATAGCACAATAAAGTGCTGGCAACATAACAATGCCAGAAAAAATTACCTAGATATGTCTTCATATACCAACAAAAAAAAATAAATTACAATATCGCCATGTCTCACAATAATAGTGACACCAACATATATCTTCTAAAGGATATATCAAACATAGCATCATATCTTTAACATAATATCGTATACTAGTTTACAACATTAATAACTATCCGTTACAAATACAACTAAGCGATGATATGCGGAGTCCCAGAACACTGTGTGGTAGCGTCTATTCCCAAAGGTAAACATGGACATAAAATGTAGGGATACTTGTAAACTGTAGAGATTCTCCGTATAACAGCACTGACTCGCTGTGAGACTCTCCATAAAACAGCACTGACTCGCTGTGAGAAAATACAAATGAAACACCTGTGTTTGACAACCGTAGAATTCTACAATGTATAACACTTAATTGTAATTCCTACTTATCAAATGTGGCCATGTAAACTACCGGCCTTTATCTTCTAGTGATAATCCAAAGACCTTCCTCAGTTACAGGCCATCAGCCTTGTGGCGTCTTAAGGGCAACAGTAATTGATTTTATCAATTTATTTCCCATCATGAATAGCGGCGTAAATAGGGCAACAAGCAAATAGTACAAACTGCCGTTGTTAATAATCGTGTGAGTTGTCGTGGGTATATCACTAAACCTTCGACATCCGTTATAATAGAGAGGTAATAAAGGACATAAATCTATCAATTAGAATCATGAATTAAATAGGATCGAGCAATTGTACAAACTGCCAATTAATATGTCTCCGAGTGTCGATATAGCTCGTACTCGACATCTATAAAAATTGAAAAAGGAAATAAGTTGAAATCATGTGCGATAGCAGTATGTCGCCATTACATTCTCCGACTCTTCAAGTCCGAAAAGTGAAAAGGTTGAATAGCTGTGAGAGCTTTTTGGTCGGTTTCTACTATGAAATGCGCGCCAAGAAGGAATCTTTGAAGTTTAAGAATCGCCCAGACCATAGCCAATAATTCTCGGTCTAGGACGGAGTAATTCCGTTCTGCCGCATTCAGTTTCCTAGAGACATACATCACCGGATGCAGAGTTCCAGAATACTCTTGCATCAGTGCTGCCCCTATTCCTGTGGATGAGGCGTCACTGCGAAGGACAAAAGTCTTATTTGCAGTGGGTAGTCTTAAGATAGGATGAGATGAAAATAGATCTTTAATGTTATCCAATGAGGATTGGCATTCTTGGGACCAACGTACCATATTCGGTGACCCTTTCTTTAGTAGGGTTGAGAGAGGTGCTGTAATAGATGAAAGATTTGGAATAAATCTTCCGTAAAATTGTATCAAGCCTAAGAGACTCCGGACTTGCTTTTTCGTCTTAGGAGTAGTGATATTGAGAATTTTTGTGGTGTTGTTGTCCTCCGTCCGCAAGAGACCATGACCAACACGGTGGCCTAGAAAGGAAATGTCGCTAAAGCCAACATAGGCTTTTGACGGTTTGGCCGTCAAATTATGCGAACGAAGAGTAGACAAAAGGTCGGCAAGACCTTGAAAGTGATCTTCCCATGAATCACTATAAAGACAAATATCATCCAAGTACGCGATGACATCTGGACGATGTGAAAGGATACGACGCATCATGCGTACAAAAGTAGCTGGGGCATTCATGAGGCCGAAAGGCATAAAGTTCCACTGGAACAAACCCCTAGGTGTAGAGAAAGCAGTAAGCGGTTTGCCGCGTTCAGTAAGGGGAACTTGCCAGTAACCTTTAGACAAGTCAAGTTTGGTAAAGAACCTAGAATTAGAAAGCTTAATAAGTAGATCTTCCAGTAAGGGCATAGGTTCAGCATCGAATTTCGTTACTTGGTTTAATTTACGATAATCGACGCAAAGACGTATGTTATTGTCTTTCTTCCGGACAATAACCATAGATGAAGTGTACGGCGAAGAGGATGGTTCTATTATTTTCATCTGTATCATTTCATCCAATTCTTTCTCGACCTGTGTCTGAAAGTGTAATGGAATAGGATAAGGTCGGACTCTGATAGGGTTATAGTCGGTAAGTATTATGTCATGTTTAATAATAGATGTTTGTCCAGGAATGTCAGTGAGAACATCATGAAATGTTTGTAAAAGAGAAGAGACTTGTTGTTGTTTCTCAGCAGATAACTCTGAAGAAACAGTCACATTTTCCCATGATTCTGTTGAATGCAGTGGGATTACAGAGAGAGGAAGATTCACGTCTGAAAAAGTGGACTCTTCTTCTTGGATGACTGACAGAGATGTGTAATGACCATGCGGGACTATCGAGTCGTCCGTCGCTTCATAAATAGGTTGTAGGTAATGTGGTCGTTCATGAAATTCTGTCAGCATATTGATGTGAAAAGTTTTATGCTTTTTATCCACATCGATGACATAATCGACATCAGAAATTCTAGAGATGACAGTGTAAGGACCTTTCCATGCAATAAGAAGTCTATTGTCCCTACAAGGAAGTAATACCAGTACCTTGTCATCAGAAAAGAGTTGACGTAGACGTCTATTTTTGTTTGCGAAATTCCTTGCCTTCTGCTTAGCAGACTCAGATGTAGCGGTAGCTAACCTACATGCTTCAATAATTTTCTGCCTTAAAGCAACTACATACTCGTAAGAGGATTGAGTTTCCTCGCTGATATCCTCAGCAGTTATTAGGTCATGCAACAATGACATGGGACCGCGCGGTTGCGCACCAAAGACAAGATGAAATGGAGAGAATCCTGTGTGTTCATTAGGGACTTCTCTATACGCGAAAAGAGCAGCAGGTAAGACCCTGTCCCAATCCTGAGGATGATCCTCAGTTATCTTTCCTAACAAACTCTTGAGCGTTCTATTTAAACGTTCGACTAGACCGTTTGACATAGGATGATAGATACTGCTTAAAGACCTTTCAATCCTGAGTGTAGACATCACCTGAGACATAGTGTCTGATATTAATTGAGTGCCATGATCTGACAAGATTTCTTTAGGAAATCCCAGACGTGAGAATATTAACCAAAGAGCGTCTGCAATATCGGCAGTAGAAATGCTCTTGAGAGGTATGGCCTCTGGCCAACGAGTACACATGTCAATGCATGTTAGGATAAATTGGTGTCCTCTGGCAGACTTGGTCTTAAAGGGACCAATAATGTCTATTGCCATCTTTTGAAAAGGACGGATTGGAATATCCGCAGCCTGGATAGGTGCTGCATGGCGTGGACCTCGTGACTTAACCTCCTGGCATATCTTGCAGGAGCGACAATAAATACGTATATCTTTATTTACTTGTGGCCAAAAGAAAGAAGCAAGAACTCTCGATTTAGTACGGGAAAATCCCATATGTCCAGCACATTGAGAGTCGTGAGCATGTTGTAGAATTCGAACTCTCATACTCTTAGGTACTAGAATCTGAGAATGTATAGACGCAGTAGAATCTTGCACCATACGGACTAGTACTCCATTCTTTATTGAAATCCAAGATTTACGATTTGTGTTATGGTTTACATTATCATTTTTAACAAGGGGGAAGAATTTCTTCAAAGAAGTGTCATTTTGTTGGAGTGTTATGAAAGACTCACGGGAAATCACTGAGTGATTATCTTGGTTATGCACTTCTCTAATTTCAGTAGATGTAGTCTGAGACATATCTTGAGCTTGTGCTCTTGTGGTGACTGCATAAGCAGCTTGAATATTTTGTTCTTCCCAGATAGTAATCTGTTCCGGGGTACTTTCTTTAATTCCGTGTATACGTCCGACGATAAGGTCCGCAATAGGATTTGGGAGCAAACACGCGGGGACCTTTCCCGTAAAAAAGGGAGTAGCAATGTTGATGATAGCAGTCGGATACTTTTCCAGTGTCCCACCAAATGTCACACATTTCACCACCTTTCCAGTGGCGTAGGAAGGATCTATGAGAGATTGCTTAACCCCAACCGTTGTGCATCCAGAATCAAAGAGAACTGAGACTTGATTATTGTTCACTAAAACTTTATGTAGAATAAGAGACCCTCTTCCATCATGCGCAGCTGCGGCAGGAAGAGCGGGTAGAGGATTACCACTACTCAAAATAGTTATAGTTGTCGGTTGGAATAGAGTTGTGCATTGCGGGCATGGAGATGCCCTATCAAAGTCGAAAGCAAAGCAAGCATTAGCATTAGCCACAGTATTATTATTGTTGCCTTGATTGTTAACACCCTGGGGATCTTGTTGAACCAAGTTAGCCTGGTGATAAGGTCTATTATTATCTTGTTGTGATCTACCGCGGCTATTATTTCTATTGGAATTATTGTTATTCCCCCTATTAGAATTATTGTAATGATTAGAACCCCGGTTTTCATAGTTGCGATTGTCATTTCTCCATTGATCAAAATTTCTATTTGATTGGTTTTGTTGTCTCCAAGAAAAGTTATTATTGGTTCGGTGACCTCTATTGTAGTAACCTCCTCTAAAGTTCCTATAATTGTTAGGACCAAAATATTGAAGATTATTAGATTGTCTCCAGTTTCCTGAAGAAGAATCATTACGTGATGGACCCCCTTGGTTCTGTCCAAAATCACGATTATTCCTTTTATCAAAATTGCGCTGAGGTCTTTGAAATTTTCGACGAAAATTAGGACCATATGGTGTTGCTGAAGCAACGGGTAAACCTTCTTTGACTTTAGAGTTGCTAACTGTTTCATTAGGATGTGCCGTAACATATTGACGATAGTATTGTTCCATATCTTTTATATTTGGAGGTTTTCGCTCATGTAAAAAGGAAAGAAAGTTTTTACTAATTGATTACATGACTTTGTCACGAAGCAGTAAGTCAACAATGGCCTCATATGTTTTTTCAGTCTTTGATAATTCCACCCAACGTGTAAAAGTCAGGCGAATCTCGTATGTTTTTTCAGTCTTTGATAATTCCACCCAACGTGCCTTCCCATTTCGATCAAAAGGACCACCACGTGGAGGTGGAGTGCGTCAGCAAATCTCTGATATAAAGTCTGAGAAGTCTTTCCCTGTCTCTGGTAATAGAGACTTAAAGCGTAGGCGATAACCTTCTTCATCCAATTGGTATTTTTTTTATCAGGGCCGCTCTGACAACATCATAGTTCTTTCTATCAGCCTCTTCTACTGACATCATAACCTTTTGAGCATCACCTGTGAGTAACCTACCAAGTTGATCACAATATTGTGACTTGTCTATCTTATGTGAGTCGCATGCCAATTGAAATCTATCTAAATAGAATGCAATATCGTCACGGGTAGGGTTGAAATGAGGCAATTTAACATCATAAGTTTTAATATTTGCCTTATCAGCAGTTGTTTGATTATTTGAATCATTTTGAGCATTACCCATATTCATCAACTTTATCTTTTCCAACTCCATAGCTGCCAATTTTTGCTCATGGAGTCTTTGATTTTCTTCAACTTGTAACTGAAGTTTCTTCTCTTCCATCTCTAATTTCTTTTTTTTCAGTTTCCATCTGCATTTTTTTTCTCTTCAGCTTCTCTTTGTTGCTGCATTTTTCTATCTTCAGCTTCTCTGTCTAATCTCTTTTGTTCAGCTCCCTCTTTCAAATTTTTTTTCAGCTTCTCTTTTGCTGCTTTTTTTTTTCAGCTTTCCATTTGGAATTTTTATTCTCCTCTCCTGCATTTCCTAATCTTAAATTCTCAGCTTCTATTTTCAATCTCTTTTGTTCAGTTTCCATTTTCATTTTTTTTCATCAGCCTTCTGTGCCTTGGCATATTGAGCAAGTTGCAAATCTTTTAACTCCTCAGGAGCTTGCCAAGAGCTTTCCCTTGCTCAATGAAATAATCCAAGGTAGACATTATGTCTAATAATATACTATAACACCTTGTATAAATATATATTATCTCAGCAACTCACTTTATCCCAACCTCAGTGGGAGACAAGTCTTTATCAAAGAACTTGTATAATAACTTGATTACAATATCACCAATAATCACTTCTATCTATAGTGCATTATACTATTAATAGTGCATTACCTAGTATGTATATAGACAGTGTATGACAAAATCAACTGTACATACAAAATTAACAAAGACAAGATATAAATCACAAACGAAAACGTTCGCAGAAATCAACACAAGAATAAAGCAGAACTAAAGAAAATATTAAAAGAAAGCTGCGAATATACTAACAGAACAATTAACAAAACAGTGTATAAACGAAAAGGTGTAAAGAAATAAACGATAGGAAGAGGAGGCAAACAAATACAAACAAATTAATCAAAACTAAAGAACAGAGAAAAAATATACGAAAACAACACTAACACATCTCGTCACAGCTAAACAAAAATAGCAACAAAAGTCGCTAGCGATTTCCACTGAGGGAAATTCGCAATGGTCCCTAAAGAACGCTCACAGTAGGCCCTCGGTTAAGTGAGATGTACCCTACTGGAGTCACCGCCCAACCGAACCCGCAGAAATGCAAAAAACATATAAAACATATAAAACAAAGAAACATGTAAAATGAAAACATAGAATATGAAGAATGTGCAAAGAGGAAGGCTTAATTCAGTCACAACATAAAGGCACAGTTCACAGATATAAAGCCACTTATCTTATACTGGCGAAAAAAACTCCTGGCCTCTGGAACAACAACAATGAAGTTCTCAGCACACACAGTTCAGCGCTAAGAAGACCCAACGCTGAAGGGATATCGGAACTTGCCTCCAACACAACAGCAACAATGGCACAGGAACTGGCTTTCAAGTTGACAGCAACGATGGTACAGGAACTGGCTTCCAAAATAACAGCAACAACGATGGTACAGGAACTGGCTTCCAAAATAACAGCAACAACGATGGTACAGGAGCGTGTCGCAGTGGTTCATGTAGGATGCTGTAGATCTAGAGTAGCGAATGTCGTTCGGGTAACAGCCTGAAACTGGCGACCACTGTAGAATGCCTTCCATGCAGTCGTTAAAAATGAGGTTGGATGGCGAGTGGCACCGATGTCTCTATAAAATTTCCTCATATGCTAAACGAAATAACTTTCAGAGAATGGAAAGCATCATAAAGCTTCCCAAGCCCCCGCTGCCTTGCGGGTAGGAGTTGCTTCAAAGGCTAGCAGAGATCCTCGTAATCAAACCCCAGTTTCAAACAAAGTTAAAGGTAGTCATTCTTCTTCTTCTTCGTTCACTCTCATACGTCAACTTGAATATGTTCAAAGAACGCAGTGGTCAGCTTGATGCTATTTCTATCGCCATACATCTTTTCCAGGAATAGTACTGTTGATGGCCACTTGTGCTTTCTCTGTTCCTCACATGTTGGGCATCTTTGAAGGAGATGTTCAACAGTCATTTTATCGGTGCCCCAGTCACACTCATCGGAAGTTCCTATCTTTAGCTTCTTGAATAGGTGGTATCTCAATCTGTTGTGACCCGTGCAGAGTCTGAAGATTATCACTTGTTCTTTTTTGTTGAGCTGTGGTTATGACTCTTCTCTCTGTTGAAATCTGGCTCTTCTTTCTCTCAATACCAGGAATGTGCTCTATCATTTCTGGGAAGCGCTGTTGTTTCCATGCTGGGAGCTTGTGTGCAGTATAGATGGGTTTAGCTGTTGATATCGCATCTATGGGATCTGCTCTCATCTTTTTTTTTGGCTGATTCTACAAAGTTGCTTCGCTTGAGTCTTCCCCTTCCTTACTTACTTACTTAGTCGTTCCCCTTCTACCGTGAGGTGTAGAAGTGTCTTTCCCTACCAAGACCATTTATTCTATGGTACATTGGGTGGTCTGGTAGTCTCCTGAATTTCTCGGCTTGTTTCTGGGCCCTGCTATCTCTTCTATCTTCCACTGGTTGAAGATATGTTATCTTTTCGAGTTCTTTAACAGGTGTTGTCTTTATGCCTCCAGTTATGATTCTCATTGCTTGATTGTGGGAGTCTTTAAATTTTATCGAAGTTTGACTTAGCTGCTGTTGCCCATGCTGCAATGCCATATTCTAGGACTGGTCTCACTAGCACTGTGTATAGCTTCTCATCTGGTCCCCAAGCTGTTCCAGCAAGTTTTTTTTTCATGACTGCCGTTCTTTGCTTTGCCCTTATCCGGTTTCTTTCATTCTCGTTTTTCCAAGTCAAACGATGATCAAAGGTAATGCCTAGATAATTCGGATTTTCTTCCTGCCATACGTTCTTCCCATTTAGCACTAGTTTTGAGCTGTCTTTTATTTGAGAGGGAGAACACCGTGTATGTTATTTTCCCTTCATTTATCTTCATTAACCATGCTCTGTCCCACTCCTCCAGTGATGTTAGGGCTTGCTGCATCCGAATGCATGCCGTAGTCATATACTCTTCAGAGATCCATAGGGCTAAGTCATATGCAAATGAGGCATTGTGTGTTTTCTTGGAATATTGTCTGTCATGTCATTTATGGTATAAAGGTAGACCCATGGCAGATACTATCGTAAGGGAGTGAAGTGTTAGAGACTACTGTACAAGGCCTCAGCTTTATGAGATGGGGTGACCAGTTCCATCCTCGCCTCCAGTAGGCAACGGAAAATCACGGGTACGCTTCAAGATAGTTTATGTTCGAAGAGTGGCCCCAAGAACAATTGTCTCAAAATATATCTGTACAGTTGATCATGGTGAACTACGTTAATGGTAGTCCCAGTGGAAATTCCCGACCGGTAGAAAAATTTACAATCCTCAAGTGACACCTAACCATAATTCAGCTACTCTTGATAAAATTATCAGCATTAGAATAGCTACGTGGAATGTTAGATCAATGACTGAATCTCTAGAAAATGTACAGAGTGAAATTCAGACAATGAATATAAATAATCTAGGAGTTGATGAAATGAGACAGGCGGAGGCAGGCACACAGCAGTCAGATAGATATAAAGTAATATACTCAGGTGGGGCCAACAAAAAAGAGGAAGGAGTAAGCACTGACAAAGAGTATTCGAAAGCGACTATAAGATATTGGAATATATCAATTTTAGTAGTCAAACAGAGTGAAAAACCAATAAATGTAAATATCATTCAGGTGTAGGCTCTGACATATGACAGCCAAGTACATGACATACAGATATTTTATAGCACTATAGAAACGTCTGTGGTCCACAGCAGGCCATAGATATTTAATTTAATTTTAGATTTTAATGATCAAGTAGGGAAAGAAAAAGTAGAAATACTGTGTTCAATTACGGATTAGGACAAAGAAATGAGCGCGAAGATAAATTAATGGAAACATTGTAGATTATTGTCATTCGAAACACCAGGTTTAAACATCCAAAAAGACGTTTAACATAGGGAAGCCAAGAAAATAAAACGGTTAACCAAATTGATTCTCTTTGCAGCAATAAAAGCAAAATTAGATGGACAGACAGAGATAAATAAATAAATAAAAATTACAAAAAGCAGAAGGAGCTTTCATTGCATTAAGAAATATATGGAGATTAAGAGAAACGAGTCAAACACAAAAATCAACATCTTCAACTCAAATGTCAAGTCAGTCCTATTGAATTGCTCTGAAATATGTAGAGCAATAAGAACAACAATCAAGAAGATATAGACTGTCACTAATGGGGTTTTACCGTAGAATAAAAGGATTGAAAAGTACGACAAGGTCCCTAATGGAAATGTTGACGAGAACCAGACAAGCTCCAGTGGAACAAGAGATGACGAGAACCAGACACGCTCCAGTGGAACAAGAGATGAGAAGAAGACGTTGGTGATAGATACGACACATGTTTAGGAGCATTTGTGATAGCTTTAGAAACCAGTCCTTGTTCCTGGATCCCCAGGGTAAGAGAGCTAGTATAGGGCTGAAGAACACACGGAGAATAGGATTGAAGACAGAAATGAAAGTGATGCGGAAGATATGGTAAGGTGTTGAGCTGATGGCACCTGGACATGAGAACTAGGCTTAAGTTGGTCGACGGCCTATGCTCCATGAGGAGCTTAGGGGTAATTATTGAATGAATGAACCAGTCAATTAAATTTATTTAATATTGATCAACAAATTATTTAGAAATGCATTATCATTAGCAAAAATAAAGCCAGGAGCTGACTATAATATCGATGACTTACCAGTGTGTGGAAGAATAGGAAAGAACGTAATGAAAACAAAGAGAAAGGTTAAGAATACCAAACTGTTCAAATAGAATGCACAACTTCCAGACCAAAACACAGTTACTGTATTAAACAGGCATATCTTCTTTTCATTTTTGATTAGATTAGCGCAGTGATTAGTGCACTGGCTTCCCAGCTCGGCGGTCCTGGTTCGATCCCCAGTTGAAGTGGGGGTTTTTTAGACCGCAAACGGCTCCAGGGTCGACCCAGCCAGAAGTGGGTACCAGAGCAACTCTGGGAAGGTTAAGGCGTCTGGCGTGATGCTGACCACATCACGCCTAGTGTGCCGAAGGTCAAGAAAATATGGGCCTAACACCGTATTCCCAATATGCCTCAATGGTCGTGTAATGGGATCCTTTACCTGTTTTTTTACCTTTTCGATCATTATTGAGCATGGAGTCACCACTGTAACTGGTCACCTTGCAAGAAGCTTGTATCAAAGCATTGATGACCTCTCACAACAGAGTATCTGACGATGCCACAGCAGAGAATCTGACGATGCCACAACAGAGAATCTGACGATGCCACAACAGAGAATCTGACGATGCCACAACAGAGAATCTGACGATGCCACAACAGAGAATCTGACAACAGAGAATCCGATGCCACAACAGAGAATCTGACGATGCCACAACAGAGAATCTGACGATGCCACAACAGAGAATCTGACGATGCCACAACAGAGAATCTGACGATGCCACAACAGAGAATCTGACGATGCCACAACAGAGAATCTGACGATGCCACAGGAGAAGTATTAAAAGCACTGTAGTAGTTTGGAGAAAAAATAAAGGTACTACATGGCATTTATGAGTGATACTTTTTAAAGACCCACTAAATCCATTTGTTTAACCTTACCAAAGAAACCAGGAGCCAATGAATGGGAACATCATCAAACAGACCATTAATCTTATGAGTCATATACCCAAAATATTATTAATAATTATAATAAATTCAATAAGACCTAAGATGCTAATGGGAATTTCAGATGATATGCGTGGATTTGTTGAGCAAAAGGTTACCTACATGACTGCATACATAATTTGAACAGTAATTTAAATAGATTTTTATTGCAAAATTATTTAAATAATCTAACGAGTGACAACACTGAAGATATAAACTTGCCGGTCTAAGTCGATTTATTATTTGTTCTGACCTAGCGATGTCAAAAAAGCGATTACGTCAAAAGACAGAAGACAAACGCACACACATAACGGAAAAGTCTCCACGTGACACACATTTATTCGTTGCTACGTGCATTACTGATCTGAACGGCATGAAGCAAGATAACAGCGAAGAATCAAATAGTAAACCCCCCCCCCGCCGCCGCCCCCCCCCCCCCCCCCCCCCCCCCCCCCCCCCCCCCCCCCCCCCCCGCCCCCCCCCCTCAAAGTTATAAATAAATAAAAATTTAAAAAATGTATGTTCCAGCGCTGAAATTTGTTACACTTTGAAAAACTATTGCCGAATTTCGGGTTTGTGAAAATTTTCGGATTCCGACGGATTTCGGATTTGCTTTCGAACTTCGGACACCTTCCTAGTACGAATATTACACAAACCTGTAATAGTTTCGAATGTAATTTTTAGGAAATACAACAGGATGACTCACTTGTTTTTAAATTTTATTTTATGTTTTGTTATGTGTCTATTTTTTGTGGTTCATGTTGTGTATTGCACGTATTTTATGTTTTTTACTTTGAGCATATGTTATGGTTTACCTTGTGTGTTTGATATCTTCTGATGTATTAATTTGTTTCATGACTCATGTTTTAGGTTAATTTTATTCTTTAAATGAAATAGTTGTATCATTTCTCTCAAATATGTTTAGACTGGCACTTAAATGTTCTTTCGCCTGAGACTGTTGCACATGGGAATACCTGAGACAAGAAGTCAACGTGTATTTTCAGGAACAAATAAGTACGATTCTGGTGACCTAAATGGCTACAACTTAAAGAATATTGGCATGGGAATAAAATCATCGCTTTTGGATTATAGGACGTAAAATGCACTCATCGTGGCGTACATGTGTGGTAAGTTTGACTTTGTGTCAAAATAAGCGGATACAAATTGTTTAAATCATACGCATTCTAGAAAAGAAAATACAGAACAAGAAAATCGATTTATAAAGACAACATAACAACGTTCATGAAGAATACATTCCACATATTCATCGCAGTGATAAACACAATAAACTTAGTGAACAATCACAAGCTCATATCGGTAAACTCGCTGACCAAGACCACAACAACAACGAAGGGAATACCAAATTCGAGGATGCGTCCCCCCGTTGCCTGGCAGCACCAAAATGGCTGACCGCTGGTGGAGTAACGGAATGAGAGCTCCCTGGCTTCATTGCTGGATTCTCTTTCTGACAATCGTATCCGTGATGCAAGCAGGTAAGATTGGATGAATGTATTGTATGGATGCTATTTAAATACGATGCATAATTTCTCTTTCTTTCTCGATCTCTCTTTATTTTTTCCCTCTTTCTTTCTTTCACTGTCTCTCTCAGTTTCTCTCTCTCTCTCTCTCTCTCTCTCTCTCTCTCTCTCTCTCTCTCTCTCTCTCTCTCTCTCTCTCTTTCATGTTTCTCTCTCTCTCTCTCTCTTTCATGTTTCTCTCTCTCTCTCTCTCTCTCTCTCATGTTTTTCTCTCACCCTGTGAATGATTGTGTGTGTGTGTGTGTGTGTGTAGAATTAGTCACGTGTGATTGACCCTGACGTCCCATGTAGTTCCCGGGGGTCTCATGAGATAAAGAAAGAATAGCACTACTGCTCTCCAATGCACGCTGGACAAGGCGACAACTACGAGGCTGTGCAATAGGTCCGACAACCTCATCATATCAAATAAATTGTTACAGAAACTACCGCTGCGAGATCATGTGACCGCTTTGTACAAGCTTCCTGCAAGGGCGTCAGCTGCCTTGGTGGCTGCATGCTGCGTAGGGAGCAAAATTAAAACATGATGATGATGGTTCTACCCTGAATCAAAAATATATACCACGTGACTAATCGTCACATTGGATTTGTCTTTATGTTACTATTTCAGAATTTTGTCAGTAAGTCCTGATCGGCGTTTTTCTGTGTGCGTTCCTTTGACTGTGTTAATTAGTAGTTTTTTTTTTCAATTTACATATCTTCACCTTCTTAATGCTGGATTAACCACTTCCTATGATAGATCTCTGTTGCTTTCGTGACATAAATCTTGCCTTGTTACCAAAGATTTCTACCAGTTGAACTTTCTAGAGTTCTACACATTTCATATCTTATATTTCTACCACTTTGATATTTTATATTTCTACCACTTTAACATTTTATATTTCTACCACATCAATGTTTTAGATTGTTACCACTTTCACACCTTAGATTTCTGTCCCCTTCTTGTCATAAATGTCTACAATTTTTATACCGTAGAGACAATGACAATGGAACAGACATTGCACAACTAATACAAACTGACAAGAACAACTGTCTGCACGGTAGAAAATCGGTCAAGCGAGTAACTGGCCCGCTGAACTCAATAATAAGGGTGGCCCGTGATTAAGCTGATGGTTCCAGTGTGTGAGTAGAGAGAGAGAGAGAGAGAGAGAGAGAGAAAGAGAGAGATAGAGAAAGGAGAAGAAGAAGGTATATATATACAGAGAGAGAGAGGGAGATAGAGAGAACGAACGAACGAACTTTATTTTCAAATGGTTAAGAATTGGACGCGCAGGCCCGTCTAACACTCTGGCTTTCCTCTCTCTCATCTTGGTTACTGGATTCTTTCATCCCCACACGTACTTTAACCATTAATTTTCAAGGCATGCAAAATTATAAGGGTAATGTAACATCATTCATTTATAGTCCTGACACACACACACATGCGGTCAAACTGTCAACAATTTATCTGCATTTTTTACATGTATCGTCAATCATCAATATGAAAAATATATGAACACTTTCTCGCTTATATCCGTACAGTATGGAAAAAAACGTCAAGTATCACGTTACACGCCGATTGAGGTATATTGGGAATACGGTGTTAGGCCCATATTTTCTTGATCGTCGGCACACTAGGGGTGATGTGTTCAACATCACGCCGGCCGCATTAACCTTCCCAGAGTTACTCTGGTACCCAATTCACAAGGCTGGGTCGACCCCGGAGCCGTTTGCGATCTAAAAAAATACCACCTCAACTGGGGATCGAACCATGGACCACCGAGCTAGGAAGCCAGTTCACTAACCATTTTTACATGTATCGTCAATCATCAATATGAAAAATATATAAACATAACCTCGCTTATATCTGTACAGTATGGAAAGAAAGAAGTAAAAAAAAAAATTAATTACTTTCTTACAACACTTCTGTAGCATAAAAAAAGGCAGAAAAATCTTTCAGCAGTTTAAATAAAATAATACAAAAGGGTATATCTGCTCATTCTCATATACACCTTCATATTTTAGACAAACTAAAACTTTACTTATTTCAAAAGTAAATCCAGGAACGAGGAAAACCAAGACGGTTCTGGAAGTAGATAATAAGACATTTAAAGAGAATTATGTGGGGAATAGACACTCTTAACTAATAAGGGAAGAAAAGGTGGAAAACACACGTTTAGTTAACGTAGTAACCCTAACCCCGATTCCTTCATCTGTTTCATTCATAATTTTGCCACGCCTTATTTTTTTCTTTTCTCTATTGTCTTAACAGGCACTACTATCTCTTAGTCAGATAACTCATTTAAAAACGGGAAACGTATACAAGCATAAGAAAGAGTTTTTTGTTTTGTTTTTTTTAAACCAGAGATCAAACCCAGGCCAGGAAGGTAACCATAACAGACAACAAGTAGGTAGGGGGCAACATCTGTTTACGATTTCAATTGATAATAAGCTTGATAAAGTATTGCAAGATGGGTTATAAACAAGGAAACGTATTCAGACTACTGAACAACACTATGTCTGCTCTCAGGGATGTCTGCTCTCAGGGATGTCTGCTCTCAGGGATGTCTGCTCTCATATTCCTTATCTTTCTAGAGCGCCCAGTGTCAAACGCACTTGAAAACCATATAGACACAGCTAGTACTGGAGGTCGATCAATCATCAGTTTGCTGTTTGCTGATGATATAGATGTGGCAGTTGGAGAAATGCTCGAGCATACCTCCCTTATCTGTCTTGACATCCCTGCCAAAAGATACTGCGTGGAGATGAATGCCGAAAAACCAAAGTAATGACCAGTAATCCACAGGGAAGACAATTAAGTATCATGATAAATGGACATCGGCTGGAAGCAGTGTCTCAGTTGTAAATACCTAGGGGTAATCTTAAATGATGAAGGATCCAGAATAGAAATACTTGCGTAAAGACGGGTTGCCCTAGCAAAAGTTTACTCAATAAGGAAATGTAAAAAAAAAAAAATAAATTATCTCTGTTCGAACCTAACTTGGACTTAGCGCTATCTTGTAAATTGTACGTTTACATATGCATAAGAAACTTGGACTTAGCAGATTTCGACAAAAGAACACATACATTAGATATGAGATATTACAGAAAGAACCTCTGAATATAGTGCATTGATTGAATAACAAATGAACAAAAAAGGACACACAGCCAGAAGTGCTGCAGGACCATATGAAAATTTCACACAAGAGACTGAATCTGATTTGGCGTAGCTGTCGTGGTTGAGTTGGAGTGTAGAGTATTTGTCGAGTTGGACAACTGTAGTGAAATCGACAAGGGATAGTGGACTGACAGGGTTATAGATTACACACACAGAAAGGTGTAAATAGGAGATGGACTTGAGACAACCTGGAAGAAGATTTACCAAAATGATCTCTCTCTCCAAGCCTCAACTCACTTATGTCTGTCTAAGCACCTCCTGCTCTCTCTCTTTTCTCTTATCATACATAGAAATTATAGTAAAGAGCTAAAAATACAAATGTGGATGGAAAGGTCGTGAACAGCGCATTAATAAATGTGTAAAATTTATTAAAGAAGAAAAGCATGAAAATAATGCATATCATCACAACAACATAAAATTACCTCAATAATCAAATATTCATCAATAATCATATACACCAACAACCACACACACAGATCACCATTCATAAAACCTGTAGAACACAAAGAGATAAATAATCGAGTGACAGTCCTTCGGTTTTCGGGGACCAGCTGAAGTAACTCCAGTAAGTGGTGTTTTCGTATATATCCTCCATCGGTGATGGAATTAACCTGAATAACATCACTGTATAGGCGCTATCGTTGGTGACCCCCCCCCCCACTGGCGCGAGTGGGGCTGGTGGACGCTGTTTATCTCCTGCTGACCAACTGATTGAACTGGGCGACAGCCTGACCGCTTTTCGGTGACCAAATTGATATGGAATTCTGCTATAGGCATGCTGAGCGGGTTTGATATTCTGGAAGCCGCAATGCTCTGGCTGGTAATCCAATAGGCGAGTAGAGAACTACTACTGCATTTGGTGATTCCAGATTTAGCGTTGGCTCCGTTGCACTGCGTGAGCTTAACTTGGCGTTGACAAAAAGGGGTTTTGATTCAGGAACGGGGTGTGACGATTCGTGACGCTAGCGGTATTCAGAACCCTCTAGATCGAAGAGAATATTTCGTTCTTCGCCTGACTGGAATCTGCTCTCGCGAGTCGGTCTCCCTGAAACCCGAAAAATGACTAGGACATAGGCAAACACATTCTAGTACTGTGTTAAAGTTTGCCTTATCTCATGATGGTCATCTACGGGCTAGGAAAATTTACGAATGTCTTTGTCTATTAAAACCAGTCTACTCTTATAGATCACAAGGGACGCTCCCCCCGAACACCTGGCGTGCGTATTTCTACAGAAGTTCGGCGAAAGACGTAATCTAGAGTAAGACAAAAGAAATCGTGCGAAAGTTCCCCAGGCCTCAAAGGGTACCAGCCGCTCGTCATCAAACGTTTTAAAGCGACCAGAGAAATTCCCCAGTTGGGACCACAGAGGCTACCCGCCGCTAACGAACCGTTTCTTTCACAGAAACCGTCTTGGCTCGTTCTAACACTTAAAGCGGACCCGAGAAATGTTTCTCTGGTCGAACAGGTGCGTTTAGATAACATTACGTCTAGCGTTAGCTGACCGCAGCTGGCCAGCGTAAACAACCTCGGGTGGGGTTTGAGAGGGTGAGAAAGTTTGGCCACAAAGGTAGAAAAGGAAAGAAAAAGAAAATACAAAATGTCTCGGAAAACAGAACATTTAAAGGAGTAATCAAATTATGGACAAGATGGTAAAATAAATTATCTTTCACGTGACAGTAGCCAAAAACAAAATTACACGGGTTTCAACATATTTTTGACTCAATGTACAGTATCAAGCGTAATCTTTCGCAAAACATAATGAAAATAATTGATGAGAAGTCACACCAAGTGGATCTGAAAATGCACAGCGAGAAAACAAAGATAAAGAGAATAAATACAGGAAACGATAGCAATATTGCACGTGAAGAAACACCACTTCAAGATGTGGAATCATACATATACGACATTGGTAGCAATATAGACAAGTTGGATGGTGGAACAATGATATGAAAATAAGAATACAAAAGGTTAGACAAGCTTTAATTGTATTGTGAAATATACGGAGTTCAAAAGAAATCTAGTCCAACACAAAAATCAGAATATTCTGTTCAAATATCAAGTCAGTCTTATTGTATGGCTCTGAAACATGGAGACCATTAAAAAAAAACAACAACCAAAACTACCGAGTTCCCGGATCGAAAGATCGCAGCGTCTCCCTCCAGTCTACTAAGCTGGACCAATGGGTACATGGCTCTGCTCTTTAGTTAAAAAAGGCAAAGGCAACGAGGATAGGGACCGGTTACCCTACTTAAAAAATCGGAATCTCGTAGTACAGTTACACTTCATTCCCCTGCGGCAATTTATGCTGTATGAGTGCCTTTGCCTTGCTTTATATATATATATATATTGTCGTACCGATAGGTTTGGAAGTTATTTATGGTCCCGTCTGAGTAGAGGGGAAGGTGATAAGTACGTGAGAAAAAGGTGTGAGAAATAGATTTCACGGGTGAATAGTTGTGGTAATGTGGGATGTTATAAATATTTATAGGGAACTTAATGTACTGACTGAGATCAGCTGTGAAGGTATCTGTATCTAATAAGTGTGGTGTATTACAGATAACCTTACTTTGCTACCACATTTAGACCTCAGTCAGACTTATTCTGAAATATTGTGATGACTACGTTGAATGTCTAGGGTTATGATAATGATGAAGTGTATGTTCACAACAACCAACAGACAGATCCACAATACTTTACAACACTGTGACACTCGCATACATAGAACACTCTATAAGACTATCTTAATAAGTCAAGTGTAACTTTTAAAAATATGTATTAATTCCTTTCAATAATAGATATCCTGATTCAACTACAAAGTGAACCAGGAATCACAATCAAATGTAATCACAAGTTGTATGTACACAATTTATAGATAGGATCTTTGTATTGACATATATTATTATTATAATATGTGTGTAAGTAGTGATGTAGTACTATGAGGTAATACTGGCTTTTCAAGCTAGGTTGTTGTTTGTCATCATGACTTCAAGTGTTTGTTTCAGGTGGAAATAATATTGGAAAGGTTCACAGTTTCTTTTTATTTGAAACAAATAAATGTCCCTCTTGATTTAAGGTAAAGTCACTTTTAGAGGGGGATATACACAAGATTGAGCTGCTCTGGCCACGAAATCTTAACTTCTGTGGGGGCGGCAGGAAACAGTCTCCACTGCTCGCTTGCTTCACCGTTTTCTTGAGAAACAACACTGGTCGATATCTTCACCAAGGAGTATGCTACCAGCCTCTGGATTCAGCAAAACTCAGACCAAATACTGCTTTAATACTTTAGTACCACGGTCCCTGAAACAAGAAGGTTGTACCTCCTACTTCAGAACTAATTTATAATCTATTTCCACACTGAAGCACAATACATAACAAACACCGAGTTCAGCGCGGTAGGCCAACTGCTAGCTTCTCATGTAACAGTATACACCAGTATTCCTCTCCCCAATGGTTACAACGCCTCTGCAATTCCAGCATTATTTCCTTCTATTCAATAAGATAGGTGTCATAGTACTATTTGGCAATCCCATGCAGTTATACTCCTCTCCGACAAGTTTTGATCATGGGGGAGCAATATCTAGGCTTTGCCTCAAGTTTGTTACTGAACCACACACATACAGACATAAATTATCAGTTCACATTCAATTTTCATCAACAAGATATCAAATATGTCTAGCTTACCACAATTCAAGGAAATATTAAACAAATACGTTGACAGGCGATGAGTTATGGCACAATTCCGATCTGCCTCTGTCCCAGGCTTTCATTAGAAAAATATGAACTGGTTCTCAACGCACTTGCTTCTACACAGTTTAATTTCAAAAAGTGGCACTGAACCGACGCTCCTAATTGACTATATTAAATGGTCTAGCCAATAAGACCATGTTTACAAAAGCATTTGAAAAAAAGTACCCTTCCTACCGTTTCCCTTAACAACCAAAGATAGTATTTGCAGTCGACTAATCATGTTTCGCCTTACATATAATTCTAGCCAATCAAATCGGATTTAACGTGGTGGCCTCATTTCCTCTAAAGCAGTGTCCAAACACGCCATTATGAGCAAATATGATCCTGTGTTGTCAGACAATACCACTATTGTATTTTGGCTATAATTTGTTAATTATTAGACTATTTGCATAACACCTAACATATCGCGAGACGGTGGTAGTATTGCCTGCGTTCCTCCGTACATCTCTCTCTCTCTCTCTCTCTCTCTCTCTTCTAAGCCCGTCTGTCTTTTAGTTTACGTAGTGCATAAAATGGCATTAATGGAATATTAATCTAGGTCATTACGCAGTGTGTCTATCACAAGGTTTTCTAAGAAACACAGTACCAGTTATATGTTTAGAAACGCGTGTATTTGATGCAGTAGGCTTTACTAGTAAACGTGAAAGCGCTACACTTATGCAGACGAAGTAGAAAAAGGGGTTTTTCTTGTTTAACTAGCATGACGTTCTATAATACAGGCGTGCGCTATTGTGACCGCACTGTTCTTTTACCATTCTTCTTTCCTTTTAGTGAATAAATTCGTTAGGCTTTACATTTACTATTTAATTTATATATGTGGATTTAGAATGTTTCACGACAATAGTTTAAGGAGAAGATATGTCTCTGGAATGAGTAAGTTTCTCTAGTCCAGCCTATCTATACGACTATAATTTAGTACAAGACAATCTTTCCCTCCTCATACATGTAAATATAAGGTTAACTACACACACACACACACAGCTAGGTGACAACAAGACACACACACGTGAAAAAAATACGGTTAATTGGGTATGGGTCTGACCAACACACAAAGTTAAGGTTTTTTTGTTGGTTATTATCATTAAACTTGACAACACCAAATATCTAAAGAAAGATCAAATAAAAATCAGATTTACATACATATGAAATAGCAGAATAAATGTGCCCCCCCCCCCTCTTGAGAAAAGAACCCAAAATGTTAATAACCCCAAAGGTCAAAGGTTAGCACTATGTTACAGAATAGACAGTAAAGAAAACAAAGTTCCTACTAAATGCTACCCAGTAAAGTAAACAATTTTAAGCAAAATCCAGGTTGGTACAATTCCTGTAACAAAGACAAATATTCACTCTCTCTATCATACAGTGGCCACCCAATCACGCTTATCTACTCTTGGTGATATCCCTTGGAATTACAATGGTTCCTGAATATACGAAATGTCAGGTGTATTTCCGAAATTGGCCCCAGTCCATCCTCTAACAAGTAAGATTAACGAGGTGGACGCCGAATTTGATGGTTTATTCCTGGATGAACAAATGTCACCTCGAATAGTTAGTGTAGAAACCGAGATCTTGGGGTTCACAGTAAACAGAGGAAAATACTTCCAGTATTGGGAAACATCTGGTTGCTAAAAAACTGTTACAATTGATAAATGATGGTAATCCTATCGGCTGGCTCTATGGTGAGTGCCGATTCTGAAACAGCGTACATTCTGGATGATACACTTGAATACGATTGTCAGTCGTCAGAGAATGTTATTTTTCTGCACAACCCCAATGGGCTGATAAAATTGAAAAAAAAATATTGCTGGGTTTTGTAAGTCCAGTTAACTTTACAAGTTAAAATGTTTCTCGTTTATCGTTGGCTCACAAATGAAATTGATGAAGCACAAGCCAAGAAAAAGACAACATTAACCCATCAGTAAATGAGGAAACTATGAACTTTTCTAACGAGACCTTTGATATCATCTTGAACGGGGAAAAACTACAGAAAGTTGAAAGTTTCAATTATTTAGGCAGTAAAATGACTCAGGATGGTGACACAACAAGAGAAATCCATACTAGAATTGCTTTGGCAGCTAGCGCCTTCAATAGATTATCTAACATTTGGAAATTACGATCATTGAATATACATACCAAGCTTCGTCTGTTTAATTCAAATGTTATCTCAGTGTTAACATACGGCTGTGAGAGTTGGAAAATAACAAAATCATTGGAGAACAAGCTGAATACATTCGAGAACAAATGTCTTAGAAAACTCATGAACATCAGTTGGAAAGAATTCAAGACTAATCGACAAATAAGAGAAGACTCTAAGCAGAAATATGTCTCCGACTATATAAGGAAAAGACGATGGTCATATATCGGTCATGTCCTACGAATGCAAAATAACAGAATACCACTACAGGCGCTCACTTGGGTTCCTGAGGGTAAGCGGAAAAAAAGGAAGACCAAAAGAAACACTCAGAAGAACAATAATAAGAGAAGGAAGAACGTTGGGCCTAAATAATGTGCAAGAGCTAAGAGGAGTGGCGTCACAACGAACAACCTGGAGAGCACTGGTTTCTGCCTTATGCGCCGTGTTTGGCGCTTAAAGAATTTATTATTATTATTATTAAATGAGGAAAAGACCGCTGGATGCTCTTGAATCAGATCTGCGAGGAAAAAAGAAACACTTTGGAAAAATGCTACTATTCTATATAGCTACATATATGCACACGGATGGGGACAGGACGATCTCTTATCCACTCCGTCAGTCCTGATTAAATTTAAAAGCACACGGTGACTTTCTTTTACACCTATACGGCCAGCTTTTCGCTAGCGCTGCGTTTTCTAGGTCGGATGAAGGTATGCAACCCTCCCCACCCCTTTCGCGCGCGTTAACGATCAGCGTACAAATGTCAATTATTACTTAATTGTCCATACGCGCACTTACATAAATATCGCTTGTCGTTAATAGCTATTAAATTGTCGGCGTCTGTTGGTCATCGTATGGTATCAAATAATTGTCACTTACTATAAATACACAAAATGAAATATATTGTGAATTCTATTCTGCCACTATCAGTCACGCCTAACACACACACACACACACACACACATATATATATATATATATATATATATATATATATATATATATATATATATATATATATATATATATATCAGTCGACTTAAACCGTCTCTTCTTGTGTGAGAAAGCGGGTGGTGAGAATTAACATTTTTAACTGAACATCTGGTATAAAATAGCTACGCGTTATTTTATTTCACTGGTTTTAACAGCTAGAACTCTAAGTGAATTATAATGGTAAAAGCTTTAACACTTCAACACGTAAGCACTAATTTCTATTACCAGAACATCAGAATGAAATGATCCCCACGAATGCTATTAACTCATCTAGCGAAAATGGTTCTAGTCACGCGTGTTTAGACTATCCAAAAATTCTGATTGACAACTGATAGCAGGTTTAAGAGACCACAGTTTATATATCATCATGGTTCTCTGATCTATAGGTGATGCTACATTTCACACTATTGTGTATAGCAGAGAATCAGAAACATGAGTTCCCCAAGATAAAGTTTTTACGGTCGCTCTGTCGGGCGTTGCTATTCGAGATCAGAGACTTAAATCCGTGTAACGGGGTTCTCAAAGATTTTGCCCGCTTCTGAAGATCAAATATCTCGTGGTTTCTCTCTATGTACGAACTTCAAAGAGTACTCAGGGAAAGACTTTTGCCCGTGAGTCTACTTCAAAAGGTCCGGTGTTATTCACGTGAGGTCTGTCAGGTATCCGATGATTTACAGATCAGCTCGCGTGAGAAACTTAGGTAAACAAACCTGATTCGCTCCCTGTTATGTCTGGCAAGTCACGAAAGTTTGTAAACAACTTCGTTTGATTATGTTCAAAGAAAAGAGGCGTGGATGAAAAATAAGCTTGAGTGAGTAAGACAGGCAGAGAAATGCGTGGTTTTTGCTAGCAAATCATGGAACGCTAACGGGATTACAAAGGTAGTCAGATTACTGTAGGCTATATGTCCATTATACGTCACACACACACACACACACACACACACACACACACACACACATATATATACTAGCAGATATATCCGGCGGTTGCCTGAGTAAAAACAAAAAGTAACTGAATTTTTAATACATCACCTGGTTGCAGTACTACAGAGCTACTATTATTATCTGAGCAACCAGGACCTACCTTCCACGGTTAATTCTCAGATTAACCCAATTATAACTATACATCTCACCTCCAGCATATCTACTCCAATCATGTTGTCAATTGTACCTCTCACGACCACATTTAATTCAATCATGTCCTCCACCATACCTCTCACCTCCGGCATATCTACTCCAATCATGTCCTACATTGTCCCTCTTACCTCCAGCATATTACTTCAGTCATGCCCTCCATTGTACCTCCCACCTCCGGCATATCTACTCCAGTCATGTCCTTCACTATACCTCTCACTCCCAGAATTTCTACCCCAATCATGCCGCCTCTTATACCTCTCACTCCGAGTAAACTTATTCCAATCATTTCCACCACTATACCTTTCACCTCTAGCACATATATTCAATCATGTCCTCCACCATACCTGTCACCTCTAGCACATCTACTCCAATCGTTTCCTTCACTGTACCTCCTTCAGTTCGGTTAGTTTGAGGGAGACCAAGAGTATGCAGTTCCTCCCCTTCCATAGAAATAACCTTATCTTCTATGGCAATTAAAGCTGTATTGTAAATGTCATCACTGTAACCAACTTCCATTGCAGGGTATATTAACTGAGCCTGATGTTTAAAATTTTCTGTAAGATCATCTCTGTATTTCATCGTTAGTGCTAGTGGGTCACCAACCCACAGTTTCTAAGTAAAATGTCATCTGATGTTTCTTGCTGTGTGCGACAACGAAGACTCTAAAAGTAGACGAATCAAAAAAGTTACGACCCCTGATCTTGATGAATCCTTTTTTTTAAAATGGGAAATCCATTAATATATAGTGACCTAAAATTAATATTAAGGGAAACAATACATTAATGACTAACTTTCATTACCAAAGATAAAAAACATTGTTTACCCTGTTTCTGTAGGGGTGAAACCGACAGACGCTCAAAAATATAGATTAGAAGACATAGCGAGATGGAGAGAGAAGGAAAGAGAGAGAGGAAGAGAGAGAACGAGAAAAGGAGAAAGAGAGAGTGAAAGAGCGAA
The DNA here is from genome assembly GCA_024509875.1 of Oreohelix idahoensis. Lineage (NCBI taxonomy): Eukaryota > Metazoa > Mollusca > Gastropoda > Stylommatophora > Oreohelicidae > Oreohelix > Oreohelix idahoensis. The sequence continues at coordinate 76,067 of JAMPIV010006957.1, read as the reverse complement.
AGAGAGAAAGAGAGAGATAGAGAGAGATAGAGAGAGAGAGAGAGAGAGAGAGAGAGAGAGAGAGAGAGAGAGAGAGAGAGAGAGAGAGAGAGAGAGAGAGAGAGAGAGAGAGAGAGAGAGAGATGTACGTGAGAGATTCATGACAGAAATATAAAAAAGGCTGAAATGCATATTTTCTTCACACTGTGTAAATGCAGCGTTTCGTTCATTCGAGCGTTTGTTTTAACCTTTTTTTGTCGGTCGACGTTTTTACACATGTCACTTCACCTTCTCCTCGCTTACAGTTTTTTTTAGTTCATTTCCGTTTATGTATTGATTTTATGTGTCTAATTTCAAATTCTGTCAGTAATTCTCATTCCACCCCATGTCTCATTTTTTCACCCTTCTTAAGCCATCCCTTCTGTCTATGATCTATAATTCTATATGAATAACGCACTATTCTTCGATATTTCCACAAATCCGGCGCTTGAGGTCTATGGTCTATATGAATAACGCACCATTCTTCGATATTTCCACATATCCGGCGCTTGAGGTCTGTGATCCAGGTGCCCATTTGTTGTTCATATTTTCACAGCACGCTGTAAAGAAGAGTATAGGTAACTCTTCTGTCTTAATGTTGTATTTTAATTACTTTTTCAACCTACCTTATTGCACTTGTTGCCGTACTTGCTAATTTTGTGTAAATTTTTTTACTGCTATCTGTATTCATATTTTTAAAATATGCCAATGTGCTTATTATCTTGCATTTGACTATTCGATTACCATTAAGAAGGAATGCGTGTAGTCTTGGGCTGTACGCGAGAAACCCCCACAGTGACGATGCGGTATATTCTTGGATTACTGTTGATTACATCCTGATAGCCATGGCCCAGTCAAAAGCCTATATGCGAATAACCACAGACAAAATGCACCCCCTACACGGAAACATAACTGACATTAAAGAAGCGAGAATAAAGCGGGTGATGTCATTTGTGGCACAGGCAGAGGCAACGATTAAGCAGGTGACCACAGTTGAAGATATATTCAAAGGGGACGAATGGGGTACATCAGATGAAAACTGGACTAATTACCACAAAGTCAGCATCAGTCTTGGTAGAGAGTGCAGAGCTTGGGCCAATGGGAGGGCAGAGCTGGAAATTGATCAACTGTTAAATTATTATGCTGGGGATGATGATGCCATTGTGTCTGTAATCCGTGGTGAGAAATCAGGGTGGGGCATCTCTGCTAGAGTAAAGGGCAGAATCGTCGCTGACCATAGAGGGGCTTACATGATAACAACCTGAAGCATGAGAATGGAGGTAGAGTCAGTTACTGCAGCCTTAAGGTGGCTGTATGAGACTTAATTAACAAAGACTTATTTTGGTTAGTATTTGCATTACTGCATCTCCGGCATGCTTAATTAATTAGTTCTCACAGGATGTTCTCAATGACGATGCTTTTCCATTCATTATAGTGTTAGTTCCAGTTGTGACTTCTTTTCTTGATATAGCCAAGCTGTTGAAGATCTCTTCATATCTTTTATTAGATCACTGTTGCTCTAGCCATTGTACGTCTAAGAAAAGTATCGTTTCTATATTTCATTACGCCATGCATCAGCAGATAAGAAGTTTCAATTTTCATATTCGATTATACTATTTTCTGCCACATACGTTTTGAAGTCAGATTCTATATTAGTTGAAACGCTTTTTTGTGTCGTTTCTGTGTGAACATTCATCAGTTTCAGGAAATGATTGAATTATCAATTTCTTTGCATTATTCATTGCAGGACATATGTTCTTATTTATTGGTCCTTTCTTTAATAGAATGTTTTAAAAGAATTTCTCTATTGTTGTGTAATGTTAATATCTCTATTGTTGTGTAATGTTAATATTTCTATTGTTGTGTAATGTTAATATCTCTATTGTTGTGAAATGTTAATATCTCTATTGTTGTGAAATGTTAATATCTCTATTGTTGTGTAATGTTAATATCTCTATTGTTGTGTAATGTTAATATCTCTATTGTTGTGTAATGTTAATATCTCTATTGTTGTGTAATGTTAATATCTCTATTGTTGTGAAATGTTAATATCTCTATGACTCATTGTGTAGATTTCTTTGGCTGATCTCCGTGTTTGGTATCTTCATTTTCCTTTACGCTCCTTACGAAGCATGGAGCCACCACTGTATCTGGTCGCACAGAAAAGCTGCACACGTCATTGCCGAGCTCGTGCAGCGGTGGTTTCAACAGCACTGTGTTTTACAGTATGAGGTTGCTAGCCCCATGATAAACCTTATATCAAGGTCCTCGTACAGGGGGCAGTAGTTCTTTTGTTTTTGTTTGTCTTTACAGAGACCCCCGGGAACTACGTGAGGCTGTCATGACATCCTGTTTTAATTTGTTTTATGAGAGGGAATAATGTAAACAGGAAATGTATTTAAAAAACCAGCATCATCGCATAAATTAAAATAAATGACTGATTCCATAATGCTTGTTCACATCAGCGTGAAACCTTAATCAATTTTAAGTGTACGAATAGCGTACACAAATCCGTGATATGAAAGTAAACAACAATGTATGTACAGTTTATATCGGAATACCCAGTACATAGACTATCTACATTCATAGATTCATATGCGTTTTACAATTTCCCATACATAAAGTCTACCATAAGAATAAATGGAAAGGTACTGGAACACGTGAAAAGTTTATCCTATCTTTGGCAAATAATAGCAGAGAATGGCAAATGTGAAAGAAGTAATCATCATCATTATCATCATCACCACCATCATCTTCACCATCATAATCACCACCATCATAATCACCACCACCATCATCATCACCATCATAATCACCACCATCATAATCACCACCATCATCATCACCATCATAATCACCACCATCATAATCACCATCATCATCATCACCATCATCATCATAATCACCACCATCATAATCACCACCATCATCATCATCACCATCATCATCATCACCACCATCATCATCACCCCCATCATCATCACCGCCATCATCCTCACCACCATCATCATTACCGCCATCATCATCACATACATCATCATCACCATCATCATCATCACCACCATCATCATCATCTCCATCATCATCATGACCACCATCATCATCATCACCATCATCATCATCATCACCATCATCACCATCATCATCATGACCGCCATCATCATCATCACCATCATCATCATCACCACCATCATCATCACCACCATCATCATCACCACCATCATCATCACCACCATCATCATCACCGCCATCATCATCACCGCCATACAGATCTTCCTGATTAGGTATTGGTTCAGCGTTAACGACAGTGATGCTGTTCAATCTCCGAAAGTCAGTACACATACAAAGAGATCCGTTCTTCTTGCACACCAAACCGTTGGGAATGAATATGGGGAATCAGAGGGAGAAATGATACCTAGTCGTTGCATGTCATCAATTTCTCTCTCGACCGTCGATTTGAAATGCATTGGCAAATGGATACGGTTTTACTCTAATCGGCTGATCGACCGTCAGAGTGATATCATGACAAATCAGGTCTGTCTGTCCTGGCAGATCTGTGAGGACGTCCTTAAATCCCACCAATATAATCTGTACTTCAGACTTTTGTTCTACTGTTAGGTCATCACCAATCCGCACCATATCCCATGACTTTGAAGGAGCTAAGGGGACGAGCGATAACTAGATATTCTCTTCATCTTCTTCGTTCCCATGTCATCAATGACTGTCGTACAGGCTACCGATGCTTCAGTCTGTGCCGCCCTCGTGACTGCTTTCAGTGTCTCCGGTCGTTCTACATATTCACATGAAGAACCTTCTCCCTATTTCGGACCAAAATTAGGTAATCGACATCTGTCACATTTTTAACCATCTTGAATTGTCCTTGCCACGTTTTACTCACGCGCTCCTCTTTAGATGGTAGGAAGCCAAACTTCCTCACCTGGAACCAGGGATACTAGTTTGGAGTTCCGATTCGCGTATTTCCGATACCGTGCCAACGACCCCGCCAAGCAATCACGTGCCACCAAGCAAGATTTAATAATACGTTAGCGGAGGTTCACGACATACTCATAAACCGTAACTGAGGTGTTATTCGAACACTTTCCCGTCAATAAATCCTTCAATATTTGCACAGGCGCCCTTGGGTTTGCCCATTACAGTAACTCGAAGGAGACATTCCTGTACTCTCTTGGGGAGCCGCTCTATGGGCAAAAAAGACCACTGGGAGTAATTGTTACGTATGCAGACGTTTTTGAAACTTTATTCTTATATTATATCGAAATGTTCATCTCCTGATTAATTTTCAGTCTATTATATTTTGTCTGAAAAGATCCTAAGGAACTATCGGAGAATTGGCATAGATATGCATTGACGTTGCCTAAGCATTTAATAGGCTGATATTTGACTGATATTCAAGAACACTGTAGAACATATAATTTCGACGGTTAAAATGAACGCACTAGGTCAGGTGCATGATAATTTACAAACTGTGATGTTATAGGTTTCCTATAATGTGAAACATATTGCTGACGTGATTCATAAAATATGATGTTAATCGGTTCAATAAATTTTATGTCCAGTCGTCCTTACAAGACTTGTTTGCTGACGCATTTTACAAAACTTTATTCCAGAAGTGACCCAAGTAGAACAGTCCCAATTAAGATGGTTTGGCCATGTCTGCAGAATGGGAGAAGATCGGATACCACGACAAGCATGGGAAACAAAGAGCCAAGGATCCAGACCCCGAGGACGACCCAGAGTCCGCTGGGAGGACAACATTAGACAATCTTTGAAGGACCGAGGACTAGATTGGAACCAGGCCAGGAGGAAGACAGCCGATAGGATAGTCTGGCACTCTCTCTTCCAAACCTCTACACCTCACGGTAGAAGGGGAACGACTAAGTAAGTAAGTAAGTATTCCAGAAGTTCATGAAATTGTTTTGGTTCAACCGTTAACAGTTAACCTTCACCTTGTTGTTCAAGTACAAGACTCTGCCATGTTAATACGAAGACAAAGAAATAATAAGACATCACAGCAATTGAACAAGAAATGAATCTTATTAAGAAACAATCACGCTAAATGTGATAATCAACCAAACACGTTTGCAGACAAAATATAATAGACTGGAAATTAACCAGGAGATAAACATTTCGATATAATATAAGAATACAGTTTCAAAGATTTAGCACGGACTATTCAGTAATATTGTGCGGACATTTGAACGTGTTAGAGTTCGTAGAACAATCATAATCATTAAAGGGCGTTAGGTGTTAGGCAAAGCATCGAACTGTGATGTACTGACATTGACTGTAAATGTGAGCATTGATATAAACGTGGAATTCTTGTTCATATGTAATGTTTGCGGATTAAATGTAGAGTCGTCCATACTCGACTTATTACACTGAAGAATTCATTGAAGTTTCAGTTTAAACCAGTTCGTTCTGTTGGTATTGATTTTGACGTTTATAGTCCCCTTTGAAGATACTCCAAAGACTTTCAATCAAAATACAAGAACCCAAATAATAAATATAGTATCGTGTCAGAAGAAGAACCAGTATTAATGAACAACCATGCCAGAAAATAAATCAACCGCAAAAGAACCCAAAGTTGCAGAATACGTGTAAAAAAAGGTAAAAGGATCCCGTTACACGCCCATTGAGGCATATTGGGAATATGGTGTTAGGCCCATATTTTCTTGACCATCGGCACACTAGGGGTGACGTGGTCAGCATCACGCCGAGAATACGTGTAATAGACAATAAAGTCATGAATTACAGTTTTGAAATATACTGGTCACAAAAAGTAGGGGATATTTTAAGATGGTATGTATTATTTTACAAAAGAGTGGATTTCGCATTTTAATGGTTGTACGGACATATTGAGCACGCTCTTCTCCACTCTCACGTGCAATATCATGTTGACCTGGTGACTCGTGATGAGTAAGCCAATCCCAAGAACAGAGGTGGAGGCCCATCCGTAAAGTTCACACATTATTCTTTTTCACAAAAATGCGTGTATCTCGAGTTTGATGAACACTACTTACCATGGACAGGTATAAAAAGACTCTGCAACAGATAAATTTTCTTTTCTTCGTCATGGAACGTTTGACAGAACAGCAGAGATGGATAGGCATAGGCATGTTGCAAACCGGAAGTAAGCAAGTGGATGCTGCTCAGAACCTCAATGTTTCACAGTCAGTTGTCACCAGACTGTGGAACAAGTATCAAAATTTCCGCACAGTGGCTGATCTGCCTCGGACTGGCCGCCCAAGAATCACTACACGCCGCCAAGATCAACTTCATGTTACTCAGGCCCTCAGAACTCGGACTCTAAATGCTACTAGACTTCAGCAACACCTTCAACAGATCACTGGGATCCGGGTCTCAACTCAGACAGTACGAAACCGTTTGCACCAAGTGCAACTGGCCTCACGCAGACCGTTTGTAGCTTTGCCCATGTCACCACAACACAGGCGAGCAAGAATGGATTGGTGCCAACGTCATCATCGGGGGACCAATCAACAGTGGGCATCAGTGATGTTTTCTGATGACTCCAGTTTCGTTTTGAATTTTCATGATCGTCGAATACGTGTCTGGCGAAGGCGAGATGAGTGTTACCAGCCTCCGGCAACTGTTGCACACAACCGTTATGGAGGTGGCAGTGTAATGGTGTGGGCAGGCATCTGTATGAATGACAGGACCGACCTTCACATATGCCAGGTCAATATCACAGGGCTCTACTACCGTGACAACATCATCGAGCCTATTGTTGTGCCATTTGCTCAACGGCACGGACAAGATTTCATCTTCCAGGATGACAATGCACGTCCTCACCGTGCTCGCGTCGTCCAAGATCACCTTCAGATGCAGCATATCCGAACGTTACCGTGGCCGCCGATGTCCCCCAACCAGTCTCCTATTGAGCATTTGTGGGACCTCCTGAATAGACGCGTCCAACAACGTCCAACCGCTCCATAGACTCTTCAGCAGTTAGCCCAGGCCCTTCAGCAGGAGTGGCAGAGAATTCCTCAAGACAACATCAGAAGGCTTATTTGCAGTATGAGACGTCGTTGCAATGCATGTTTAGCGGCAAACGGGGACCCTACACGTTTTTAGAAATATTGGAATATTTTTGTGAAAATGAAGTACCTACCCCGCCTTGGTTGCCAGTGCGACTAAAATCATGTGAGTAAAGTCATAACACTTCTTATACCGCAAATGTCTTGTTATGATGCTCAAGTTTACTTGTATGAAGGAATAAATAAACTAATTTGAAATATATTGTCTATGGATAACTTTTAAATTCAATATCCCCTACTTTTTGTGACAGGTATATATATATTTCAGGTACTAATTCGGCAACCAAAAGCAAAGCTAACGTTTGCACACAAATACGCCCGGCTGTACGAGTGTTTGCAACAGTAATCTATCCCATTCTTGCAGAGATTCCGTGGTCACTTTTGCCAGCATGTGTTTTAATGCACCGTTAAAACGCTCGCAAACTCCGTTTGACTGGGGTTGATACGGACTCGTGAATGTGTGGGAAATACCCAATAGCCTGGTGACTTCTGACATCTCCTTAGAAATAAACTAACGGCACCTATCCGATAATATCTCTTCTGGAACCTGCTAAACAACATCTGCAAAGCCTCTTCAACTGCTTGTGAAGTAATGTTCTTCATTGGTATCGCCTCCGGCCACCTGGTGCACAAATTTACCATCGTTAAAATGAAATGATGTTCCCTGTCTGAAGTGACCAAGAGGGGGCCTATAATATCAGTCGCTACTTTCTCGAAGGGCCAGACTGACGAGTCCGTAACCTGCAACGGAACTTTGGGAGATCTGCCTTTATGCCTCATCTATTAGCATACCTTACACGACCTGCAATATACTTTAATGTCCCTGCTAATCAATGGCCAATAAAATTGTGACAGCACTGTGACGTACGTCTAGTTTGTCAAGTGAATTTTCCCTGATATGATGGATGATTTAAAGGGACCTTTAGCTTTTCATAACATTAGAACCCCTGAACATTTGTTGTAACTTTTCGTTTGCCAGAACTCATTCCACCGGGACTCATTTAGTAGGCGGCACGAGATCAAAGAGACAGACTGAGGGATTTCAGGGGAGACTATCGGCGTTATCAAAGACAGTAGTGGTCCCTGATACGAGACGCAGTTGCTTGCCGCTAATTTCGCGTCTCGGTGTCAATCGCAACCGAGCGAACGGGGAAACCGAAACGGGCAGCAGCGAACGGAGATACGAAGACCAGGGTGCGGTTTCTTCTCTTGATTTGGCGGTCAGATCCCCAAAAGTTCGTGAGATCAAATAAGCTGTCAAGTTTATCATGTCCCACTCAACTTACATTCCATTTTAGCTAAATAGACCATGAAGACTAGACACGTTATCATTCGCGGGCCAGAACTTGATAGTAGCACTAGCGATATTTGAAATCTTGCTAGATTATCCCCTGGATTTTCATTTTATTTGCAGTGAATTCTATTTCTGTGCAAAGCGGTAATATATATATTGTGTAAAGTGATCAGTGGTCTAGTTCAGTCATTCTATTTCAATGGATTTTGTGTTAATTTAAATCTATTAAATTAAACCATCTCAATAGTTCCAGTTGTAAATATAATGATCTATCTATTATATTATTTCAAAAGATAATAGATGCTTAAATTAACTTTTAAAGTCGCGAAGGAATTTATAATTAATAAATTCAGTTAAGTCCTATATTTATAGATGTGTGTTTTTAACCACTAGAATTCGCGCAGTGTTTATTAAATACATAATTAAATACTCGAGTGTATTATAGGCTTAACGGGAAATTTATCGCACGCTTAGAAGATTAATTGTTTTAAAGTATGATTATGTTGTTATTGGTTTTCTATCTTTTTCTCTAGATTGATCACCTTTTGCAATCCCAGCAATAACGAAATCTTTCAGAGTTTCCATACTCGGTTCTTAAACTTCCAGACAGTTTGATGAGACATTTTTTTTAAAGTAAATCTTGTGGTGGTCCGGTACGGCCTAGCTAACATAATTACATGAAAGAAAGCCTACCCAAGATCATTTGATTATTATCATCAAATTAAATCTGTAAGATAAACTGGAAGATGAACAGCGCCAGTAGCGATATCATATTTACTGTTTACTGTGAGAGAGTACATATTTTCCTGACTGTGACTGAGCCTAGTTTTTTTTTCCTCAATTGGATTTAATAAAACTATCATCACGCATTGAAGGAATTTTACCATAGCGGAGGATTAAAAGAGACCACTTCATTTTCACCCCTGTGCCGAACTGTGTTAGTGCCATCCCATAGACTCCTTTTTATATATATAATAAAAACACGAGAACTCTTAGTCTTCAAGTCTTGCGATAAGTGAGAATATTTGTTACCAACAAACCCTCGCAAACATCTGGGGCGGGACATCGAAAGACTAGACAGTTCATATGTCAAAAGATTACTTGCTGTTTTTATATACTTTTATGGATCGTCTGAGGCTGCATTCGGTAAGTGTGTGAGTACATGAGTGTGGATCCTCACGCGTGTGTATGAATGACAGGAAATTTAATCGTTTTTCTTTTGTAAACCTGTTGTTAACTTTCTTGCCTAGAAATAAAATTTTTCTGTATTCCCTGCATTGTTCCTTTAAGGGGGAGTTGCTAATTGGTTAACTCTGTTTAAAAAACCCCCTCCTTTCCATTTGCTTAGTAAAGGGAAGAACAATTGGGAAGAACAGTTTTTTTCTATCACCTATACCTAACGTTGTAACCCCTCTTTCAGAGTAATTAACTTCACTGTTAGGTTAACGTACCTATGTTCCTGATATTATCTATCTCTGGACTGGGTTTATCTTTGTCTAATAAGCGGGAAGGGCTTAGTCGATACCAATCTTCTTCACCCCTCTCAAACTTGTTATTTGCATTTGTGTACTTATGATAATTTATGTAATACCTGATATTTGTTAGTGATTGATGTTTAAAGTGAATAAAATCACATAAACTCATTTAATTCTGTGTGTTGGATGTACCCAAAGCCCAACTTTTCCCCTATTCGTTTAATATAGTTTGTATCTACATCGTCTGTGTGTGTGAAAAACACCAAAACGGTGTGCGCGCAGAAGCGTGTCTGGAAAACTGGCAAATAATTGTTTGACCAGGAGAGCGGAAGAGAAGATTGAGAGAAGCGATTTGTCGTAAATAAGTCTGTCTTTACTCTCCTCCAGCACGCTGTGAAGCAACTATTTAATATCTACATTTTCTATCACTGAGCTTTCCATCATCATTTTCCACTCTAAACCGGACCACTATTTTTAAGACTCTTTTCTCTCAAAATAAATTTACGACAATATTTGGCTGGCTCGCCGGGATTATTTTGAGATACATTTGATGCACACATATTTGTGGGCTGGTTCTGGGATCTTGAGCTACATTTGAGGCAATCGTATAGCCGGGTTAAAGATATTTTGAGTCTGATTTAGTCTGGGTCTAACTAGGTAGAGTGTGAATGATTTGTCTTGTGAATTAGGGAAATAAATAAATAATTACACCCCTAGACAAACGTTCTTTAAGTATTTGGGTTGTCCACACAGCATATTTACAGGTTGTTTTTCTCTCCACAGCAGTAGAAAGTACAGATAAACAAAAATATTTGCTATTTTAATTATCCTCTGGCGGAGATAATTCAATTTCTTTCTTTATAAGAGTTGCTGGGATTGCGTGATTGTTTTACAGTCACTAAGGTTTTTGAAGTTAAAAAGAGTTGAGCTTAGCTAAAGACGGATTGTTCTGATTTTTAAAAATTAAGTTAACAACGTCTCATCTCAATAATTGACTTTAGGGACGGAGTTTGTTGTCAGAGATTTAAAATTTAGGGGAAAATTTTTTTTTTTTCCTTTTAAATTGTTTTAATTTAAATTTTTCTCTACTGTTAGTAAAAGTAGATTCTTTTCCAGTGTAACTTACCATTTAGTGGCATAGTCGCTTGCGTTTAGAGCCTTAATTGCCAGATAATAGCAGCGATAAGTTTGCACAGTACAGGTAGGAGGTAACTCAAGTAAATTTTTTTTTTACTTTGGTTTTTTTCGTAGCGGCTTTGAGTTTTCCCCTTCTTGTTCCATCTTACTATTCTCTAGTCTTAGAAGCATCCAGTTCTTTGACAATGGCAGAGAGAATTAGGATAAGATCCCTTTTGAGGCAAGAGGCCAAGGACTCAGGACTAGACACAGAAGCTGCGAATCTGTTTATCAACCAGGAACTTCAAAGGTATGACCCGGAGGAAGAGAGGGCAGAAGCTAGGAAGAAAGAAGCGGACGATCGTCAATTGGAGCAGAAGAAAATTGAGGCAGAGATGGACGCCCGCAGGGAAAGAGAGAAGGAGAGACAACGCGAAGAGAGAGACAAGGAAAGACAGCATGAATTAGCGCTCAAGGCTTTAGAGAGTCGGAGTGCCTCTACTTCAAATAATGGAGAGCCGTCTTCGCCCCAGTCTCAAACAATGGATCTCTCCAGCACTCAGTCTGCCCAATTAACTGCTATGTCGTTTTCTTTAGAATCTTTTCCTAGCCCTAACGAAAAAATTGACAGCTACCTAGAAAAATTCGAGAGACTCGCGAATCTTTATGGGTTAGAGAGTACCCGCTGGGCGCTCAAACTTTCAACGTCACTGAAAGGCAATGCTTATGACGTGTACACAAAGCTGGGACCGAATCAACATGATTATGACCTGTTGAAGAAGGCCTTACTACAGCAGTTTGAGATGACTGCCCGAAAGTTTCTGCAGTTGTTCAGAAACAGCCGAAAAGAGAGCATGGAAACATTTCCCCAGTTCTCTTCACGTCTCACGGGTTATCTGACAAAGTGCATTGAATTATCTGAATTACCTCTTTCATATGAGGGACTCCTCGAACTTGTTCTTGTGGAGCAGATAAAATCCACTTTGTCGAATGAAACTCGTAGATTTTTGGCTGAACAGGGGGCAGTCAGGCTTGAAGACATACTCAATAAAGCCGAACGCTATAGCAATGCAATGGCCGAACTTCCCAGCACTAAACGTAAACCCACCGATGAGCCATCTCGAAAACAGAATCTAGAGCAGGCATCCTATTCTTCCACTTCCTCGCAACATTATAACCAACGAGATAACAATACCCAGAAACCTCCCCAGGAAAAATCGAAACTCTACAAAACCCGATACCCCCCCAACAACAATTCTGATAAACCCAACAAGCCTACGTGGCAGCGCGGCCACCAAGGTCAAGGAAAAGGGAAGACCCCTACACCAGGAACGTCTGATCAGGGCAAACAAACCGGTGCAAACCGCATTGGATGTTTGCATACAGCCTCGAAAGGTAGAGTCAATGTCAGTGATTCTCAACCTGAGGGGGACCGACCATTAACTCGAGGAACTGTAATTTTGAACGGTACCTCTACTACTTGTCTTTTTGACACTGGATTAAGTTTTGATTGTATTGTCGCTAGGCACCTAGTCAAACCCGGTCAGGAGACAGAGGAAACCGTCAAACTTAGTAAAGTTTTCAGGAGTGATGCACCCAGGACGCTTCCTATCGCACTGGTAGAAATACACTCTGACTTTGTCAGAGGAGTTATTAAAGCGGCCATAATGGATGATCCGATCTACCCAGTTATCCTGGGATGTAGATATGTGTTCATTGGGAGACCTAAGGAGCCGATTGTGGCAGCCGTAACCACAAGAGGGCAAGCCAAGAAGGAGAGGTAGCCTGCGCCAAACTTGTTGCCGAATGAACTGAAGGAGGCGCAACAAAAGGACCCTACTCTGGCGCCCTGCTTTAAAAAACTGCCCATGGCTAAGGACCCCAGACACAACGGAGACATCTTTTCTAAGGATGGTGTATTGTATCGTAGAACGGGCAACCCGGACACGGGGAATAACCAGCTCCTAGTACCGACGCAGTACAGAAACCAGATCTTAGAAATGGGGCACTCTCTTCCCTTTAGCGGACATATGGGACAAAACGCCACTATTCAGCGAATAAAAAACCACTATTGGTGGCCAGGAATGAACTCTGACATTGTCAGGTATGTGAAATCCTGCGCCCAGTGCCCACGGGTAGCACCCAAGCACTTGACACCCCCAGTACCTATGGGGCAAATGCCAATAGTAGGGACTCCATTTGAATGGGTTGCTGTCGACATTATTGGTCCTCTGGAAAAGACCAAAAGAAGGAACAGGTTCATCCTGACCTTAGTTGACACTTGCACTATGTGGGCCGAAGCCGTACCGCTACCATGCACTAATTCCAAGCATGTCGCAGAAGCCCTTGTGCAAATTTTTACACGGTTGGGATTCCCTCAACAAGTTTTGACGGACAATGGATCCCAATTCCGTAGCCTGTTAATGGAGGAGATCTTTAAGATCTTGAGGGCCAAACATATCCACACAAGTCCCTACCATCCGGCCGGAAATGGGCTCGTGGAACGTTTTAACGGTACCCTCACCATGATGTTACGTAAGCTGGGTCAGGAGAAACCGGAAGACTGGGACCAATATATATCGGCTGCCTTATTCGCCTACCGAGAGGTACCCCAAGCGTCTACGGGTTTTGCGCCAGCTACACTTTTATTTGGCAGACCTATTAAGGGGCCACTAGAAGCCTTACTTCGGTCCCTGACAGACCAGAAGGCTGACGAGACAGTCGTCTCTGCAAGCAAGTATGTATCTGAGCTTAAGGAAAGGCTAAAGCTAGGATGGGATCTAGCTACTACCAACCTTAAGAAAGCCCGCGCTAAAATTACTAAAAGATACAACAAAGCTGCAAAAGAGAGAGAACTACAACCAGGGGAGAAAGTCCTATTGCTACTTCCAACCGGAAGCAATAAACTTCGCATCGGATGGCAAGGACCGTTTACCGTCCTTAAAAAGATCTCACGTACCAACTACAAGATCTCCATCAAAGGAAAGGAGAAGGTCTTCCACATAAATCTGCTAAAGAAATATTTGGAAAGACCGGTGCCATCCTCCGAGCATCTCCTGGCTGTCGCCATAGCAACGGAAGACGAGGAAGATGATGATGGTTGCATGGAGTATCCATTGCAACCCACAGAATCCTTTAAAGATGTCAAGTTCGGCGACAATCTCTCACCAGAACAACAAACAGAAACCAGGGCTATACTAAAACAGTACAGTGCAGTCTTAACGGATGTACCTGGTCGAACAAATCTCATTGAATTTGATATGACATTAACAAACGAGACCCCTGTTCAAACCAGAGTTTACCCCATCCCGTACGCTAAAGCTGATGCACTTCGCGGAGAAATAGACAAGCTGCGTCAGGCAGGAATTATCAGTGAGTCTACATCTCCTTACAGCTCGAGTGTAGTGCTGTTGCAGAAGCCCAATAAGGAAGTTCGGCTGTGCATTGATTACAGGTTGCTAAACGCGGTAACGGAATTCCAGCCCGAACCTCTCCAAACTGTTTCTGAGTTGTTCACCAAGCTCAGCAAAGCAAAGATCTTCTCCAAGATTGACCTCAGCAAAGGTTATTATCAAATACCAGTCAAGGAGGAAATTAAACCTTTGTTAGCTTTCAGCACTAGTGAAGGACATTACACATTTAACGTGATGCCGTTCGGTTTGCATAATGCACCAGGAGTGTTCACCAGGATGATGAGGAAGCTTCTACAACCTTTGCAAAGTCCCCATATCCATAATTTCATGGATGACATCTTAATTGCATCGGAAACCTATGAAGAACATATTGCTACGGTTGCTATGCTCCTCAGGAGACTACAGGAAACGGGTCTCACAGCCAGACCTAGCAAATGTCTCATCGGGTTTGAACAGTTAGACTTCCTGGGGCACACTATTTCTCACGGATGCAGTTGGCCTATTAAGAAGAACGTGGAGAAAATAATGGCAGCAAAAAGACCCCGAACGAAGAAAGACGTACGTTCCTTCATATCGCTATGTGCATACTATCAGAAGTACATCCAGAACTTCAACGGACTGACGGCACCTCTGACTGACCTCACAAAGAAAGGTTGTCCTGATAAGGTCATATGGGATCAAAAGTGCGAACACACGCGTATAGCACTTTGAAAGGACAGTTGTCTGCATACCCCATTTTGAGGTTGCCTGACCTCAAGAAACCTTTTGTACTGAGAGTCGACGCGTCAGGTCAGGGCATCGGGTCAACACTGCTTCAAGCCGATGACAGTGACCTGAACATGCTATTTCCAGTTGCCTATGGCAGTCGGAAATTAAATAAAGCGGAACGGAACTACAGCGTAGTTGAAAGGGAATGTCTTGCTCTGATTGACGGTATCAGACGCCATCATGAGTTTCTTTATGGTACATCTTTCACGGTGCAAACAGACCACGCTCCGTTAGCATTTCTTGGTGCCAATAAAGAATTTAACGCAAGGATCATGCGTGGGGCGCTTCTTTTAAGCGTTTATTCTTTCAAAGTGGAATATATTCCGGGAAGACAGAATGTCGGGGCTGATTTCCTGAGTAGAAACTGGTCTACAGAGGAAGAAGAGCAAATTGAAGATACCACTCATCCTAAAATCACCAATCAGGTCACCTCCATTGTCAAAAAAATGAAACATGAAAAATGGTTTCATGTCTAAAAGTGGGGACGATTGTGACGTACGTCTAGTTTGTCAAGTGAATTTTCCCTGATATGATGGATGATTTAAAGGGACCTTTAGCTTTTCATAACATTAGAACCCCTGAACATTTGTTGTAACTTTTCGTTTGCCAAAACTCATTCTACCGGGACTCATTTAGTAGGCGGCACGAGATCAAAGAGACAGACTGAGGGATTTCAGGGGAGACTATCGGCGTTATCAAAGACAGTAGTGGTCCCTGATACGAGACGCAGTTGCTTGCCGCTAATTTTGCGTCTCGGTGTCAATCGCAACCGAGCGAACGGGGAAACCGAAACGGGCAGCAGCGATCGGAGATACGAAGACCAGGGTGCGGTTTCTTCTCTTGATTTGGCGGTCAGATCCCCAAAAGTTCGTGAGATCAAATAAGCTGTCAAGTTTATCATGTCCCACTCAACTTACATTCCATTTTAGCTAAATAGACCATGAAGACTAGACACGTTATCATTCGCGGGCCAGAACTTGATAGTAGCACTAGCGATATTTGAAATCTTGCTAGATTATCCCCTGGATTTTCATTTTATTTGCAGTGAATTCTATTTCTGTGCAAAGCGGTAATATATATATTGTGTAAAGTGATCAGTGGTCTAGTTCAGTCATTCTATTTCAATGGATTTTGTGTTAATTTAAATCTATTAAATTAAACCATCTCAATAGTTCCAGTTGTAAATATAATGATCTATCTATTATATTATTTCAAAAGATAATAGATGCTTAAATTAACTTTTAAAGTCGCGAAGGAATTTATAATTAATAAATTCAGTTAAGTCCTATATTTATAGATGTGTGTTTTTAACCACTAGAATTCGCGCAGTGTTTATTAAATACATAATTAAATACTCGAGTGTATTATAGGCTTAACGGGAAATTTATCGCACGCTTAGAAGATTATTTGTTTTAAAGTATGATTATGTTGTTATTGGTTTTCTATCTTTTTCTCTAGATTGATCACCTTTTGCAATCCCAGCAATAACGAAATCTTTCAGAGTTTCCATACTCGGTTCTTAAACTTCCAGACAGTTTGATGAGACATTTTTTTAAAGTAAATCTTGTGGTGGTCCGGTACGGCCTAGCTAACATAATTACATGAAAGAAAGCCTACCCAAGATCATTTGATTATTATCATCAAATTAAATCTGTAAGATAAACTGGAAGATGAACAGCGCCGGTAGCGATATCATATTTACTGTTTACTGTGAGAGAGTACATATTTTCCTGACTGTGACTGAGCCTAGTTTTTTTTCCTCAATTGGATTTAATAAAACTATCATCACGCATTGAAGGAATTTTACCATAGCGGAGGATTAAAAGAGACCACTTCATTTTCACCCCTGTGCCGAACTGTGTTAGTGCCATCCCATAGACTCCTTTTTATATATATAATAAAACACGAGAACTCTTAGTCTT
The DNA here is from genome assembly GCA_024509875.1 of Oreohelix idahoensis. NCBI lineage: Eukaryota > Metazoa > Mollusca > Gastropoda > Stylommatophora > Oreohelicidae > Oreohelix > Oreohelix idahoensis. The sequence goes on along the minus strand of JAMPIV010006957.1, from coordinate 58,985 downwards.
CAAGTCTTGCGATAAGTGAGAATATTTGTTACCAACAAACCCTCGCAAACATCTGGGGCGGGACATCGAAGGACTAGACAGTTCATATGTCAAAAGATTACTTGCTGTTTTTATATACTTTTATGGATCGTCTGAGGCTGCATTCGGTAAGTGTGTGAGTACATGAGTGTGGATCCTCACGCGTGTGTATGAATGACAGGAAATTTAATCGTTTTTCTTTTGTAAACCTGTTGTTAACTTTCTTGCCTAGAAATAAAATTTTTCTGTATTCCCTGCATTGTTCCTTTAAGGGGGAGTTGCTAATTGGTTAACTCTGTTTAAAAAACCCCCTCCTTTCCATTTGCTTAGTAAAGGGAAGAACAATTGGGAAGAACAGTTTTTTTCTATCACCTATACCTAACGTTGTAACCCCTCTTTCAGAGTAATTAACTTCACTGTTAGGTTAACGTACCTATGTTCCTGATATTATCTATCTCTGGACTGGGTTTATCTTTGTCTAATAAGCGGGAAGGGCTTAGTCGATACCAATCTTCTTCACTCCTCTCAAACTTGTTATTTGCATTTGTGTACTTATGATAATTTATGTAATACCTGATATTTGTTAGTGATTGATGTTTAAAGTGAATAAAATCACATAAACTCATTTAATTCTGTGTGTTGGATGTACCCAAAGCCCAACTTTTCCCCTATTCGTTTAATATAGTTTGTATCTACATCGTCTGTGTGTGTGAAAAACACCAAAACGGTGTGCGCGCAGAAGCGTGTCTGGAAAACTGGCAAATAATTGTTTGACCAGGAGAGCGGAAGAGAAGATTGAGAGAAGCGATTTGTCGTAAATAAGTCTGTCTTTACTCTCCTCCAGCACGCTGTGAAGCAACTATTTAATATCTACATTTTCTATCACTGAGCTTTCCATCATCATTTTCCACTCTAAACCGGACCACTATTTCTAAGACTCTTTTCTCTCAAAATAAATTTACGACAAGCACCCTCTGGCGCGTTCGTACCATGTGTCTCGCTAAAGGGGAGTAATGCACTACCTCCAACACTTTTGCTCTAAAACTACATGGCACCACCACCTGGCACTGAGTTTGCACTCCCTTAGTGAAACACCTAGTAAGAACATTGTTCTTGAGCCCGAACCAATGCCGGGCCAACTTCGTGAATTTCATGTCACCCCTCGCGGCAAAGTTTTAAAATTTTTGCAATGATCCATCCGACCGTTGGTGCTGGATAAGGTCTGACACCTGTTTATCCTGGCTGCCTTGAACCTGTTCCGAAGTCTTAACTTCATGGTGCCTCGCTCCCAACGCGTCATCTGCCTTGGACTGCGCCATCGTAAAGACCGCATTGGCCATAATCACGCGCTTATTCGTCCATTTTCTGACGTCAACCTGAGTACATTCCTGCACACCTTGCTTATTACCTACGATCAGATCTGCTATAGAAGCTTCGAGTACACAGGCCTGTACTCTACTAGATATGAAGGGTGTTGTTGGAGTTCGTTTGTTGTTGTTTGAAAGTGTGAAAATGGGTTTGTTGAATCTGTCTACTTGACATAACGCGAATGGATAATTTCTGAACAAAGTAGTAAAAAGTCAACTTGAACTTCCAAGCATGGGCATATCAATTAATGCCAAGAAGGTGTATAGTTCATTCAATTTATTTGACATCATACGGTTGACTAGACGAACATTCAATGTTGACGACGAATGGTTGACGTTCACTGGACCGCACACAACGTAAGTTTTCATATTTTAAATTACAGTTAATTCGTTCCTTAAGATAACCTCTTAGGTAACGTCAGACTAGTTATACAGTGTTCATAACATGGCATCCAATTAAACAAATGAGGCAGTTATATAAGGTATGTCAATCTTCCACTGTCCTATGACCTTGGCAATGACGGAGAACCTTGTCAGGTCTTTTATATCATATAATGTTCCGATACTACGTATCTCCTTTTAGTACTGGCCTCTTATTTTCAATCAATGAAGAATAACAATAATATACTTTTCTGCCCACGACCTTCGTGGCATCATAACTTAAATATAGCAAATACTTGAGTCACCTCTGCTTTGCGGGGTACGTATTCGTAACGGCCGAATACTGATTTATATCATAAACATATATATCAAGCCAATCCTGGATGATCCTAACGTCGGAATCCGTCGGCTTTACAATTCATATAATAAGTTTCAAGTAGGACTCCATTTTGCACCAATACGTCATTGGTACAACTAGACGTCTACATGAGAACGAAATACATAGTTATCTAAAATCATACTTGCTTTTTTTCCCAAGAAATATCACTAGAATACTGTTGACCCGAGTCCTCATCTTGCTAACAGACGGACGGTCATACACAATAAAAATATACCCGCAACACGGGTTCGAACGCCAAGAATCAATGGACTGATTCTTGGGCACTAAGCTTCTCAACCCCAGCTATGACGTAGACTGACTGTCTAGATACACGTGCGGTCTGCATAACCCCCTATACGCCTTAGTGCACAACCGTGCGCTAATGAAATCAAACTCACTAATAAGACTTACTCTCATGTGAGTCGGTGCGCAAAGTTATTACAGAGGTAGGACAACATATTAATAATATGATACTACCTTCATACTGTAAAGGAGTGTAGAGGTCTACGAAAAGGGCTCTACAGGTGTGTCCACCTCAATAATGGCTAGAGGGTAATACAAGATGTTACCCCCAAAAGTGAATTATCTTGACGTATTACATATTAAGCATGAGTCGTCAATACAGGATCTACGTACTCCTATAGTTGTGCATCCCGTATATCTCAACACAGACACTGCCTTGCTTTGCACAAACCCTGGGTGCAATTCCAAATGACCATTCTCTTGAAGAGAAGAGAGACAAGGCAGAGTGTGACCACAGATCAGCACAGGCTTACCGTCTTGTTCAAATAATGGCCTGCACGATTCGCTATTCGCGTTGTTAAAGGTTTCTAGTATGCAAGCAAAATTAGCCCATTCTGAATTATTAGCACAAACCTTTGCCAAATGTCCTGTTCCATTACAAAGACTACAATGTAGCTGAGCATTGGAATCCTTTCCCGAACTATTGTTTGGAGAATTTCTGACCAATTGGTCTGAATCCCGTTTCTCAAAGGATTTGTTTCTTTGGAAAGATGAGCTTCTGCGAAATCGTCTCTGTTCCTGCTCGTTTGGCACATCTATCTGGACCTGATTTCAGGGGTACATATCATGTCTGCCTCCTATAAATCTGTATTGATATCTATCAGACTGATAGTAAAAATTCTTCCTCAGTGATCTATTGCCCTGCCAATTGTCATAACCTGCAGGAGATCTGTGTCCCCGAAAGTAATATCTATAATAATTAAATCTTCTGGGGCCAAATCTATCCGCACACTTCGATCTATGTAGATGGTTAGGTTTTCTAGTATTCTTTCCTATACTCGCTGCGAAGGTCTCAGAGATACTGTCCCTGTGTATGACCTTCCCTGGATGCGCGGTCACGTATTGGTGTTCACATTCTGACTTCATACCGATGTTTATTGGCTTGCGTTTCTGGAAAGTTGCAACATGCTCAGAGGAACATGATGACAATACTTTGTCCTGTAACATAAGGTCTAAAAACCCACCAGTCTCTAGTATCACCTTCCATTTCGATCTACCGATTTAGTAACTGCGTAATTTTCACAATGAAATCCTCAAAATCCTGATCTGAAACGAGCCCGATACCCTTCAGCCGTTAGTCGAAATTTCCTTAACAACCAGTTCTTGACTATGTCATAATTTACTCTATTGGCTACAGGGATACGGTACACAGTCTCCAACGCAGATTGTGAAAGCAAGTTTCCTAGTAGAACAGGCCACTCTTCCTTCTTTATCTCTAGAGCAAAAAAACCCAATCAAAACGTTCCAAATACACGTCCATAATATCCAAATCTTGATTAAAGCTAGGTAACCGTAGTCTATAGGGACGTGAGGATTCTTCCCCACCTGAATCCTGCTTCCTAGACTCAATATCTAGCTTCTTCAGATTCATTTCTTTGTCAGCATCAATTTTCTTCAACTCTTTCTCCGCTTCTATCCTCAATTTGTCAGCTTCAACTTTCTTTATATCTTTCTTAAATTCCCGCTCCTCACACCGTTCCTTTCTGTCAATTTCCTGTTTTTCCGTTCATTTAGTTTCTGCATATTCCTGTATAGCAGTGCTTGTTAATGCAAGCGCTTTACCAACATTAACAAATTCTTATTGGCTTGCCATAGTTATGTAATGTAGTTTAATCAAAATCTCTTATTCTCAGATTTTGTAATTGAAAAAAGAAACAAAACTATATGTAATGCCTAATCAGAAATACTGAATATACCGAACAGTACCAATCAAATGAGTGTATTCAGTATTTTTGTGTGAAGTCACCCAAAAGAATAACTTGCAATACCCATGACACCCATAATATTTACTCAGTGTAACCAAACAAAACCCCATGCAATATCACTAATAGAGTAAAAATAAACGTGATTCTCAACCAACAAAAAAGAATGTGTACACAAGCGAAAGTTCGCGATCACGTCAACTGCTCCAAAGCTAAAGGTACTGGAATTGAAATTGAGATACACTTCACTAGAACATAACATACAGAAATACAAACAATTTTTACAATAATGAAGATGATTAGGACGACCTTACTACACAACCGAACACAACAGTATGGTGGGAGAAGACAATAGATACAATTAGACAGCAGCAGATGGCTAATTACACACTGTAACTGTTAACGTACGAAAACAAGAAATTGGGAAATTAAGTATGTACATGATAGTAAGAAGAATACAGGAGAATACCCCAATTAAACATGACAAAGAGACACTATTATAAACATGACACTGTGCAAAGAAACCAGACCTGCACACCTAATACACTAAAATGTGCAACGTGAATTAAACAGGGCAGCTGACATGGTCAGCTCTATGTGCCCGTGCTCCGGCGCACAATTCTCCCTGCAACAGTCCGAAAGAACAGTTTAGCACAATCTGTTTCCGCAGTAATAATAATAATAAATTCTTTAAGCACCAAACACGGCGCATAAGGCAGAAACCAGTGCTCTCCAGGCTGTTCGTTGTGACGCCACTCCTCTTAGCTCTTGCACATTATTTAGGCCCAACGTTCTTCCTTCTCTTATTATTGTTCTTCTGAGTGTTTCTTTTGGTCTTCCTTTTTTCCTCTTACCCTCAGGAACCCAAGTGAGCGCCTGTAGTGGTATTCTGTTGTTTTGCATTCGTAGGACATGACCGATATATGACCATCGTCTTTTTCTTATATAGTCGGAGACATATTTCTGCCTAGAGTCTTCTCTTATAACTCCGCCTATGCCGGTCCCAAGCCCGGATGAAAAAGGAGGAGGGCGGCCTGCATGGAGGCCGTAAGGAGGCAGCCCCTCCACCATGCAAAGGCACAACAGGCCAATCACCTGTTTGCTTTAAACCACGATTACGAGTAACACAAGAGAGAAAACCGGACTGATTCTAAAGGCGACGAACTGGAACGGACTACGGACTACGACTTATGGAACATGGAACACAAGAAGTATAAATGGGAAGGAAGAGGAGCTGGTGGAAGAGATGAGGAAAGCAAAACTAGAAATCCTGGCTATAACGGAAACAAAGAAAAAAGGACAAGGAGTCATGGATCTCAATGGCAACACGCTGCTCTACAGTGGTGTACCCATATCCGAAAGAGCTAAAGGGGGTGTGGGTTGCATTGTGGCCCAAAATCAAAAAGATAGTATCAAGGGGTGGAACTTTGTCTCAGAGCGCATTATGGTTGTGAAACTAAAAGAAGGAGAAACCATAGTCAACCTGGTCATAGTGTATGGGCCAAATGAGGATGAGAGAGCAGAGGTCAAGGAGGAATTCTTCGAGCTGCTTCAAAGGACAGTGGATGACTGCCTAGATGAAGTTATCATGCTCGGAGATTTTAATGCCAGAGTTGGAAATGACCATGCTAGATGGGGTGGAGTTATCGGAAGATATGGAGAAGATACTCTCAATGACAATGGAAAGCGACTCCTTAGATTCTGCAGTGAGCAGAATCTGATCATTACAAACACAAAGTTCCCCCATAAGCGCATACATGCATACACTAGATGTGAACCAACAAAGAATGAGAAGTCAGTGATCGACTATGCCATTGTTCGGAGAAGCTCATTCAAATATGTCCGAGATGCAAGAGTCTGGAGGGGGCCAGAGATTGGAAGTGATCACTACCTTCTAACAATCAAACGAACAACTGAAAGAGTTGCTCAGCCTAGGAACTGCTCAACATCACGCAAGAAACGAAATAGCCGAGCAGGAGAAATGAGCATTAGGACCTACAAGCTGAGAGAGCCAGAAATTAAGACCAGATATCAGGGGCTTATTGCTGCATTGGTGAGCAACACAGAAGAACAACCTGATGACTTGGAAACCCTCTGGATTAAATTCAAGGATATCATAAAGACAGCTGCTGCAGAAGCATGTGGAGAAGTCCGACTTGGGAACCAGAGAAAGAGGACACCTTGGTGGACAGAGGAAGTCAAAGAGAAAATAAGAGAGAAGAAAATGGCATGGAAACAATACTTAGGAGCTAAAAACACAACAGGACAAATGGAAAAAATATAGAGAATATGTGACACTCAGAACAGAAGCAAAGAACAAAGTGCTAGCAGCAAAACAGAAGTCCTGGGAAGAATTTGGAGAAAAGCTAGATAAAGATGCACAAGAAAACCAGAAATTGTTCTATAAGACCCTAAAGAACATGAGGAAGGAAAAACAATGCCCTCTCAAATTTATAAAGGACAAGCAAGGCAAATTGCTTACTGCCCCGAAGGAAGTAATTGAAAGATGGAAAGAATATTTCTCAGAACTCCTGGATGGTGAGCATGGTGAAGCATCAGAAATGATAACCACTAGCACAGAAGAGAAAACCAATGATGGTGAAGATGACATAAAGATGGAAGAACTGAGGGCAGCACTAGAGAAAATCAAGATGGGCAAAGCAGCAGGGCATGATGGTATAACACCAGAAATGGTTAGGTACATGGGAGCATGTCGTGGAATATTCTAATCCACATATATAAATTATCCAGTAAATATAAAGCCTAATAAATCCATATAATAAATAAAGGAAGAAGAATGGTAAAGAACAGTGCTGTCACAATGACAGTACTCGAAATCCCCTTTGTTTTATGCTTCGTCTGCAAATTGTAACGTTTCCACGTTAAATATAGGCCTTCTGCAACATACACGCGTTTCCCAAACACACAATAAAATGTGCTGCCTTTCTAAGAAAAACCTTGAAATATGCAAGTTGACCTAAATTTTAAATTCCATTCATGTCTTTTTCTACACTGCGTTACCAAAACGAACGAACAGATGGACAAAAGGATAAAGAGAGAGGGAGGGCTGAAAATCAGGAACGCATGCAACACGCGTCGCGCGATACACAAATGCTACCATCACGCGTGTAAGACTACATGCACTAAATTTTTTTTCAGACGGACAGTGATAAAATACACTACCCTTCCCAGACAGCACATCTTCGAAACAGGAGGTAGAAATTGCATATTTTGAACGCAGCCACGTAGCTCTTTTAAATTTGGATATTTGGGTTCCTTAGGGTTTGCTGACAAAGAATATGTAAAACGTTACGCAAATAGTCTAGGAATTAACAAGTTATAACCAAAAAAAAATATTGGGGATGCCTGACAGCATGAAATCATTTCTGCTCATAAAATTTTTTTATAACATGTTTGAAAAAACCTTGCGTTACAGAAATAGCCTACCATGTAAACTCCAAATTGATTGGAGCGCAACAAATGAAAGACGAACCACGATTGGTCGGACTATAAATACTATCTTGGTTGTTAGGGAGACGTAGAAAGGTAACATTTTTTCAAACACTTGTCGAAACGTGGCCTCATTGGCTAGACTTGCTGATATACTCACTTAGGAGCGTTAGTTCGAGACCACTAGTGCAAATAATCTTGATAAAGCGACAGTGCGTTGAAGCCAGCTCACATTTTTGCTAAAATAAAAGCCTGGAACATAAGCAGATGGGAATTTGTGCCAGTAATTGTGCCAGAATTCATTGCTAATCAACGTATCTGTGTTTATTTCCATGAAATTGTGGTAAGCTTGAACCATTCAGTATCTTTTAATGAAAATTGAATGTAAATTGTTAATTTATGCCTGTATATATATGTGTAGTTCAGTGGCAAACAGGAGATAAAGCCTATAATGCTCCAGCCTGAACAGAGGGTGTCGGAGGGAAGTAAAACGGCATGGAATGGCCAAATAGTACACTGACACCTGGATGATTGATTAGACAGAAATAATGCTGGAAGTGCAGAGGCGTGGTAACCATTAAGGAGGTAAATACTGGTATAAAGTATTTCAGATGAAGCTGACAGTTGGCCTAACGCTCTGAACTCAATGTTTGTGTTGTATTGTGTTCAGTGTAGAACTAGAGTATCAATTAGTTATGAAGTAGAAGGTATATCCTTCTTGTTTTCAGGGACCGTGGTCTTGATGGTATTGAGCTGCACCTGGTCAGAGCTTTGCTGAATCCAGAGTCGGACAGCATACTCCTTGGTCCATTTAGCTATCAGTGAGGTGTCTCCAGAGCCCAGAGGAGAATTCGAGCAGAGGAGTCCTTTCCTGCCGCCATCACTCAAGATAAGCTGATTTGGCCAGCTGAGCTCAACATTATGTCCCCTCATCTTGAAATGACTTTATAAAAATAACATTCAGAGGGGGATTTAATTGTCTTAATATCAGGAACTGAGAACATCTCCAATACTAGTTTCCTTAAGACAAACTATTGAAGTCATGATGACAAATACCAACAGAGCTTGAACAAAATAAAACCAGTATTACCTCATTTTACTACTACACAACTGACACACATAGGATATTTTTAATAATATATGTCACTACAATATTCATATTAATCCATTCTGTACATAACTTGTAATGAAAATTGATTGTGATTCCTGGTTCCTTTGTAATTGAATCAGGACACATATTCATTCATATCAGCAATGAATACATATTGTTATTTGAAAAGTTATCAGTGACTCCTTAAGATATCCTTTAGAGTGTTATATGTATGTGAGTGTCCCAGTGTTGTCAAGTATAGTGGAATAAATTAAATTGTTTATCTGTCTGTTGTTGTTTTGACTTACACTTCATCCTACACATACCCTAGACACATAACGTAGTCATCACACTATTGCAGAATAATTCTGACTGAGATATATAGATATGTGGTAGCAAGTAAGGTTATCTATAATACACTACTCTTAATAGATATAGATACCTTCACAGCTGATCTCAGTCAGTACACTAAGTCCCCTATAAATATTTATAACATCCCACTTCACCACATATATTGGGGTCTCTCGCTCTTGGGATTTTGAATCTTTCCCTATTAAAAATATTGGGGGTAATTCACTTCAGGGAATATAAGAATTAAAAGGTATCCTTGGGTGGAATTAAATAAGGTTGAGCTCACGGTGCCTGTGTTGTCCATTAGATATACTTAGAGATTAAATTGTTGGTTAGACATTGTAGAAATTTACCTGATAGACAATGGCGGACCTGGCCAAGTTTCGATCTGCTGCTGTACAGACTGCAAAAGAGTTAGGATTAGATGGGCAAGTTATGGTTGCCTATGTTACTACGGAATGTGACAAATTTATTGAACGCGAAGAAAGAAGGTTTGAAGCCGAAAGAAAGTTAGAGGCTGACAGGGAAATTAAGAAGTTACAATTTGAAGCTGAGGCTGAGACTAAGAGGTTGCAAGCTGAGGCTGAGACTAAGAGGTTGCAGATTGAGGCTGACAAAGAAGAGGCTTGCAAAGCAAAGAGGAAGCTGCGAAGAAAGAAAGACAGGCTGCAGAAGAAAGAAGACAAGCTGCAGAAAGGGAGGAGAAGAGATTACAAAGGGAACATGAGTTACGACTAAGGGAGTTTGAGTTTCAAGGCCATGCTCCTGAAAATGGTGCCAGTCCCTTTGCCTCTGATGCTACGGTTACTCAGGGAGCCTCAACCTCAGCTATGAATTTTCATTTAGATCATTTTGTTGAGAAAGACGATGATATAGAGAGCTACCTAAATAGGTACGAACTATTAGCTACCACGTATGGGTTAGAGAGAGAAAGGTGGAGCTTAAAGTTATCTCAGGGACTTCGTGGGGCAGCTTATGAAGTTTTTGCAAAAATGAGCAGAGGTGATCAGGAAAATTATGACATGCTAAAGCAGGCTCTTTTGTTAAGGTATGAAAAGAATGCAGAATTTTATAGGAAAAAATTTAGGAATGCTAAACTACTATCAGGTGAAACCTATCACCAGTTCTCTGCACGAATAGAGACATACTTGGAGAAATGGACTTCTCTGGGGAAAACCCAAGATCTTAAGGAAATGGTCCTTATAGAGCAATTAAGAGAGTCCATGGCTCCAGACCTGAGAAAGTTTCTCATGGAACAAGGTGCAGAGAGGCTGGGTGAGTTGCTAAATGTTGCTGAAAGGTATCAAGCAGCTCAAGCAGAGGTAACAGGTAATAAAAAGAAACAAGTGGATAACTTTAGGGCACCACAGAACTTTAATAAATTTGATCCTAGGGATCAAAATAAAGGTAAGCACCAATTTGATAGGCCACGGTATGAAAATAAAAATAAATTCCCACAATTCGATGAAAGGAAATATGATGAAAGAAAATCTTTCAACCAAGGAAAAAGGTGGTGTAAAAATTGTCAGATGGACAATCATGACACTGACCGTTGCAGAAGGAAACCTGTGTATATGGCAACCCTTCAGGTCAGGTCGACCTCAAGACAGGAGGAGGATATTATGTTAGATACCACTCCAGAAGAGATGAGGAAGGCACAGGCTGGGGATAAAACACTCAAGCCTTGTTTCAGAAAATTGTCAACTTGTCATACAACTCCAGGCAAGGGAGATTTTTACATGAAAAACAAGTTGATGTATAGGAAGACTGGAGCTAGATCCAAAGGTCAGGGACAACTGGTACTTCCTAAAAGATATAGGGCAGACTTAATAAGGAGCCTACATGTGAAACCAGATGGGGACCATGAGAAGATAGGTACCATCATTCAAAAGGTGGCTCACAATTATTATTGGCCCAAAGCAAGATGGGACATTGAGAATTTTGTAGAAAGGTGTAGCATAGCACATGAGGGAACACCCACAAGTGGGAACATGGATCAGGACCTGGACACGCCACGGGGCAAAATTAGGCCTGATAATAAAAAGAAATATAGATTTGATAAAGTGGACCAAATGGAATGGGAAGCCCCTTTTCACGGACAAGCTTCACTTAACTGTTTTACAATGGCCACTATGCGGAGAGTGCAAAAAGATGTCTTACCCCAGGATAAGCCGAAAATCCCTCAATCAGACTTAAACAAACTGGAGGAAGAGGATGTAGAGAGGAAATCTCTCATCAAGAATTTTAAGTGGGGAGAAAGCCCCAAAAGAAAAATTGGTAGCGGTCGTTTTGTGAATGATAATTCTGGGAGGAAAAATCATCACTATAAAGCTTCGAGTGGAAGAGACCATACCGGTGCATGGACAAATAGGTCCACACAATTAAAGGTCCACATGTAGCTTTGTTAAGAACGTGGACTGATGAAAAGGCAGAGGAAAACATTACATCTTCATACCAATATGTGAATGAGCTGACCACTCGGTTAAAAACTGGCTGGAAACTTGCCAATGAAAATTTGAAACAAGCCAGGAAGAAAACATGCTGCCTATTATAACAGGAAGGCGAAAGACAGAAATTTGGCTGTGGGAGAAAAGTACTGCTTCTTTTGCCCGGGAGTCAGAATAAGTTACAAATTGGATGGCAGGGTCCATATACAGTTTTAGAGAAGGTATCTAGAACAAATTATAAGATAGATAAGAAGGGGAAAGAAAAAATCTATCATGTGAATCTCCTGAAGAAATATTTGGAAAGAGAACATCAGGAAGAGACACACTTGTTGACCTTGTCCATCGCCATGGAGATGAAAAAGGAACCACTTTCATCATTTGAATATCCATTACACCCCTGTGAGACAGCAGCACAGGTGAAAATCAGTACACATTTAACGAAAACTCAGAAAGAGAGAGTGCAACAGGTTCTAAATAATCATGCAGAGGTGTTAACAGACCGACCAGGGCATACAAACCTATTGGAATATGATATGAAACTAATAGACTCCACACCTGTCTGTATGAAACCATATTCGATTCCGTTTGCTAAGGAGAAAGCTTTGAAGGAAGAGATAGACTATCTGTTGAAGGAAGGAATTATTTCGCACAGTGAGTCTTCGTATAGTTCCGGTGTTGTACTCTTAAGGAAGCCCTCTGGAGAACATAGACTCTGTATAGATTACAGGAGACTGAATGCTATTACAGAAGGACAGGTGGATCCATTGCCGGATACAAATCAGCTGTTTGCCAGACTAAATAAAGCTAAATATTTCTCAAAAGTGGATTGAGTAAAGGATACTATCAGATTCCAGTAAAGCCTGAGGTTAGACCATACCTAGCCTTTAGTACCTCAGAAGGACACTATGAGTTTAATAGATTGCCATTTGGATTGAAGAATGCGCCTAGTGTCTTCTCTAGAATGATGAGAAAATTATTGGATCCTCTGAATAATCCCTGTATAACAAATTTTATGGATGATATCCTTATAGCAACAGAAACCTTTGAGGAACACATTGACTCTCTGAACATGCTGTTTGATCGACTTAGGGAGGCAAATTTAACAGCCCGACCAACCAAATGTTGCGTTGGATGTAAAGAATTGGAATTTTTGGGACACACAGTTTATCAGGGAAACATGACCCCTGACCCAAAGAATTTAGAGAAACTACAGAAAGCCCCGAGACCACAAAAGAAGGACGTGAGATCCTTTGTCTCATTATGTGGTTTCTACCAGAAGTATATCAAAAACTTTAATTCCATATGTGCACCGTTAACTGAATTGACACGTAAAGGACATCCAGATCGCATTACATGGACACCACAATGTGAAATGACTTACCAAGAATTGAAGGAAAAGCTCACAAGTAAACCCATTTTGAAATTACCTGACTTAAGTCAAGAATTCATAGTAAGGACGGATGCAAGTAATATTGGGTTAGGTGCAACTCTACTACAGAATCAGATGCATTGGATGGGGAATTAAGCCCAGTGGCATATGCTAGCAGAAAGTTGAATAAAGCTGAAATCAACTACTCAACTAGCGAAAAAGAATGTCTTGCAGTAATATGGGCGATAAAGAAATTCAATATTTATCTATATGGGAAGGCATTTAAGTTGCAAACAGACCACAAACCTTTATCGTTTCTAGCACAGGCTAGGCATGAGAACTCCAGGTTACTCCGATGGTCTTTACTTTTGGCTCCATATAATTTTAGCATTGAGTATATATCTGGAAAAACCAATTTGGGAGCGGATTTTTTAAGCCGCCATCCGTGTGATGAGAATCACCGTAAACCCCAGAACTAATAATAAATTTCTCTATGTGTATATAGAATAAAGGACTGACATATAATGTCTGTTTTAAGAGGGGAGGTGTCGTGGAATATTCTAATCCACATATATAAATTTATCTAGTAAATATAAAGCCTAATAAATCCATATAATAAATAAAGGAAGAAGAATGGTAAAGAACAGTGCTGTCACAATGACAGTACTCGAAATCCCCTTTGTTTTATGCTTCGTCTGCAAATTGTAACGTTTCCACGTTAAATATAGGCCTTCTGCAACATACACGCGTTTCCCAAACACACAATAAAATGTGCTGCCTTTCTAAGAAAAACCTTGAAATATGCAAGTTGACCTAAATTTTAAATTCCATTCATGTCTTTTTCTACACTGCGTTACCAAAACGAACGAACAGATGGACAAAAGGATAAAGAGAGAGGGAGGGCTGAAAATCAGGAACGCATGCAACACGCGTCGCGCGATACACAAATGCTACCATCACGCGTGTAAGACTACATGCACTAAATTTTTTTTCAGACGGACAGTGATAAAATACACTACCCTTCCCAGACAGCACATCTTCGAAACAGGAGGTAGAAATTGCATATTTTGAACGCAGCCACGTAGCTCTTTTAAATTTGGATATTTGGGTTCCTTAGGGTTTGCTGACAAAGAATATGTAAAACGTTACGCAAATAGTCTAGGAATTAACAAGTTATAACCAAAATAAAATATTGGGGATGCCTGACAGCATGAAATCATTTCTGCTCATAAAATTTTTTTATAACATGTTTGAAAAAAACCTTGCGTTACAGAAATAGCCTACCATGTAAACTCCAAATTGATTGGAGCGCAACAAATGAAAGACGAACCACGATTGGTCGGACTATAAATACTATCTTGGTTGTTAGGGAGACGTAGAAAGGTAACATTTTTTCAAACACTTGTCGAAACGTGGCCTCATTGGCTAGACTTGCTGATATACTCACTTAGGAGCGTTAGTTCGAGACCACTAGTGCAAATAATCTTGATAAAGCGACAGTGCGTTGAAGCCAGCTCACATTTTTGCTAAAATAAAAGCCTGGAACATAAGCAGATGGGAATTTGTGCCAGTAATTGTGCCAGAATTCATTGCTAATCAACGTATCTGTGTTTATTTCCATGAAATTGTGGTAAGCTTGAACCATTCAGTATCTTTTAATGAAAATTGAATGTAAATTGTTAATTTATGCCTGTATATATATATGTGTAGTTCAGTGGCAAACAGGAGATAAAGCCTATAATGCTCCAGCCTGAACAGAGGGTGTCGGAGGGAAGTAAAACGGCATGGAATGGCCAAATAGTACACTGACACCTGGATGATTGATTAGACAGAAATAATGCTGGAAGTGCAGAGGCGTGGTAACCATTAAGGAGGTAAATACTGGTATAAAGTATTTCAGATGAAGCTGACAGTTGGCCTAACGCTCTGAACTCAATGTTTGTGTTGTATTGTGTTCAGTGTAGAACTAGAGTATCAATTAGTTATGAAGTAGAAGGTATATCCTTCTTGTTTTCAGGGACCGTGGTCTTGATGGTATTGAGCTGCACCTGGTCAGAGCTTTGCTGAATCCAGAGTCGGACAGCATACTCCTTGGTCCATTTAGCTATCAGTGAGGTGTCTCCAGAGCCCAGAGGAGAATTCGAGCAGAGGAGTCCTTTCCTGCCGCCATCACTCAAGATAAGCTGATTTGGCCAGCTGAGCTCAACATTATGTCCCCTCATCTTGAAATGACTTTATAAAAAATAACATTCAGAGGGGGATTTAATTGTCTTAATATCAGGAACTGAGAACATCTCCAATACTAGTTTCCTTAAGACAAACTATTGAAGTCATGATGACAAATACCAACAGAGCTTGAACAAAACAAAACCAGTATTACCTCATTTTACTACTACACAACTGACACACATAGGATATTTTTAATAATATATGTCACTACAATATTCATATTAATCCATTCTGTACATAACTTGTAATGAAAATTGATTGTGATTCCTGGTTCCTTTGTAATTGAATCAGGACACATATTCATTCATATCAGCAATGAATACATATTGTTATTTGAAAAGTTATCAGTGACTCCTTAAGATATCCTTTAGAGTGTTATATGTATGTGAGTGTCCCAGTGTTGTCAAGTATAGTGGAATAAATTAAATTGTTTATCTGTCTGTTGTTGTTTTGACTTACACTTCATCCTACACATACCCTAGATACCTTCACAGCTGATCTCAGTCAGTACACTAAGTCCCCTATAAATATTTATAACATCCCACTTCACCACAGAGCATCAGGCGACCTATTACTCCTAAAGGTCCTGGTGCAACAAGACCATACCAAAGGATTGGGAGATTGCCATCATAACACCAATTTTAAAAAAGGGTGACAATCGACAATGTGGAAACCATAGAGGCATATCCCTTCTCAGTGTCCCTGGTAAAATCTACTCTAGAATCCTAGAGCAGAGACTCCGACGCCTAGCTGAGCCACAATTGGATGAGGTCCAGTGCGCATTCCGAGCAAACCGAAGTACTCAAGACCTAATCTTCACACTCAGACAGCTGAGTGAAAAGGCCCTTGAGTATAAGAGTGAGATCCATCTTTGTTTCATAGATCTGGAAAAGGCGTTTGACAGGGTCCCCCGGCGCAAACTTTGGGACTGTTTGGCACGCAAGAATATTCCAGCACCTCTGATTCATGCTATACAGAGCTTCTACAAGTCTTGCAGAAATTATGTGAGGACAGCAAACCATAAGTCAGAAGAGTTCAGGACCACCACTGGTGTAAGACAAGGTGGTATCCTATCACCTTACCTCTTCATACTCCTTATGGACGATGTCATCAAGGCATGTAAGGAGAGAACAAGAAAGTATTCAGTGGGGTACTGGAAGATGAGACAGGTCTATATTTCGGAGCTGGCATTTGCTGATGATGTTGCCCTGATTGCTAAATCAGAGGCACATCTCCAATCCAACCTGCAAGTCTAGAAGGAAGAGCTGGAGAAGAGAGGGATGGTCATAAGCAGCTCTAAAACAAAATCCATGGTGATATCACGAGAAGAAAGAAAACATCAGATTAAGTTGGGAGAACAGGTCCTGGAGCAGGTCGACCACTTTAAATATCTCGGAGCTATTATAGACCGAAAGGGAGGCATCAAAGAAGAGTTGGCCACTCGAAAAGCAGCGGCTGGGAGACTTTTTCAGGCCATAAATCGTGGATTCCTCAGCAAGAAAAAGGTTGGTAAGAAAACGAAGATGGCTGTATACCGCTCCACCTATGTCCCAGTCTTGACATATGGATGCGAGTCGTGGGCAATGACTACAACCCACAAAAGCCAGATCCAAAACCTCAGAAATGAGGTATCTGAGGAAAGTGGTTGAAGTAACAAGAAGAGACATGGTCCGCAACCAGACGATCCGTCAAGGCCTAAAATCCCATCCGCTGCAGATCCAAATAGAACAGTCCCCAACTAAGATGGTTTGGCCATGTCTGCAGAATGGGAGAAGATCGGCTACCACGACAAGCATGGGAAACAAAGAGCCAGGGATCCAGACCTCCAGGACGACCCAGAGTCCGCTGGGAGGACAACATTAGACAATCTTTGAAGGACCGAGGACTAGAATGGAACCAGGCCAGGAAGAAGACAGCTGATAGAATGGTCTGGCGCTCTCTCTTCCAAACCTCTACACCTCACGGTAGAAGGGGAACGACTAAGTAAGTAAGTAAGTAAGTAAGTCTTCTCTTATTTGTCGATTAGTCTTGAATTCTTTCCAACTGATGTTCATGAGTTTTCTTAGACATTTGTTCTCGAATGTATTCAGCTTGTTCTCCAATGATTTTGTTATTTTCCAACTCTCACAGCCGTATGTTAACACTGAGATAACATTTGAATTAAACAGACGAAGCTTGGTATGTCTATTCAATGATCGTAATTTCCAAATGTTTGATAATCTATTGAAGGCGCTAGCTGCCAAAGCAATTCTAGTATGGATTTCTCTTGTTGTGTCACCATCCTGAGTCATTTTACTGCCTAAATAATTGAAACTTTCAACTTTCTGTAGTTTTTCCCCGTTCAAGATGATATCAAAGGTCTCGTTAGAAAAGTTCATAGCTTTAGTTTTAGAGGCATTTATTTGGAGACCTATTTTAACCGAGAGATGACACAAATTATTTACTGCTTCTTGGGATTGTCTGGGTGTTGAACTTAAGAATGCTACATCATCTGCGAAATCCAGGTCCCCCAGGAATTTTCCATTTGTCCATTTTATACCTAATTGTTCATTGTGGGTATAGTTTCTCATAACCCAATCAATAGCTATTCCAAAAAGTAGTGGTGACATAATACAGCCTTGTTTCACCCCTGTTTCTACTGTAAACCATTCTGTATTCCCTTTATTTGTTCTAACACAACATCTTGCATTGTCATATAGCGCTTTGATTATATTCACATATTTTGTTGGAAAACCATAGATTGTAAGTATCTTCCACAATGATGGGCGGTGTAGACTATCAAAGGCTTTTTGAAAATCGACGAAGGTGATAATAAGTGGCGATTGCCTTTCCACTGATTCTTCTATAATTGTTCTTAGTGTGAATATTTGATCAATACATGATCGTTTCGGCCTGAAACCCGCTTGTTCTTCTCTGATCTTTTCGTCAGCATGCAATTTGAGTCTTTCTAACATCATGCAACATAATAATTTTCCAGGTACTGATAATAGAGATATACCACGCCAGTTATTACAGTCTGATAGATCACCTTTCTTCGGTAACTTTACAATAATACTGTCTTTCCATTGTTGTGGTGGTTGTTCTTCTCTCCATACTTCATTTATAATATCTAAAATTCTCAAGAGGTTGTTGTCATTAACTGCTTTAATCATTTCCCCTGAAATTTCGTCAACTCCAGCAGCTTTAAAATTTTTTTAATCTTTTAACGGCTTGTTTGATCTCGTCCAGCGTGAATTCATCGCAAGTTATTGGCAAGGTGGTTGTGGATGTTTCATTATTAAAATCAGGTGTTACTGTTGGTGGTGGTCTGTTTAGCACCTCCATGAAGTGCTCAGCCCATCTCTTCATTTGTTCTTTTTCTGTTGGTATTGAATTCCCTAATTTACCTTTAACAGGTGTTTCCATAGCAGTAGGCTGGTGACATAGTTGTTTTGTAATTTGATAAAGGCACCTACTATTACCAGTTCTTGCAGCATTTTCAGCTTCTACGGCCAGTTCATTGATGAAATGTCTTTTATCTCTTCGAGTTTTTGTCTTCACTTCTTTATTTAACAAGTTATAAGTTAGTTTGCAAGATTCAACTGCATTATGTGTACTTGCCGCTAGTAGTTTAAGTTTTGCTGTTTTCCTTTCTTGTATTTTATCCCAAGTATCTTCTCTCATCCATTTTTTCTTTTTATGTACTAGGTATCCGGTGGTCGCTACTGCTGCTTCTGTCATTGCTGTTCTCAGTTGTTCCCATTTAGTATCGATTGTCTTGGTGGTGATATCGTTGTCAATTTTGCCTAAAGCATCGAAATAGTTGTTCATTTTGACATTATATTCCTCCTTTATATCATTTGATTGCAGTCTGTGTACATCTATTCTTCTATTTTTATTCTGTTGGTATAACTTCTTCAGTTTAATTCTCAGTTTAGCTATGCAGAGGTTATGATCGCTTCCGATCTCTGCACCTCTGTATGCTCTGACGTCTTGAACTGATGAGCGAAATTTTGCGCTTATGCAGAAGTGATCTATCTGGTTCTTAGTTCTGCCATCAGGTGAATTCCATGTTATCTTGTGGATATTCTTATGTGGAAAGATGGTGTCTGCCACAACGAGGTTTGATATTTCACAAAGTTCTAGAAGTCTTTCGCCATTTTGATTCATACAGCCTATGCCATGAGTACCGAGATATCTTTGTACTCCATCGTTGTTGTCACCTAATTTGGCGTTAAAATCGCCCATGACTGCTATTATGTCATGCTTGGGTATTGTGTTGATGGTACTTAGAAGTGCTTCATAGAAGTCATCTTTGTGGTATAAAGAGCGTCGTTAGTTGGTGCATAGCATTGTACAGTTTAGAGCTTGAAAAATCTTGTCTGAAATCTAGCTAATATTAGCCTCTCATTAATAGGCAGCTGATAAGCGATGCTGCTGCTTTCTGTGTCATTAAGATGGCTACTCCCTCTGTGTGACGATTATCATTACTACCAGAGTATATAATTTGCTTTTTTTCTTCTGAAATATGTTATGCCCTTCCCCGTCCATCTACACTCGCTGACACCCAATATGTCGAACTTATAATTATCCATTTCTTTAATTACTTCTTCCAATTTTCCGTCTTGATACATAGTTCTTACATTCCAGTATCCAATTTTAAAAATCTCCTTAGCCCCCAAGATATTAGAGTGAGTCATGTTTACTGTCGAGCCTGGTTCTGTTTCGGTAACAATCGCTTGTTTTACGATAGTGAATTGTTAACTCTCTGATCAACCCTCCTATCCAACCGACCGATTCGAGGGTTTCGAGGTCAGTTATAGGAAAATATCTACACCACTAGATACTCTGGTGTATCTTTTATTCTATAATTTAACATAACATGGTACTATCCATCGAAATATACACATTCCTGGTGTTTTTCTTTCGGCGTCTAAGGTGAGAAAAGAATTTCACCTCCATCTTGGAAGGGTAGATAACTCCGCAGTGCAATAGAGAAAATCCTAAAATCACTACCGAATCCACCCTTGAAAAACAACAACAAAATTATACTTCTACAAAGACATAACAAAAATTCACAATAGACAATGAAGTGAACAAAGGCTAGTATGGTACAACACCACACAGGTTGGAAGAAGTACTCAACAACCAAATGGAAAAGAAGAAACAACAGGAGAATGATTTATGATAGGAAACTCTATACAGAGCAATACAAACAGGAGGCAATCTGATCATCATATGTAGTCCCCCCGTCGAACTTGTGTTTCGGCCCTTTATTCTCCTTTACACTCTAAGGGGCCGGGCCCACCTGGGGCGCAGGTCATGACTCCCAAGTGTCTCTCCGCCTTCTGTTGTCTTATGTATGAAAAAATGAACCACACCACCTTGGTTGCAGCTTTAAAATCCACAATCCTGCCAGCCGGAGGCAATTGTGAAAGTAACCCCTTATGTTGGAAACAAATTTATTGTGCCACAGCACACCACGACTAGGGACAGACACCAGGCTATTGACCCACCTGCGCAAAGCCAACGAGGCTTGAAGCCACTGCGTGCTAGCAACTGAAATCTACTTACGCCCGATACCTCATATAAAAAACGCCGCGTGTTGCCTGTAAGCCATTGTTCTTTCACCAATACAACAACAAACTCAATCTATTGCGGACTTAGAAAATTTTTTCCACTTTCCGGATGTTTCCTGTAACGAAGGTGGGGATAGAGTTTACTGTCTCGAGTTCCATAGCCCATTGCGGTTGTTCCACATTCAGCATGATGCCTTTTCCGCAGTTTCACTAAGCCTCTTCAGTGTCTTTGTTCTCGACTGTTCCCTCAGCCCCAACAGTTTCAATAAATCATACACTGATGCAGCGACGAGCCCTCTTGCACCCACCTCAACAGCCATGACCCTTGCAGTGAACCCATCGTGTCTGAGATCCGCGGCTAGATCACTATTCTTGGCCGCTTTGAACAAATGTTGTTCTTCCAATCTGGATTCAAATGGCACGGTCAGTTCAATCAATATTGTGACAATGTCTTTCCGGACTAACGAGTCTTTCCTACCCGGGCTTGTGTGAAGTTTTCCTTCTCTTAGGTGGATTGTCAACCAAGACTATCATGCTCCTCCTGCACTGAATTTTTTTGCAGGGTTTACCTCCCTGACTTTGACTTTAGTCTTATCAGTGTACATTCTCTGGGCCTGCCCTTGGTGGGAATTTGGGACATGTCCACACGGCGTTGGGCCCAACTGCCATTTTTGTTGTGCTCCATGCCTCAGAACCATACAATAGGACTGGTTTGACATCTGTTTCTGCACTGGACTTGATATCTTTTTGATTTTCCATATAACTTCATCGTCATCATTTTCCTATACGCTGCTAATGGAGCATCTGGTTCTCCTTACAGGAAGCCCGCACCAAGCATTCACATGCTCTTGCAGCGGCGGTTTCTATAGCTAATTGTTTTACATGATGAAGGTGCCAGTCTTTATGTACAACCTCATATTAGGGGTCTTGTACAACATGTGTGAGGAACAGCAGTCATATTTTATCTTTGTCTCATCAGATACCCCCGGGAATTGCAAGGGGCATATAACTTTAGCTATCAGAAAGAGTTAGTGAGATGAACTCAGATTAGCGCTACTGAAAACTGATGACGTCACACTCGCAACTTGGCAACGTGGTTAACTGTGTCAGCAAATACAAAGCTATTAACCAATCATGCATCTCGAAACAAGTCTCCTGTAAAAGACAGTATTATAGAACTGTTTCAGCTAATGGTAATTTAAAATCGTGTTTATTCTGTCATTGGGGGAGTCGGAGGGGGAACCACCCATTCGGTTAAAAGCAAGATCAGCTTGCTGAAACAAGGACACTGGTTATTAAAGCCTCACATTTCATGCAATTTGAAGATTTACGAGCGTAGTAACTTTTGATCCTATGTCTAGGTAACAGTTCTTTCAATGATATTTATTTACTAACACACACGCTAGGCTGAAGGTTAACGCGTGATTAATTATTTGAACTGTTGACTGATCAGCTCAGTGTGAGGGGCAGTCAGATGGTAGGGTTCATGTATGTATGTATGCATGTGTTTGTGTGTAAATGTTTATGTGTACGCGTTAGTGTGTATGCGTGTTTCTGTGTGCGCGTGTTGGTATGTGCGCGCTTGCGCGCTTGAGCGTGTCTGTGTGTGTTTGTATATGTGAGTTTGTGTTTGTATGTGTGTGTGTTTGTGTGAGTGTTTATGTGTATTTGCGTGCGCATGAATGCATTTGCATGTGTGTGTGCGCGCGTGTGTATGTATATATGCATGCGTGTATGCATGTTTGTATGTGCGTGTATATGTATGTGTCTATGTACACGTGTATGTACGTATGGATGTGTGTGTTTACATATGCAAGTTTATTGTTTATTAAATTTAAAGACAGCAGGCTGGCGGCGGAAAAAAAGTAATATTTGGCAACGGCATAGACAAAGTCAATTTACTCTTACACAACACATCTAATTCACAAGTAAATAAACAGTGCGTAGCAGCGAGTAATTATCTTAATCATATATAAAAACAAGTAAATGCTTCATTATAACAAATCTATGTGGAGTTTTATGGTAGAAAACTCACTTCGTTCAGCGCCACTGTTACTACACTACAGCTGTGAAAGGGCAAAGCACACACAAATTAAAACTGCAAATTGTAAATTACACTAGAAGTAAATACATTAACATTTAAATTGTAGGACTTACTAGAGGTAATAAATTAACATTTTAAATTGTAAACTAAACTAGAGGTAAACTAATAAACATTTTAAATTGTAGACCTATCTAGAGGTAACAAATTAACATTTTAAATTGTAGACCATACTAATGGTAAACAAATTAAAATTTTAAATTGTAGACCATACTAATGGTAAACAAATTAAAATTTTAAATTGTAGACAATAATAAAGGTAGCAAATTAAAATTAGATTTACTTTGCAGGAAATAATGTGATGCAGTGTTATAACTATCTGGCAGTAGATTACCCCCGTGTGTAGTGTTATAACTATCTGGGCAGTAGATTTGGCTACGTAAAGTGTCTAGGGTTATGATATGTAGTGTGGTGTAATAGGTTATAGATATACCCACAGATATTTAACAAGACTAACAATATTAACAAATGTTAAAATACACTGAACTAACTCACGTGTGTAAAATTTTTTGATAAAATTATATTACATTTATTTTGTTCTGGATCAATTTTTTTTTAGGTTGACCAGAACTTAAAAGGATTTAGAGATTATGAAAGAAATGCATGGAATATTATATCATAAATGCAATAGTGTACATATATATGTACTATACTAGTTAGTTTTATTAAAATGTTCTAGTAGTCATCTACTTGGGAGGATAGTTAATGTTTGTGCTGTTGGGGTGGCCTCATCACACCTGTCTATATTGACTACACAGTGTCCAGAAAATGGTGGGAATTTTTATGGGGGTATTAGTAACTACACAGCGTTGGTGAATGTCCAGCAGACCCGAGGCTCACTCATCTTGTAGTTGTAGCTCTGGTGCTGAAATCTGGTGGTCCCACCTCTCCGTGCTGGCGGGCAATAATGGTGGTCTCTGTCACAAGTACTGCACAGATACACTCGAGTAAAGTCACCAACTGAATAGACACTGCTTTGTTGACAACAGAAACTCACAGCTCTGCAATCAAAGTATGGGCCATGTGTCAAAATCTATTCTCTACCCACGTCTGGACACAACACTGACACAACAACCACATCATACAGACAGGTCAGATCTCTCTGACCAAACAGCACATTTACCATGGTGGTTTTACATCAGATAGATCCTCCCAGACTATAGATTCTGAAAAATATTTATTAGTTGTCTGCCCTAAAAGAGGATAGGTAATATGTTTCATTATTCTCAACACTTGATCTGTCTTGCCTAACCCTTGCTGGAGTTTATGTACATTGTTGGTCCCTAGACCCTGACTTGGGCGGGGGGTCTAGAGCAAATCCCTACTTGTTTGTAAGGCTGGATTTCGATATGGCAGTATCAAATCACTCGAACATGAAACAATATTCAAAATATACAAAGAAATAATTTCAATCTTACCAGATTATGAATAAATAACACAGAATTGCTAGCAAAACTCAGCTGAGCTGCTGGCTATAGTATGGCGTCCCTAAATTTATTTCACTTTCTTTCATATGGAAATCACCACACTTTAAAATCTGTGTCTATCACTGAACAACTATTGAAGAATGGCCCCACTTTCGCGTCTGAGCGCTAATGATATGATTGTCTGTGGCCAATCACTGCCTAGGTTTATTTTAATTTCAAATTTCCTACCATAAAGTCATTTCAGTCATGCTTCAGTCAAGTATGGATGGTTATCTGTTAGTCTGTCCGTCTCTACTTGTGTTTCTTCAAAAAATGTACTTGATTTTTGAAACCAACCTTTCTCTCCCCTCCAAAATTTTGTCGTTAAAAGTTATATTTAGACACAGCTACCACCAAAAAAACCCTCTCCTTCCATACTAAGTAAATTTGAACACCTGCGTTTCGAGGTCGTGTTTTTTTTTTGTGCAATTAGCGACACTTTTAGATTCAATACAGTCTGTCGATGATGTGAACAACACTGTCTTTTGTCATTATCTTCAATATTATCTATCCGTCTGTAAAATTAAGAACATATTAGTTCACTGCTCAGAATAGGCCATCCGGCCAGCTAATTTTTTATATTCCTAACATTAATATTAAGAAAAAAGTACTTTTTAATTTTTGTAATATTCCTAACATCTGCGTTTAGCCGCTGAATTCAAATCAAGGGCTTGGTATCGCGCAAAAGCGTCCAATAAATGACTGTGGCGTAACATATCTATGGTCCCTTCTGTCGAGTTGCTTACTTTTTTATGTCAACTTGGGAAACGTGACTTTTCTCCGTTTCCCCCCCCCCCCAATTGCGTCTCCTTAGCCTTTCTAGTCTCACGCAATCTTTCCAGTCATATTTTTTTCCTTTTTGATCCTCCGTTCCCCTCCGGCCTAGCCAGTCAAAATTAAGGAGGATGATGACCCGCGGTCTAGGCGATCATGTACATCAGCAGCCTACGCATTATGTTTTTATCCTTAAATGTTATCTTTGGAGGGATTTTACCGTTGTATCTCTGTCAATTTCACTACACATCTCCCCACTTGAAAACATGCCTATGGCAAGTTCCAAAACCAGCGATACACATAGGTAAAATTACTCCTCACGTCTGCCACTACTCTAATTTTGATCACAGGGGTGCCGACTGAGGAAATCTGCACCGACATTCAATTTGCCTGGGATATATTGGATACTAAACTGATAAGGTTGAAGCAACAAAGACCACCTCAGCAATCTTGCGTTTTCATGCTTAGCCTGAGACAAGAACACGAGAGGCTGATGGTCCGTCTCCACCACAAAAGTCCTACCATACAGATAGATTTGAAACTTCTTTATTGCCCAGATTAATGCTAAACATTCTTTTTCGCTTGTGGAGTATCCTTGTTCCGCCTTATTCAATTTGCGGCTTGCATAAGCGACTGGTTTCAGTTCCCCATCAGGTGAAGATGATCTTTGCAACAAAGCCCCTCCGAGTCCTACATTACTTGCATCGGTTCTTAAGACAAAGTCCTGTGTCAAATCAGGCAGTTTGAGAATAGGCTTGCTAGTGAGTTTTTCCTTTAACTCTTGGAACGCTAGTTCACATTGTGCAGTCCAAATAATTTTATCTGGAAGTCCCTTGCGAGTCAGATCAGTCAGAGGAGCACAAATAGCGTTAAAATTTTTGATGTATTTCTGATAAAATCCGCATAACGACACAAATGATCGCACGTCCTTTTTTGTTTGCGGCCTAGGTGCTCTCTGCAGTTTTTCCAAGTTCTTAGGATCAGGGGTCATATTACCCTGATTTACAGTGTGTCCCAAGAATTCCAACTCTTTGCATCCAATACAACATTTTGTTGGCCTAGCAGTTAAGTTCGCCTCCCGAAGTCTATCAAACAACATCTCCAGAGCTTCAATGGGTTCTTCAAATGTCTCTGTGGCGACGAGAATATCATCCATGAAATTCGTGATATATGGGTTATTCAGGGGATCCAACAATTTTCGCATCATCCTTGAAAACACACTCGGAGCATTTTTCAGTCCGAATGGTAGCATATTGAATTCATAATGTCCATCCGAAGTGCTAAAAGCCAAATAAGGTCTCACTTCAGGCTTCACTGGGATCTGGTAATAGCCTTTACTAAGATCCACCTTTGAAAAGTATTTTGCCTTGTTCAGTCTGGCAAATAACTGTTTTGTGTCTGGTAATGGATCCACTTGTCCTTCTGTGACAGCATTCAGTTTCCTGTAATCTATGCACAGTCTGTGTTCCCCAGACGGTTTTCTCAACAAAACGACACTAGAACTAAAAGATGATTCACTGTGCGAAATAATCCCCTCCTTCAAAAAAATACTCTATTTCTTCCTTCAATGCCTTCTCCTTCGCGAACGGAATAGAATAGGCTCTCATACAGATTGGGTTTGAGTCTACCAGTTTCATGTCATACTGTAGCAAATTTGTATGGCCTGGTTTATCTGTTAATACATCTGTATGTTCCTCCAGAACCTTTTGAACTCTCTCCCTCTGGTTTTTAGTCAGGTGCTTACTGACTTTTACCTGTGCTGCTGTTTCACAAGGATGTAATGGGTATTCATGTGAGGTGAGTGGTTCTTTTTTGCATCTGGGTTGCAATAGCTAAGGTCAATAAGGGGGTGCTTTCCTGGAGTGGTCTGTCCAGATACTTCTTTAACAGGTTTACATGATAAACTTTTTTCCTTCCCCTTTTTGTCAATTTTATAGTTTGTTCTAGACACCTTCTCTAGAACCGTATATGGACCTTGCCAACCAATTTGTAATTTATTCTGGCTTCCGGGTAGTAGCAGCAGCACCTTCTCTCCGACTGCCAGTTCCCTGTCCTTTGCCTTCCTATTAAAATATGCTGCATGTTTCTTCCTGGCTTGTTTCAAATTATCATTTGCCAGTTTCCATCCAGCTTTCAAACGAGTGGTCAGTTCGTTCACATATTGATACGATGAGGTAACAGTCTCTTCCGCCTTCTCATCTGTCCAGGTCCTTAATAAAGTTACATCTGGATCTTTAATTTATCATACGTATTTTTCCTCCCAAATAGCAGAGTTGCGGGTCCCCATCCCGGCTTTAACTAATGAGGGACTTTTCTTCCTAGAATCAATCACTCACAAATCGATCCACACAATTTTTTTTTCTGGGTTTGTCTCCCCATTTAAATGATTGTTTATGAGAGATCTTGAAAGTTCGCTCTCTCTTGTCTGTTCTTCCAGTTTATATAAGTCTGACCGAGGGATTGTTCATCCTATCCTGGGGTAAAATTTTCTTCTTTGTTGACTCTTCGCATAGTGGCCATGTTAATCCATTCAAGTGAAGACTGGCAGGGCTACCGCCTCTCCCCACATAGAACAAGTGTCCACCAGAGTAAGGATGTAACTGTTCCTCCTCTTGGTCCGAGTGAGAGGTCCTACAAAGTTTTCCACTGCAAGGCCTCTCAAAAGGTTTCCCCGTGGGCATTTCTAGGTCCTGCACATATTTTCCCTTTGTGGTGTACCCTCATGACAATTACGGGCACATGCTTCTACATTTCTCAACATCGACATTTACGTCGGGCCAATAGTAATTTTCGAGCAATCTTTTGGCAGCTGTCCGACTTTGGCGCATGGTCACCATCTTTTCCAACATGTAGGGGATTCGCAACATGTAAGCCCTTATTAAGTTTGCCCTTCCTATATATCTCTTATGAAGGGGAAGAACTAACTGTCCGTGACCAGTGGATCTAGTTCCTGTTCTTCCTGTATATGTATAAGTTTGTTTCTTCATGAAATATTCCCCCTTGCTCGGAGGTGTGTGGCATTTGGGCAATTTTTTAAAACAGGGCTTGAGTGTCCTATCCTCAGCCTGCGCCTTCCTCATCTCCTCTGGATGAGCATTTATAGGTTCACCTTCTTCCTCCTTCTTCTTTGACCTGGTCTGCACTGTCGCCATGATCACAGGTTTCTCGGGATTCCCCAAGAAGACGTATCTACACCCCAATATCAGAGGGTAGATTGGTTCATCTATCACTGCTGCTCTGATTTCTCCTTCCACATAGCGAGTTTTCACCGATATCCTTGCGATGGGAAGTGTCATGAGTGGTATGTCCTTAGTCGCCCCTTGTATTTCCACTGTTTCTGTGGTATACTGACTTGGGTCCACTAGGCTAGACTTCACAACTGAATCATAATCCAAACCTGTATCATAAAGGCACCTTATGGTGACCCCATTACAAATAACATCCTCACAAACTGGGGGGGGTGATAAGGTTCCTGTTGTCCCTTAGGATTAACCTTTAATCTTTGCGTCCCCGACTTCATTGCAGCAATGTTTGAAGGTTTCCTTCTACAAAATTCGGTGTTATGGTTATCCTTCTTGCACCATTTACACCATCTTTTTCCTTGGTTCAACGGTTTTCTTTCATTGAACTTTTGGTCATTGAACTGTGAGTTTCTGTCGCGATAGTCATTTCTTGGCCGCTCAAAGTTTGTCCTACCTTTATTTCCCTGCTCTCTATTATCAAATTTATTAAATTGCTGTGGAGCTTTAAAATTGTCTATGTGCTTCTTTTTAGCACCACTTACCTCTGCCTGGGCTGCCTGATACCTCTCAGCAACATTTACAATTTCCCCAAACTTCTCTGCACCTTGTTCCATGAGAAATTTTCTCATGTCTGGAGCCATGGACTCTCTCAATTGCTCAATCATGATCATTTCTTTAAGATCTTGGGTCTTCCCCAGAGCCGTCCATTTCTCCAAATAGGTTTCTAGTCTAGCAGAGAATTGGTGGTATGTCTCCCCCAGACAACAGTTTGGCATTTCTAAATTTCTTACGATAAAATTCACCATTCTTCTCGTACCTTAATAACAAAGCCTGCTTTAACATGTCATAATTGTCTTGGTCTTCCCTGTTCATTTTGGCAAATACTTCATAAGAAGTACCTCTCAATCCCTGTGATAGCTTTAAGCTCCACCTCTCTCTCTCTAACCCATATGTAGTAGCTAATAACTCAAAACGTCCTAGGTACCCCTCTATGTCATCGTCTTTTTCAACAAAATGGTCTAAATGAAACCCCATAGCTGAGTTTGAGGCTCCCAGACTGGGCGTAGCATCTGAGGCAAAAGGGCTGGCACCATTTTCAGGAGCCTGGCCTTGTAATTCCAGCTCCCTTAGTCGTAATTCGTGCTCCCTTTGCAACCTTCTATCTTCTGCCTCCCTTTCGGCCTTTTTATCTTCTGCCTCCCTTTCGGCCTTTTTATCTTCTGCCTCCCTTTGCTGTCGTTTTTCTTCTGCCTCAATCTGCAGCCTCTTAATTTCTCTATCAGCCTCAATTTGTAACCTCTTCAGCTACCTTTCTATCTTCCCTTTCAATATATTTATCACATTCAGCCGTTACGTATTGAATTAAAATCTGACCATCCATTCCCATCTCCTTCGCGGTGAGCACAGCAGCTGATCTAAATTTTGCCAGCTCCGCCATACTTTTTAGACAATATAATAATATACAAGCCTAAATCTCTAACCAGTAAATACACTAAGTACTTCTTATGACTATAGTCTAACTAATTCTAACTAACCAGTTAACTAATTAATTATTACTGGTTGTGAAGATTCACCAACTTTTATCTGCAGGGACACTTTTAATTTTAAAGGGAATTTTTTACACAATTTATTTCCCTACTTTTATTTCTCCCACCAGGAGATCCTAATATTACTGTTGGGCTAATTATCCCTGGACAAGACCCCAATATATGTAGTGGTGTTTGATGGTATTGTATGATGGTGATATTACTAAATGTAATTGTATGAGGCCAGCTGTGAAGGCTCCTGAGATAAAATGTAGTTGAGAATTGTCAGAAGGCCTTTCTTGCTACCACTACGACCTCACACTTAATTTTTTTTTTTTAATGAATGTGGCTACGTAAAGTGTCTAGGGTTATGATATGTAGTGTGGTGTAATAGGTTATAGATATACCCACAGATATTTAACAAGACTAATAATATTAATAAATGTTAAAATACACTGAACTAACTCACGTGTGTAAAATTTTTTGATAGAATTATATTACATTTATTTTGTTCTGGATCAATTTTTTTTAGGTTGACCAGAACTTAAAAGGATTTAGAGATTATGAAAGAAATGCATGGAATATTATATCATAAATGCAATAGTGTACATATATATGTACTATACTAGTTAGTTTTATTAAAATGTTCTAGTAGTCATCTACTTGGGAGGATAGTTAATGTTTGTGCTGTTGGGGTGGCCTCATCACACCTGTCTATATTGACTACACAGTGTCCAGAAAATGGTGGGAATTTTTATGGGGGTATTAGTAACTACACAGCGTTGGTGAATGTCCAGCAGACCAGAGGCTCACTCATCTTGTAGTTGTAGCTCTGGTGCTGAAATCTGGTGGTCCCACCTCTCCGTGCTGGCGGGCAATAATGGTGGTCTCTGTCACAAGTACTGCACAGATACACTCGAGTAAAGTCACCAACTGAATAGACACTGCTTTGTTGACAACAGAAACTCACAGCTCTGCAATCAAAGTATGGGCCATGTGTCAAAATCTATTCTCTACCCACGTCTGGACACAACACTGACACAACAACCACATCATACAGACAGGTCAGATCTCTCTGACCAAACAGCACATTTACCATGGTGGGTTTACATCAGATAGATCCTCCCAGACTATAGATTCTGAAAAAATATTTATTAGTTTTCTGCCCTAAAAGAGGATAGGTAATATGTTTCATTATTCTCAACACTTGATCTGTCTTGCCTAACCCTTGCTGGAGTTTATGTACATTGTTGGTCCCTAGACCCTGACTTGGGCGGGGGGTCTAGAGCAAATCCCTACTTGTTTGTAAGGCTAGATTTCGATATGGCAGTATCAAATCATTCGAACATGAAACAATATTCAAAATATATAAGGAAATAATTTCAATCTTACCAGATTATGAATAAATAACACAGAATTGCTAGCAAAACTCAGCTGAGCTGCTGGCTATAGTATGGCGTCCCTAAATTTATTACACTTTCTTTCATATGGAAATCACCACACTTTAAAATCTGTGTCTATCACTGAACAACTATTGAAGAATGGCCCCACTTTCGCGTCTGAGCGCTAATGATATGATTGTCTGTGGCCAATCACTGCCTAGGTTTATTTTAATTTCAAATTTCCTACCATAAAGTCATTTCAGTCATGCTTCAGTCAAGTATGGATGGTTATCTGTTAGTCTGTCCGTCTCTACTTGTGTTTCTACAAAAATGTACTTGATTTTTGAACCAACCTTTCTCTCCCCTCCAAAATTTTGTCGTTAAAAGTTATATTTAGACACAGCTACCACCCAAAAACCCTCTCCTCCATACTAAGTAAATTTGAACACCTGCGT
This sequence comes from Oreohelix idahoensis, assembly GCA_024509875.1. Lineage (NCBI taxonomy): Eukaryota > Metazoa > Mollusca > Gastropoda > Stylommatophora > Oreohelicidae > Oreohelix > Oreohelix idahoensis. The sequence continues at coordinate 27,175 of JAMPIV010006957.1, read as the reverse complement.
TTCGAGGTCGTGTTTTTTTTGTGCAATTAGCGACACTTTTAGATTCAATACAGTCTGTCGATGATGTGAACAACACTGTCTTTTGTCATTATCTTCAATATTATCTATCCGTCTGTAAAATTAAGAATATATTAGTTCACTGCTCAGAATAGGCCATCCGGCCAGCTAATTTTTATATTCCTAACATTAATATTAAGAAAAATTTACTTTTTAATTTTTGTAATATTCCTAACATCTGCGTTTTAGCCGCTGAATTCAAATCAAGGGCTTGGTATCGCAAAAGCGTCCAATAAATGACTGTGGCGTAACATATCTATGGTCCCTTCTGTCGAGTTGCTTACTTTTTATGTCAACTTGGGGAAACGTGACTTTTCTCCGTTTCCCCCCCCCCCCCCCCCCCCCCCCCGTCCTCCCCCCTGCCCCCACCCCCCCACATTGCGTCTCTCCTTAGCCTTTCTAGTCTCACGCAATCTTTCCAGTCATATTTTTTTCCTTTTTGATCCGCCGTTCCCCTCCTGTCTAGCAAGTCAATTTTTATGGAGGATGATGACCCGCGGTCTAGGCGATCATGTACATCAGCAGCCTACGCATTATGTTTTTATCCTTAAATGTTATCTTTGGAGGGATTTTACCGTTGTATCTCTGTCAATTTCACTACACTGATGAGACAAAGATTGAACAGGGGTACTGCTCTCTCATGCATGTCATACAAGCCGACTAATATGATGTTGTGTATGGGCCTGGCAACCTTATCGTATAAAACAAATTACTACATCCACCACCGCTGCATGTGTGCTTAGTGTATATTTCATGTAAGGAGACCAGCTGCAATTGCGACTCTCTGCTCGATAGGGAGCTGTGGAGCGGTCAGTTTCTGGGATATAACGTTTTCAGTCAATACGGTTTGATGTCTAGGGTTTCCCAGGCTTACGGCTTTAACAGTAACTTGTGAACTGGCCTTCAACTGAGCCAACAGCAAGAACTTTGACCAGGGACTCCGTGGCAATTACCCGGACAACATTTATTTGCAGAACACTGATGCATTTATGGTTCGGTATTTGCATGGACAACCATCTCCAATATATCTCGCTAATAAGGTACTTCTAGTACACTAATGATTTACATTCATGGCATGTACACAATCTCAAATAGGTTCCGACTAGGAACACTTTGAACACACAGCAATCCCTTAGCGAGGAAACATAAACAATGATCTCGTCGCTCCGTCAAACAAATCGACGTCACATGCGAACTGCGCATAGCGACAATAAAAGAGTGCCGCACTTGCTAGTACCACAAATCATCTTCATTATCATTCCCATGTGGCGTGCAAAAAGCAAACACCACAGGAGCAAAAAGGAAAATGATGATGATGAATAGAATGTAGACTGATTGAACAAGTATATTGTTTTATCTGTTTGTTAAAATATTGTTTTATCTGTTGTTTAAAATATTGTTTTATCTGTTTATTAAAAACCAAAATTCAAAGTGAAAACTTCCTCACAAGCGAACGAGCATAACGTGACTTATTTGCATATTTTACGTCAAGTTCAAATGACAAAAAAAAAAAAAAAAAACCAAACAAAGGATGTTCCGATGGAAGCAGAAAGACGACGTTAATTTTGTCAGTGAAATAAGGCGGAGACAGTCAGTGTTCGATTGACGTTTTATTCATAAAGATAAATAAAGGTTGTCCCATAGCAGATACTTCGGGTAGGGGAGGAAAGTGGGTTGACCAGTTCCCTTCCTTGTTACCTTTGCATTCTCAAAGTTAGAGCAGAGTTATATATCACATTTACAGCTGGATGTTCTGAAGCGTGACGCTAACCAAGTTTTGAACCCGGTTAAACTCTGATTTGGGGGAGCTGGCACTCTAACCGCTCTGCCACGTGACGCTGTCATAAGAAGAGAAAACATTAAAAAACCTAGTAAAGGTAAGGTAAAGGCGATCCAGTTTACACGACTATTTGAGGCATATTGGGAAATATGGTGTTAGCTCCATATTTTCTTTGACCCATCGGCACATCTAGCGGTTGATGTGGTCAGCATCCACGTCGGCCGCCTTACTGCCGAATCCTTGCCCAGAGTTGCTCTGGTACCCAATTCATGAGGCTGGGTCGACCCCGGAGCCGTTTGCGGTCTAAAAAATCCCCACCTCAACTGGGGATCGAACATGGACCACCAAGCTAGGAAACCAGTGTACTAACCACTGCGATACACCGGCTCCCCAAAAAAATCTAGTAGTAAATTAAAAATAACCCATAACATAAGAGGGGGAAACAGAGGAGGTAATCTCTCGATAAGATGATAAAATAAAAAAAGAGGACAGAGTAAGTAATCTCTTGATAAACTGATACAAAACAACAAGAGAAGGAAATAGAGTAATACCTTAATAAACAGATAATAAACAAGAAGATGAGAACAGTGAGTAATCTCTTGATAAACTGATACAAAACAATAAGAGAAGGACATAGAGTAATACCATTTAATAAACAAGAAGATGAGGACAGAGTGAGTAAATCTCTTGATAAAACACTGATACAAAACAACAAGAGAAGGACATAGAGTAATACCTTAATAAACCGATAATAAACAAATCAGAAGATGAGGTACAGAGTGAGTAATCTCTTGATAAACTGATACAAAACAATAAGAGAAGGACAGAGAGAAAGTAATATCTCAATTAAACATTATAATTACACAAGAAGTGGGCGGAAGGAGATCAGAGTGAGTATCCTTCTCAATTAACGTATATAAACAAGAAGCTTGTAACGTCTTGATAAACTGAAATCGTAGAATATGAGGAAAGTCTAAGTTGGATTAATTCAATCACCAGAGACCGTAGGCAAAGTGAAGGGAGACATGCTGACCAACGCCTTTCGGAGCAGCGCTGACTAAAGAAGCCAGGTTCAATCAGTACCTTAAAGTTGCAGTATTTAGATCGGTAACTTCTGGAACTCCCAGTGTAGGAGAGAGAAGTACAGGTAAGACAGAAAAACACACGGAGAAGAAAAAACCTGGACACAGAAATGTACAATGGCGAGGAAGACATGGAAAGTTCTGGAGCTGATGTCACGTGACAGAAGATTTGACATGCGTTTTTGTGTAATGCCTATGCTTCCTTGGGGAGCTTACGGGTGATGATGATTATTTAAATCGGTCGACGCCTGGAAAGCACCATCTGGTGGAAGCTATGGGTCGGTGAACAAGCTTCCATAACTCTTCTCCAAAAACTCAAGAAGATGTTTCTTCATAGAGCCTGTACTACATGTCATTGTCTTCCCTCCATTGTTCTTTTCAGTTCCTGTATTATAGGAGTATGCAACCGGTCGATCGTGCTTTGGTGGATCTTTAGTCGACGGAGGGGTAAGAAGAACCAATTTTTTACGCGTAGGAAATTTCGGACGAGCCCCCACCCTTCGGTGTTTAAAAAAAAGCGCCGCAAAGCACCCGTCACTGTATAAGGCCCATCTCTGGTCAGATTGAACAGGTTATTAAAGCTCTATAATGAAGCACACAGAAGAAGTCACTTTAGTCAAGAAAGGTTATGTTGACAGAAATATTTCAAGTGTTTATTCTAAAATTGAAACTGATTTTTCACCTAACGTGCTCGGTGTTTCAAATGTAGATCCTCACAGCCTGTCTGGGTTGACTACTGTTGCTTTATGGTTTCATTTTTCCTCAGTTTAATAAAAAAAAAAATATTTGTGTGTGTGCAACAATCATCAGTGCTCTGTCCAAGTGACCTTTGTTGTAAAGGAAATGACACGACCTGGTGTTAAGTGTTTTTATGGAAGGGGCTAAGACGTTAACCGAAATGTCTTGAACAATGTTTAGACAGTACCGCTACTAAAGATTCTTCCTAGGGGAGTAACGACGTTCGTGATTCTTGAAAGCTTTTGATAGTCTAATGCTAAGTTACGTTTAAAATCGGTAACTGAGTTTCTTGTTTCAGGGCAGACATTAGAGTACAAAATCGAATTCTTGGTGACTTTAGAGGTGGCGTGACCTCATATTCAATCAGTAAGCTTCATATTCAATCAGTAGTCAGTATGTAAGTGTGAGTTAACATATTTTGAAAATTTAATTTTGTGGACTTTTAATGTAAATATGCTGTCGGATTTTCTGCTGTTTACTTCTTGTTCTTCTTTCAAACAGTCATCAATGTCATCGTCAATATCATCTTTCTTTTCTTTCTTTCTTTCTTTCTTTCTTTCTTTCTTTCTTTCTTTCTTTCTTTCTTTCTTTCTTTCTTTCTTTCTTTCTTTCTTTCTTTCTTTCTTTCTTTCTTTCTTTCTTTCTTTCTTTCTTTCTTTCTTTCTTTCTTTCTTTCTTTCTTTCTTTCTTTCTTTCTTTTTTTCTTTCTTTCTTTATTTCTTTCTTTCTTTCTTTCTTTCTGTCTTTCTTTCTTTCTTTCTGTTTTCTTATTTCTTTATTTTTTTATTTCTTTCATACTTCTGTTGCCTTTTTTCTTATTCTTATCATGTTCTAAAACCTTGTTGCCTTTTCTTCGCAGAAAACATGCATTTTTATAAAATGGATTGTATAATAAAATATTTTGCTAATGTTTGTTCAGAATACTATTACAAATTAATATTAGTATTATTTCTATTATTATTATATCTGCTGCTACTGATAATGCTGCAGCTAATAACAAGGTAAAGGTAGTTTAATATCAGATATTACCGTAGGAGAGTGAAATGTTTGAATGGAAATTATATCTACACTGATGAATGCTGACATATACGAGTATTATACTAGCGGTCCATTGTTGCACCCAGTGTTTTCCGACATCGCGTCGAGCAAGTGTTTGGTTTGCACCTCTGCTCAGCTCTGTATGCAGTACCGTGTCTGACGAGATAAGTTCATCTTCGTCATTACTCTTAAGTTCCCCACAGAGCATAGGCCTTCAATAAATTCATGTCAATCCCTCCTGTCCAGTAACCAAGGCCAGATTTCCCATTAGGCACTACAAGCACAGAGTCTATCGTCTACAAAAAAATTCAGGGAAAGGAATACATTATTATCACCCCTTACACCCATTTTTATGGAACATTTTAGAAGTAAAGTGTGGAATCTACGACCATCTGAATCTGAGTAAAGTGACTGGATCAAACGAACATTTGAGTCTGAGTAAAGTGACTGGATCATACGAACATCTGAATCTGAGTAAAGTGACTGGATCATACGAACATCTGAATCTGAGTAAAGTGACTGGATCATACGAACATCTGAATCTGAGTAAAGTGACTGGATCATACGAACATCTGAATCTGAGTAAAGTGACTGGATCATACGAACATCTGAATCTGAGTAAAGTGACTGGATCATACAAACATCCGAATCTTAGAAAAGTGACTGGATCATACGAACATCTGAATCTGAGTAAAGTGACTGGATCATACAAACATCTGAATCTGAGTAAAGTGACTGGATCATACGAACATCTGAATCTGAGTAAAGTGACTGGATCATACGAACATCTGAATCTGAGTAAAGTGACTGGATCATACGAACATCTGAATCTAAGTAAAGTGACTGGATCATACGAACATCTGAATCTGAGAAAAGTGACTGGATCATACGAACATCTGAATCTGAGTAAAGTGACTGGATCATACAAACACCTGAATCTGAGAAAAGTGACTGGATCATACGAACATCTGAATCTGAGTAAAGTGACTGGATCATACGAACATCTGAATCTGGCCCTGCCTCTGTAATCCACTCTTTTATTATTTTTTTTATCCCTTTGACTTCCCTCACCAGTTCTCTTCTCTAAGTGTTTTTCGGTATCCCTCTACTACTCTTACACTAGCGTTCCAGAGAAAAAGCTGCCTTGTAATTCTATCAACAGATTTCCTCAATGTATGTCCTTTCCATCGCCAGCGTTTTCTTATCTCATAACCTTTGATGTCAAATTTTGCTACTGTCACGGAATTGCCTCCCCTGCTTTGCAGTAGTGGTCCAACAGTGGCCAAAACTCAAGAGTATCTAATATGGGTCTTCAAAGGTGTCTATCATCGCACAAGATTACTCTTGGCAGAGTTGTAGATAGAAGGTTAATGATGCTTCTGTCTCAAGGTAGTGTTCATAAAATATTTCAGAAGTCATGAACAATGATGCGTTGGGCAGGGCAATTTTTAACTTATATCTGATCCGCCGCCTTTTATGAAGAATTAAGCAATTATTAATTTCAGCTCGTTCAAGCCCCCACTCTGATTTACTCAGTGGAACTCTTCTTATTTTGGTATAGCTCTGTTTAGAGTGTATTTAGCAAATTGACTGAGACAAACATGCATTACATTCAAATGGATTAAATCGACGTTAAATTTGTATATTTACAAAAACCAAATTTAATAATCACTTAGGTTTTAACAAGGTTTTAAAAAATGAATAATTATTTATCAGAAAAATTATCATCATTGTGTAGAGTAATGGTAGTTTGTAAAGGAGGTCACTTGACAGCTTTTATGTGTTACTTAGCTGTGAGTGACGGTTCTGCTCCTTCTGATGTTTTGGTTCTTGGTAGACTGGATCGCTGATCCCGCTCGTCACAGGTCAAGGTTGTAGGGCGCAGTCCGTTCCCAGAAGTGTCAGGGAATGTCTACGAAGTTGGTCCCTCGTCTTTAATCCCCGTCTGATGATGGTATCTAGCTTCGACTACAGGCCACTTGTATCCTTCTTGTTTCAGAGATAGTACTCTCAACTGGTACCACCAACTAGTATGGTAAAAGAGAAACGAGTACACTCAGAGTATTGAGTTTCCCGACACATACTTATGTGTCCCCATCTTCCTATTCCACCATCCCATCTACCTCAGACTTTACCCTCGATGAGAATAAAGCTTAATCCCTCGAGAGAAAAAAACTTTCTTTACATTTAAATTGAATAGCTTTATATTTAATCTACATTCAAATGAAAAGGTTAAAAGTATAGATAGAATACGTTTACATTTACATCTACACTGGTTGAAAAATGTTCACAATATAGATTGAAACTGTTTTCATTTACATCTACACCGTTGAAAAGCTTGAAAACTTTCATTATTTTTAAAATGACGATGTTTACTTAGGCATTTACACTCGTTTGTAAAAGTAATTATTATAATAAGAATGTACATCATTTCTTTCATCTTTCCCTCCCTGCTCCATATGGAACGTGGGACTACCTATGCTTTTTAGTTCTCTTTAAGAAACTAGCAATAAGCAGTCACCAGCCCTTGCAGTGGTGGTTCAAGAAATCATCATTCTAAATGCTGATGTTGCCAGCCTCAAAAGACTTGGACATCGACGAGCAATTTTCACATATTAATATTCACATGGCAATATATACATATTAGTTCACATGTTAATAATGAGCTATATAGAATGTAAAATGTACATCTTACGCCAATCTTGGCTTACAGACTGTTTGCTCAGAGAAGTAGGTTAAGTCACTAGCAGATGCCTTTTACATGCGTTCCCACTTTGATTCCATGTTCCTGATTCCTCAGATTCAGGTTTTCCTTGTTAAAATTGTAGAGTTTTTTTTCTGGCCTCTTAAGTCCTCAAAAATTTCTCAAACAATGGTCTGGTCCGATTTAGGAATCTTGTTTCTAGTCTTAACTCTGGCAGTCTGGTTGTTGTCTTAGCAATCGGTTCTCACAGTGTTCTAATCTGGCTAAAGTGTCAGATTATATATATATATATCCCTCTGCCTCCCCACGCAGTTGTTTGTTAAAATTCAGGCAGGGTCCAAATCAGGAATTTGGTGGTTCCTCTATTTCGAACTCCCACCAATCGTTTCAAAACTGCATATTTAGATGGGGTAATTCTTTCTTTCAAAATTATTACGACATGGAAAATTCTGTGCATGATGCAAAAGGTCACGTCTCCCATATAGAAGTGACAAAGTTCGTACACTCTTTCGACAATGTGTTTCAGATGTAACATCTTACTTTTATCTGAAGTAATCTGTTCGTAAAAGTCGGATATGAAACAATTATGCCATTCGTTTCCGCCGAGTGCATGTATGCCGCCGTCTGCGGGCGAGTAATTGTATCGCCTGGCCCGGCTTGAGCAAACAAAACTCGTCTTTTTGCCATCTTGGCAAGTGCTACAAGTTCGACTTATCAATGCATAATCAAAGTCGCTAGAGCGATTTTAGTGTTAATCTGTAGTCTGATGTCGGCCACACCTGAGATTAGCCAACATGATTGTCGGTTAATATTATCTCATCCGTTCCTTTTCCCAGCAGGGTGGAACGGGTAACCAAACAGACATGACGACTTATCACTGAGAGGAGTGTAAGAATGTTTGAAAATACAAAATATCTGCTACATAGAAGATAAAGAAAAGGGTGCCGACCACTGAAAAGCACGTAACTAGTCAGTACAACAACTGTCACAGAATACAGCCGTAGTGGACAAGAGAGCGACCCAAAATTATATGATAGCTACAGAAGAAAAGACGAAGTACTCTGGTGCAAGCTTCTTGCAAGTGGTGGCCTCATGCTCATTACGGAACAAAGAACTGACTTAGGTCATAAAGACAAATCGTTCAATGTTGTTCTCCAGCAAGTAACATCTCTCATGACATTCATAAATGTGTGGTTGCGTCGAACAGAAGGATTGAAATGATGCGACAAGGTGACCAATGTGGAACTGACGATAAGAACCAGACAGGTGCTAGTAGAACAAAAAATGAGAAGAAGACGATGGCTGTGTATAGGACATACACTGAGAAAACCTGTTGAAGGCATTACAAGACAATACTAGTTCTAGAATCCCCAGGGTAAGATAGGCACAGGTATACTTTAAAAACACACGGAGACGAGAACTGGTGATAGAAATGAAAATGCCAAGGAAGTCCTGGAAAGAGCTTGAGTAGATGGTATGCTACAGGATTACATGGCATTTACTTGTTGAAGAGCTATGCTTGTTGGGGAAATAAAGGGTGTTGGTTCGTTCATATTTATTTACGATAGTAGAGAAACAAAAAATAGAATTTCAGAATTGCTTGACATACTGAAAAAAAATGGTATAAAACACATTGAAATAACTGCTGTGGTGAAAACTGCCAGACGATGGTCCTCACTGCTTCACCAACATACAATAAATGGCCACGTAAGGTATGATTGCTAAGTACCGCCAAGACAAGTTCAAATAGAACGATTTTAACGTTTACTTTGTAAACAAACTCTTTCTTTCGCTCCCTCTGTATTTACGGTTAAAGTTTCAGCGTCGTGTAAAACTGTTACTTAAAAGACCCCTGCTAAGTCCTCACTTTCTTCAACTGAAATACGTTTGGCCCTAACCAGCACGCTGTGTTTCCCGCGTCTGTGAAATCAATTTACGGCGGCTATTTTAAACGTCTGTTTTCACACAAATTTCTTCACACTAACACTGGTAGTTTCAAATGTCGCAACCTGGTATGTGTAATCAGGTGATCCATATCAATCACTCTTTGCTGTCAAGGATGGATTGTGGAATCCGATGTCTGTCCCTCTGTTGTCAGTTTTCTCTAGTTGGCTGATTAATTGATTGTAATGTAGTCTTTCTTTCTTTCTTTCTTTCTTTCTTTCTTTCTTTCTTTCTTTCTTTCTTTCTTTCTTTCTTTCTTTCTTTCTTTCTTTCTTTTCTTTTCTTTTCTTTTCTTTTCTTTTCGTTTCTTTCCTTCTTTTCTTTCTTTCTTTATTTCTTTCTTTTCTTTTCTTTCTTTCTTTTCTTTATTTCTTTTCTTTCCTTCTCTTTCCTTCTTTCTTTCTTTTTTCTTTTCTTTCTTTCTTTCTTTCTTTCTTTCTTTCTTTCTTTCTTTTTATTTTTCTTTATGTCTTTCTTTCTTTCTTTTCTTTTCTTTTCTGTTCTTTCTTTCTTTGCTTTTTTTTTCTTTTCTTTCTTTTCTTTCTTTCTTTCGTTCGTTGTTCTGATATCGCTCCCGCTTTTTTCACGTCCTTGACTTCATCCTCCTCATTTCGTGCTTCTGTCCATTGTTCACAGCTCTGTACTGCCAGGTAATTTTCTTCAGCTACAATCTCTCTTCATTTTCTTCCTTTCTTTCTGCCTGTTGTTCTCTCTGTCTGTTGTTCTTTCTTTCTGTTGTTCTTTCTTTCTGTCTTTTTATTTTTCTTTATGTCTTTCTTTCTGTCTTTCATTCATTCATTCTTTAATTCTTTAGTCTGTCTGTGTATCTTTCGTTCTTTCGTTATTTCTTTCTTTCTTTCTTATACCGCTCCCGCTTTTTTCCTTGCTTGTCTTCATCCTCTTCATTTTGTTTGTCTTCTTTCCCTTGTTGATAGCTCTGTAATGTAAGTTACTTATCTCCAGCTACAATCTCGCGTCTGTCATGTAAGTTACTTATCTCCAGCTACAATCTCGCGTCTGTCATGTAAGTTACTTATCTCCAGCTACAATCTCGCGTCTGTCATGTAAGTTACTTATCTCCAGCTACAATCTCGCGTATGTCATGTAAGTTACTTATCTCCAGCTACAATCTCGCGTCTGTCATATAAGTTACTTATCTCCAGCTACAATCTCGCGTCTGTCATGTAAGTTACTTATCTCCAGCTACAATCTCGCTTCATTTTTATCTATTTCTTGGTAGCAGATTTCAGATTGATGTGTCGCACAACTCACAGGAATAATTGTGTCTTATTTGTTTGGTTCCCTTTAATTTGGCCTGTCCACTCTCTTCGTTCCAAGCTTCTTGATTACGTACGTAGTGAATGATGGACTTCAAGAATTGCAACATGTAAATAACGATATTCAGATACATGAAACAGCTAGGGCCACTATAATTCTAGTAACAACTTTTTAAAAGAATTCAGGCATGAGAAATGATTTTAAAGAATGGAAGAATGAAGCGACAGCCACAACTGGCGAATGGGCAAAGAATTTATCGGGATTTTAAAATTAAAAGACATCTATGATGCTTGAAAATAAAGTATAAAGGTGAATGTACCGCTTATGAGTGCAATAAGAGAGATGAAGATGTTGTTAAGGGATTACGTCACCAGTATAGATTTTTATGGCGTACTGTCATTTCATTGATAAAATTGGGGAATGTTATGAGATAGATGGGCGGCAAAAGCGTTAGGAATTCGACGCCTTCAGGGAAGTACCTAGTTTTAATTTTTGTATTTATTTAGGTTCTTATGTGTCCTATCTAGCCTTCACTTTCTTTCCTTTCCCTGACGAAGGCCTTGTGGCCGTAACGTTGGCTATTTTCTTTGTCTTTTGTCCTCGTAAGACGAATCCCCTTTTTTCGATTTTTTTTTCACACCCATCCATCCATATGAGATAGATAATCGTTTAGCTGTTCTGGCGTTTATTTTTTATTTTTTATTTTAACTTTAAATCAGAATGAAGTACGTGTCTCATAATTTTTTACTCTTGCCCCCACGTGACCCTGCAGTCTATGATGAGACAAAGAGAATTAATATGAGACAAACATAAAGGTATGTTATCAGGCACTCGTAGGAAATAAAGAAGTAGAACACTAGACAACAGAAAAACAACAGACATGAGTGGCTTACCCAGGATTCGAACCCTGGACCTTCCGTGCTACAACCCCGCCTAGCTATGCAAGCGAATCACATTATCCTCCCTGCCATCTACGCATCACCAGAAAAATGATGCTTCGATGACAGGTCATTAGTGCGAACCGCAAGACATAACACAGGAAGTTTACCATGGGCAGTTCAGCCTATTAATGACGCAATCACTTCTGTTGTTCCCCTATTATACAGTATAGGCCAGTCCACACAAGACAAAGACCTTAAAATACTGTGTCCAGTAAATGATAGTAGACTTAGAACAGTAAGAACAGGACAGAGGGTAGGTTTGGTATTGTATAAACATTTATAACACATAAGGAAGGGAAACCCGAGGCCTGTAAACAGTAAATTAATATGAGACAAATATAAAGGTATGTTATCAAGAATAGATTACTGCTGCCTCAGGCAATTCGTTAAAGGCAACTACTATCAGGTTGTGCATAGGACTGGCAACATCATCGTGTAAAACAAATAGCTACAGAAGCCACCGCTGCAAGAGCATGTGAATACTGTGTACAGGTTTCCTACAGCACTAATTCCATGCTTTATAAAGAGCAACAAACGCAGAAAAGATGAAAGATTGTAGCAAAGTTTGATTTTGCTGGGGAGGTTATGATGGTATCCTAAAAAGAATACAAACGGTGTCCGCATTAACCGTGTGAGGTCAAGCACATGTAGGTCCCTGACTCTATAAATGATGATGATGAATTATGTACAGGGAACCTAACGCTACCTCAATAGTTCTCACACGGTCACTATTTTGGCTTTAATGTCTGGTGTATGATGTACCTAGTGTCTAGGGGAGAAATGAAATGATGGTACACAACACAAAAACACTTTAATTTTCTATGAGGAAGTGAATAAAATCAGTGGTTAAGTTTTTCTTTAAAAATGAATCTTTTTTCTGTACAATTTATTTTGCCTGTCCAGTCATATCTTTTGGACAGGTCTTTGAAAATGAGGGCAAAATAGTTTACAGAAAAGATCAACTAAAATTATGTGTGGACAATGAGTCCCAATAAAATGTTATATAAGTTCATTTATGTCTTTTCTCCTATTGGTAATGTTTCACAGCTTACACTTTATATCATCTAAGAGGGAGAGTAAACTGTGTATGAGGGGCTGTAGTTTCTCATCATACTCCCATCAACGTCCTGAGTATTGTTTTGAAATACTAGGTGTTTATTTAACACACTCGAAAATGTCAGATATTGCCCTCGAATGGTTTAAACATCCACCTGGGGATTCATTGTTGAAGGGATATTACAGAGTGGGTAGTTGCAGAAAATTTCGATTTCACGGATCACACGGTCCAAAGCTCCTACTGTTATCTTTGAACAGCATAAACGAATGGTCGGAGACTGGATGGCGTTATTCTTACCTCCCTGCAGGTTTCCGTGTCACAGGCTGGCAACAGGAAATAAAATGCCTCTGCAACAAAAGGACACCCTGTGCCTCTTTAATATCTGATAACTAGTATATTTATTAATTTTCCCTACTGTTGATATGGGGGTCAGCTCGCGTGCATTACTTAGGTGCACTCGCCCCTAATTTTTCATGACTCCCACCTTGCTGTGACCACACCTCAGGTCCCTATGGCAGATACGCCACTGTAAGTTTACATATTTTTCCTCAATAAATTAATGTGGAGTAACCACATTTCCTTTGATATGATCTCTTCTTTTCTTTTTTTTAAATATAATTGCTTCAGCCATGTTAAACAGTGTTCATTGAACACGGAGGCTTACTAATATATTATAATACAATAATATGACAACATAATCATGACAACATACATCAGTTAGATACAGTTCAATGTGAAGACTCAACAATGTCTGCTCCCGGCATGTCCTTCACTTTTTCCCAATAGCAGTATCTAACTTTGTAGTTGGATTAAACATATTAAATTCATAAAGCATTCTTACCACAATTCAAGAAATATAAACAAATGACGCTGACTTGCAAAGAAGTGGCCTCAGTTTCCTTTGCACTACCCAGACTGTGAATATTTCTCTACATTTAAGTTTAAATTTAACACAGCTGTTCTCAGCGTATTTGAATGAAAAATACTGTTCAACTGGCAATGAATAGTGAAAGCTTTTTGCTAATATTTAGTAGCACTGGCCAACCGAAAGCTTGCGACTACTAGAATTCAAATGCAGTTTTTGAAAAACTAAAATTAATTCTAAACAAACTCTGCGTCTGGTAGTCGATTGGCCAGTCTGCTTTAGTTATGCCAATACAAAACGATGTTAGTTTTTGGTAACAATTTTCTTACCGCTCCCCTCTCCTCCTATACTCTTGTTACCCAAGCGAATTTGAATTTACCTCAGTGCCTCCCTTCTAAGCCGGCGTCCCCACTAACGTTATGAAAAAACAAGCAGGAACAACAGGCTGTCTGGTGTGCGTCCGTAGACATTTAGTATTTTCTCATTAACTTGGCCCAATACTGGGACTATCATATTATTGGGAAAGTTTATCTTGTTCCAGTGGAACTCTAAGCTTATACTACCATATAATTTTTTGGTCAGTTTCATACTTGGTTTAGATTTTCAATTTTTGTCCTTGTCCAATCATCAAATAAAAATTTACTCAAGACGGCCATCTTCCCTCTCTCTTTCACCTCGCCAGCCTGTATTTTTTCAAATAACTAACTTGGTTTAGTTACGTCAGAAATGCTACCGCGAGGAGAAATAAAAAAATTGTCTGCGTGTTTGCCTCTTCTGGCTTTGCTCTAGTGTATATTTTCATTTTAGTCTCGCATGCAGAACGACGCGGGTTTTGGCATGCGTTTGGTGATGCATTTTGGGTTAATGTATTAACAGTCGTCTCGTTATTGGCTACTTAGAAAAAGTCTAAAAGACTACCAAATTTTCGTTTACTGTTGACAGATTATGTTTACTTCTTGACCAGCAGTTTGGCGTTTACATTTTTATACCAAATTCGTTTATTATTAAGGCTAGGCTGCATTGTGCATGCAGCAGATCGGGGTCAAAATGTTAAATATTAGCTCGTACGTTTTCGAAATCCGAAGGGCTAAAAACGCAGTGTGTTAGATTTTTTCACCGTGGGGGGGACGTTCTATAGGCGCTAGCACTGACACAGAAGGCAGTGTTGCTGGCGTCGAAGATGCCAACCGTCAGACACATGCGGGCTAGGTTATTTTATTATCATTTTATGGCACTAAAAAAATCGTTTTGAAATGAGCGAGTATTCTCGCAGATTCACGCGGACAAATTTGTTAGACAGTAGTTTTCACCTCAAACGATCCGGAAATGTGAAAGATTTAGTGTTGTAGTTTTTCACCCCAAACGCGGAAAAAGGTTTTTCGAAAGTTGTTTTTTTTTTTAGTAGTTTTCAACCAAAACGCGGAAAAAGATGGAAAGATGTAGAAGTAGTTTTCACCCAAACGCGGAGTAAGATGATAGATGTAGATAATGATGTAGTTTTCCCGCTAAATCGCGGATAAAGGTGAAAGATGTAGAAGTTGTTTTCTACCAAAAACGCGGAAAATTCATGGTTGACGTGGGACTTTCCACCTCCCTGTAGGATTGAATGGTTAAAAAAACGTCAAACAAGTCGAAATTGTTAGTAGTACCTCGTAGTTTTATCACCCAAAACACGGAAAAAGGTGAATGAGTGAAGATGTACACACAGAAGTTAGTGTTCCACCTTGAAGTTTCAGGCGTTAAATGATTCAGGAAATCAGTATGTGAGTGTTCAGGTAAGTTGGAGTAACATAACCTGAAAGTGGATACCTACTTGTTACCTAGACATGATTTTACTTTATGTTGTTGATTTTTTACTTCAGGAGAAAGCTGTTTATGTTCATTTTATCCTGCAGAGGCAGTTCTAGCAGTTTAAAAAAAATGTTAACTAATCCGTAAAGACGTATATTAGATTTATGATTTAACCAAATTAATTATAATCTCCTATATATTAGGGCTAGGATTTATTAATAAATCTTAAACGATTATTCGAATTTCCCGTTACATTAGCCAATTAATTTCAATTTCGAAAAATTTTAAAAAATTTTAAAATATCATAATTAAAATTTTTTTTAAATTAATTCAATAAGGACCAATACAATTTATTATTTTTGACTATACCTTCCAAAATTCCATATTACCTGACCCAATGAAAACCGCTAAGGCTCTCGTATTTTAGCAAAAAAAAAAAAAACATATGCACATTGGCCTACAAATGTAATAGTCGATTAAGAATTTGTGTCTGTGAATTATTCGTCTTAAATTGTTTGTTACCGAATAGATTCGTTTCAACCAATGCGTTTTAAGATCCCAAGCCTTACTTATATATATTATATAAGTGAACAGTTGCGAATGAAGATTGTGTAGAAGTAGAATAGGATGCGTGTGTATTATTGTCGTCCACTCTCTCTGGCGCGTACTTTCACGCACGTTCCGCTGTCACCTCCTGAAAGAAACTCTCTTGCCCTGTGGCGTGGGGAGGGTCCCACTTTTTTTAATGAAACCCTATATGGTTAGCACTTGAAATCATTACAGATAACCATTGTTGTCCACAGTTTACTTTTGAAGGTCCATTCCTAAGCAAAACACCGTTTAACCTATTTATTTCGGTATTCTTATACGTAACACCCATTAATAAGACCCGAGCCACTGACTGCTGGACTCTGGGTGAAATATTGATGAAACATCAGGGAGTAAACTCGCATCGTACTAATGGACAAACCACTGAATCTACATAATAATACATAACATATGGGTGAAAGTATGCAAATGTACATGCACTTAAATGGGTCCATGTGTGTGTTGTGTGTGTGTGTTGTGTGTGTGTGTGTTCATGCAGGTCTGAGTTATATGTGTAAAATCATACAATAACATATCTCAGTCAACAATAATGACCTTCATAATTTCCTTCTTACTACTAACCTACATCATTCACGCGATGAGAAAAAACTGTGCGCGCAACTGGTCTAAATGGACATCAATTTATCCGTTTGTGAAAGGCCTAAGATGCTCTAATGAAAAGGGAGATATTTACTCTTTTGCTTACAGCTCTATACCAAATTGTTACAGGCATAGGCTACTAACAGAGCTTAGAGGGTACGCTAATCTTTCTCTCACAATAATCACTAATGTAAAATTTAACCACATTACGGCTCACATGAATGCCATATAACTATTTACTTAACAATACACATATGTTAATAATTATAATGGTACTAAGGGTACACTCTTGTATACAGGAGCAATGCGATACTTTTTTTTTAGAATTCCTCTTATAAATTCACTTAGTACTTTACACATTTAACACACAGTTCTCAGGCTCTGAAATCCATCATTCATCATCCATGTTGCCATCTCACAACGATGGGTTGGCTGTCTATCTATGGTTCGTCCCATACGTTTCTTCTGTCTCCTTGTCTTGATGGTGCACTCTGTTAGACGCTCTTTCCTGTCCATCTCTTGATGTTGTCTTCCACTTATAGCGTTGTCTTCCCTTGCACGTTTACCTTCAACTCTCCCTTCTGTTATGGTCTTCTGCAAGGTGTTATGCCTTTTTATGTGGCCAAAGTATTTTAGCTGTCGAACTTTGACCTCCCTCATTAGTTCTCTTTTCATACCTAGATTTTCTAGGCCTCCTTATTTGTTTTCATCTCTTTCCATGAGATACGCCCCATTCTTCTATATATCCACATTTCAAGAGCCTCAATTCTTTCTTCCAAATGCTTATTCATCGTCCATGTTTCTGCACCATACAGAAATGCAGAATATATATAACACTTTATGATTCTCAGTTTTAATTTGTGAGTTAACTGTTTGGATGTCAGTATATGTTTCATGTTGTTGAATGTAGCTTTGGCCATTCCTATTCTCTTCTTGATTTCTGTTTCACATCTGCCATCTTCTGTTATTATATGACCGAGATATACGTAGCTCTTGACTTGTTCCAGGATTTCCCCATTTACGCTTATCTTTAATGTGGGTTTATCGTCTGTTTTGCTAATTATCATAGTTTTTGTTTTCTCAATATTAATGTCGAGTCCATATTCATGACTTATACTGTTCACTTGCTTCACTAGTTCTTGTAACTCTGTTCGCTTTCAGCTAACAACACGGTATCATCTGCATATCTAAGGTTGTTTATTGACCTTCCACTGATGTTCAGTCCTGGTATTTCCTGTATCTGTTTGAAAATTTTTTCGGTGTATAAATTAAATAGGCAGGGGGACAGCACACAACCTTGTCTGACACCTCTTTTTATGTCTATGTATGGTGAATAATTCCTTCCAGATCTTACTGTGGCAGTTTGCTCCCAATAAAGGTTACTGAGTATTCGTATATCTTTTCCATCAATACCTATGTCTTCGAGGCATTCAATTATTTTCTCATGATGGACTCTGTCAAAAGCCTTCTTATAGTAAATGCCAAGCACATATTACATTACTTTTTTGGACCCTCTGTTTATTTTTCTGCATAATCCATTCTTAGCGGCAATCGCCTATTGCCTCTCTTGTTCCAGCGTTCCGTCTTAAATCCATCCATCCAAACGTTTCTTCCTGGATTCATCGCTGTCATAGCTTTACTTTTTATTCCTTTCATGTATGATTTTGAGCCAGTTTTCTTCCATTGCCAGCGACTGTTACGGGATATTGATCATTAACGCCGTCTGCTAAAGGTTACCATCGATCCATTGCAATTGTAAAGGTTTAAGACTTTTATATATTCGCGATAGATCCGTTTCAATTACTGAACGCTTCAATACACGATCGATTATGACGTGTATTAGCGTTGTTTAGGACACAGTCGGTAACTAAGACCTAAAACGTGACCCTTTGTTTCTTGACCGCCCAAGCTGAATTAGCTGCGTTTTTCTAACCTTTCCATTTCAATGGCATGAACATAGCCATTTATCATGTGTATTTTTTTTATCTTTATGGACGAGGGTCAGTCCTAGAACTCAATTCTGAAGAGGGCAAAATATATGGGGTTAGTATTTAACTAGAATTCTCAGAAGGAGAAGAATAATCGTCAAAAATTCGTAAGTATATATTCAGACTACGCAGTCTCACTTGTCGGCAGGTAGTCCATGTCTATCTGCTCGTGGCATTATGGCTGTGACGTTCTGACGACAATACTGCATTGTATCCTACTATAACGGACATTGACACATAACCAGCATTCTACGTTGTTGAATTAAATTATGCATTACTTATATGGACTTACGCTCTACCCCTATTTGAATTGATCATTCATGTATGTATCACTGTGAATAAATGTATGGAATCAATGAACCTACTTATTACGTCAATGGAATTACAAGTTCAATATAATTGCAACTTTCAAATGTTTGCCCACACGGTTCCTGCTCCACCCTGCATTCGCGTTAATCAACACCAATTGACCCGATGAAAATATTGCATGAAACCATATAAGAAACTCAACAGTAAAATGGCCAGAATTTATAACCACTTTATTGGTCATTATATGGAACATTGTTGTCAAATTGAATGTTCCAGAACAACAGAGAAGAGATTCGCCTTCAAGGCAGATGGTGTCCATTGATTGGGGATCGAAAAAAAAATTCGGAAATTAAACAATTTGTTTACCATTTGAAGGACGATCACATGATGTGCTGAATTATGACCTATGACGCATAGTTACCACAAACTTCCAACTTGACGTCACCACAGTTCTTGTACATGCCATACAAGTTGACAGCAGCAAGCCTAGTTTGTACGTGGGAAACAAATAACAAAGTCAACGAATAAACCCTGTATATGCATCAAGGAGCAAACTAGTCAGACATACTTCTACACCGTTGGTGCATGTTACCGTCATCGACAGAGTCCGAAACTGAGCACAAATTAATAGATTAAGTCATTTTTAAGTGTGACCTTTGTCGGTCGATAAAATAACAGTGCTGAGTCCATTTTGCTTTGATCAGGACATGGTCTATGTTATTTCTCATGTATATATGTTAAATTTGTTTTCCATCGTATGTTTTTGTTACTAATCGTGGGCCGGTTTGGAGGAAAAATGAAATCTTTGGGGAATTGTCGCGGGCTAAACCAGCTGACCACCTAAGCTTTATTTCATGTCGTCGTTTCTTAGGGGAAACAACTTAAAACGATTGCATTTTTGGAACCCCACTCTGAGGTTTGGGGAGGGGGGGTTGGACTGTGGTCATTGTCCATAATTTGCTACCGTTTGACGATTTGTGGTTAGCACGGTGATGTACCGACAAGTAGATAACTGGTGTATGTTTTTGTATTCGTAGATCTTAGTTAATTTTTACTTCAGTTTCTGTACCATGTTCGTTTACTAATTCGTCCAGTATCTGTCTGGACTAATCATTTATTTTATTGATTGTAAGACGAATTTTCGTCCGTTTTGAGTCCTGTGACGTGCATCATTTTTTCGCAGTCATTTTTTTTTTAGCATTGTGTGTACTCTTGAATATTAAAGTTGAACTCCGGGTCAGACCTTGACCCTTCTCATTTTGGGGTTCTGTGTGGATAGACATTTCCTCTCTCGAGGTCTTTTTTTATTTAGTTCATAATTCAAGCTTTTTTATTTGTGAAATGAATGTTTGTTTTTTGCGTACTCTTAACATTGTTTGTACCCTTTTTAGTTGCATCATTTAGTTTTGTTTGTCCTCTTAATATATATTAATATTACATTTTTTAATATTGATCTATTATTAGGCAATAATACACTTGTAATTTAGGCATTTAATTAAAGTTTTCTGATATTTAAGGTTATTGTGGGTACATTTGCATAATTATGGGCAGGGTGATAGTCCACCAAAGTAGGGTGCTTAGCAGTACCTTTTAATTGTTGTGTGCCTTGGGCATATAATAATATATATATTATTGACCTATTAAAATAATCTTTATAGCTTCCTTTGAGGTAATAGACCCATTGTTATATTATTTAATATACTTTTTCTTGTATATAAGTAGAGTGACTTAGTACATTGAACACAATATTTTTTCTAGGAATTAAGTACCCCTACCTACATTATTGGATTTTAAGAGCTTAATTGTGTGATATATTACATAATAGTTAACAGATATCATAACTATTTTATGGATTATAGTATTATTTAGTTCGCAAATATTGGTTACAAAAAATATTGTCTATTTCCGAGTTGAACTTAGACAATAAGTTCAGTTGCTATTGTGTATTTACGGTATTATTGAATTATTTCTAAGTTGAGTAAGTATAATAATTACTCTGAAGCTTACTATTGACTATTTTAATCAGTAATTATCAATTAATTACTTACAGATAAAAGTCAAAATGCTCTACTATTGACCATTTCGTTAAGAATTGGTCGGGAAACATGGTTTATAATATGGTCCAAGAACAATTCGTCAGTTTGCTGATCAGAAACTGGCGAAATTATATGAAAGAAAAGAAGAAGAGAAAAAAGCTGCATTAAAGAAAGAGGAAGAGGAACAAAAGGCTGCATTAAAGAAAGAGGAAGAGGAACAAAAGGCTGCATTAAAGAAAGAGGAAGCAGAACGTGAGATGAAGCAAATTGACAAAGGAAAAATAGATTGAGAGAGATTGCTCACATCGTGAAAGAGAAGAGCAAAGAATCAAATCGCCCCCAGGACAGGAAGAAGAGAATAATTTGAAAATCGAGAGGAAATTAATTTTACAACAAGAAATGGAATTGGCGCGTATTATAAATTGGAGACAGCAAGATTACAAGCACAAAGTGCTGATGCAAACCAGAATAATAAACCGCACAAAATGGATCGTCATTCCACAGCCAAATCTAAACATTTCTACAAACTTTAAATTACCCACTTCAACTTTAAACGTGGACGACCTTTTCATCGTTCCTGTCACGTTTTGAACAGACTTGCAAAAACAAACCATTTGCCTGAAGAGTCATGGGTACTCAAGTTAAATGAATTCTTGGTTGGAGAAACCATTGACGGCTTCTCAAAAATGCTGACCCATCAATAGCATAATAACTTACGGTGCTATTAAGTCCTTGCTTTTACGAAGGTTTCACCTGGACGAGGAACACTGTAGGTTGAAATTTTTAAGGGAATTTTACCTGAATCTCCAAAAAGTGATTTTGCAGGATTCATTGCGAACATACGCAATACATTTAATAGATGGGTTGTTAACTGGCAGAAGTCAACAAATCATACGGACTAAATTAGTTGATTTACTACTGCGGGATAAGGTATTATCTTCGGTTAGCCAGCCATTTTTTGCATATTTGCAGGAGCGTAAACCATCCGGTACTATGGACGAGTTAGAAAAAATTTCTTTTCAAAACTACTGTTCGGCACATTCCGAATGCAACCATTTTTAACTAACTCCTCATTAAGAGAAACCTCTACCTGTGGCGTCTAATATGGCCCCTACAATCATTAATAACAAAAAAAAGAACATCACAGTGTAGACAGAAGCAGGTCCCAAAGAAATCACAATGTTAACTTTCAGAAGGGACATAATAATGATTTCAACAATAAAAATGAGTTCAACAGAGGTAGATCACGAGATAGAAATTATTCACCTCACACAAACTACCACAATGGTCAACATAACACTCATTATAATCGATCACATACTCCCAATAATAATAGTAACTGGAATGGTAATAATCATGGCTCGAGACATGGAGATAATAGTTACTATAGAGGGCGACGAGGTAATTCTAACAATTATACTCGGAATCGATCTCATTCTCGGGGATCATCTCATTACAACCATAATACAGGGGCGGCAGTTACAAATAATACACCCCTATAGCTCAGGTCCCACTTGACAATAATACAACACAGTCTTCTGCTGCATGTTTTGCTATTAATTATAATGTGGCAAATAGTTGCCAGCAATGCAATCTTATTTTTCAGAAGGCGAAAGAAACAGTGCTTAACTGCGGACATATTATACCACAGGTAGGTCTTGCAGTCAACGATGGAACAGGCCTATTAATTTTTTAACAGAGGATTAGTTAATGGATCCGTCGTCTCAGTGTTGAGGGATTCGGGATCCACAACGATTGGTGTACGACAGTCGCTGGTACATCCTAGCTGTGCAACGGGGGAATATGTCCGTTGCATGACTTTTGGTGGAACAATAGAGTTTTACCCCACAGCTATTATTCATGTTAACACACCTTTCTTCACAGGGAACGTAAAAGTATGTATGCTAAAAAAAGCCTATAGCTGATCTGATGGTCGGTCGTATACACGGCAGTAAAGATTGTACTCCAGATGAGATTATAGAATGGGAGAAACATAACCTATGCACTGGAAACGCCGTGACGACTAGAGCGCAGACTCAACTCATGGAGAAAGTTGATGATAATAAAATGGATGCAGACAACCAAGAGGAATTTGTAGTCAATTCACCTATTGACAGGGAAACATTTGCAACCAAACAAAAAGAGGATAAATCTTTAAAAAAAATTTAAGCTGGTTGATAAAGTTGACAATCTATCCTCAGGTAATAATAACAAAACAATGTTTGTTATTAAAAATGACATATTGATTAGATGTTTTAATGACAAATCACAAATGAAACAACAAGTTATGGTCCCATATACTTTTAGACGGTACATTCTTCAACATGCACATGACTCACATTGTGCTGGACATATGGGATATACTCGAACACGATCTCGAGTACTGTCTTCATTCTTTTGGCCAGGGGTGTCAAGAGATATTTCGCAGTATGTACGTTCCTGTACTACATGCCAAGAAGTGAAAGCACGTGGAGCTTTTCACACGGCGCCTATTCAGGCTTGCGATATCTCAGTGAGACCTTTTGACAAGATGGCAATAGACATTATTGGTCCATTGCTACCATCGGCCAGAGGACATAGATTCGTCCTTACGTGCATTGATTTGTGCACACGATGGCCAGAAGCTATCCCATTAAAGACCACCACTACCACAGATGTAGCTGATGCACTACATCTCATCTTTTCTAGAATAGGGTTTCCTAGAAAACTTTTATCAGACCATGGGTCACAGTTTATATCTGACACCATGAAGGAAGTCATGAAAACTTGGGACATTGATAGGAATTTAAGTAGTATTTATCATCCGATGAGTAATGGTGCGGTTGAAAGACTTAACCGTACACTTAAACAACTACTACATAAGGTTACTGCTAAGCACCCTCATGACTGGGACAGAGCACTCCCAGCTGTTCTATTTGCTTATCGGGAGGTACCGCATGAACAAACTGGCTTCTCTCCCTTTGAATTAGTTTTTGGTGCTCCCCCCAAGAGGTCCTATGGGACTAATAAAAAACTTATTAATTGACGAGGAGATGACTCAGGACACTCAGTCATCTTACGAGTACGTAATTAATCTTCGGAAGAACATTATTGAGTCTTGCCAGTTGGCAACAGCTTCTTCTGAGGCTGCAAAAGCTAAGGCTCGATCTCTACAAAATAGGTCTCGACGATTACGCCAATTATTCCCAGGCGACGAGGCTTATGTGTTACTTCCTCACAATAACAATAAATTATTGATATCTTGGAATGGTCCTTACAAAGTCATTGATAAAATTTCCGACGTTGATTACGTCTTAGATATCAAGGGACACAAAAAAGATATTTCATATTAACATGCTCAAGCAATTTCATACACGTCCTGAACACTTACAGTCAATTTTTTTCATGAACTAGATGACAACACAGTATCCACTTGTCATTATACTAACTTATCTGTCATCCAGGAAGAAGAATCTTCTTTTCCTGAGGTACAGTTACCGTTACCTGTACCAGTAGTTCAACCTACTGAATCTTGGCGGGATGTAACCATCTCTTCAACGGTTACACCGCAACAGCGTCTACAGATTGCTAATCTATTACAATCTTATCCAGATGTGTTGACCGACGTCCGGGTCGCACATCGGCTATCAGTCATGACATTACTCTCAATGATGATACACCTATTCGTGTACATCCCTATTCTGTTCCTTTACATTTCCTTGCTAAAACTACTAAGGAACTTGAACAGATGTTGTCTCTGGGAATCATTGAGACTAGTAATTCGCCATTCTCTTCTCCATTAGTGATTGTCCGGAAGAAGGACAATAACATCAGACTATGTGTTGATTATAGAAAATTAAATGCTAAGACTATAGTTGACAGCGAACCACATCCACTTATCGACGACTTACTGCCACGTCTATCCAACGCAACTATATTTAGTAAGATAGACTTACTAAAGGTTATTGGCAGATACCACTGACCGAAAAGGCTAAGTACTACACCGCATTTTCCACTCCACAAGGTCTATACCAGTGGAATGTGATGCCTTTTGGGCTTGTTAATGCGCCAGCTACCTTCATTCGCCTGATGCGACAAATTTTATCAGGTAGACCAGACGTTATTACATATATTGACGACATATGCTTGTTTAGTTCGTCGTTTGAGGAACATGTTTCGGGACTTAGATATGTTTTTGACACTCTAAGGAATTATCATCTAACTGCTAAACCTACAAAGGTGCAAATCGCGTGTAATGAGATAACCTTTTTGGGACATATCATTGGATCGGGATATATCCGAACGTTACCTAGTACAGTCTCCAAAATTCTAAACATAGCAGTTCCTCAGACGAAGAAACAGGTCAGGAGTTTGTTAGGACTTGTTCAATATTACAGTAGATTCATACCAAACTTGTCATCCATCACGGCTGTATTGTCTTCATTGTTAAAAAAAGATATGCCGGTGAAGGTGACATGGACTGGTACATGCAATGAAACTTTCAACAAAAGATTTTTCTTACGAACAGATGCTAGTAACTACGGCATTGGTGCATGCCTGCTCCAGAACCATGATGGCATTCTACATTCAACGTTATACATTAAAAGAAAGCTGAAGCCGGCAGACAAAAAGTATTCAAAAGTCGACAAGGAACTTTTATCTGTGATCTGGGCAATAACCCCAAACTTGAATAAGTTCTTGCCTCGGTGCCCCCCCACCCTTACCATACAGACGGACCAAACGTGCTGTAGCATCCTTGCGGTCGATCGAATATACAAGCCAGGGATATTATCTTGCCAGATATTCAATCATCCTACAGCCCTTTCTGAGTTCTCCATTGAACCCACATTACCTGGCCATCTGAAAATTTGTGTGGCAGATGCATTGTCACGTTTGATCCTATTGACGACGAATAATTCAACAGTGACACTCTTAAAACTATTCGTCTCAGCACTACATTGGATGTTGAAGACTCGAAGTATCAACTATAAAGGAAACTAACCTTGCCTTCAATTTAAACTTTATAATCACTATATTGCATCACAGAATTGAACTACAAGACATTCATCAAGGGGTATATATACTGACATTCGAACTTCGTCTAAAAAATGTCCATAACACGATATACGAATACCATTGATCAATCTTGGAACATTATCTGGACGGACAAGTCGAAAACTTATTTATCCTAGGTGCACTTAATTCTTGGATGCTGGGATAAATGACATTTCTTTCCAGCGTAAACGTTTGAACATTTTTGCCTAAAAGAATTCATCAGGATCAAGACTACGGATGGATCATCATATCCTATACTAATTAATTAGTTAACTTAACTTCTTAATTGAATTATTATCAATAAAATGAAATGTGAGAAAAAAATGAAATGAAAGAACAAAAAAGAGAACGAACTATAAAAATAAAGAAGAAATTATGAAAAGAGAAAATTGAAATCTCACACAAACACTCATAGATTAAATAATTTTTTTTTTTTTTTATGTACCTATTACGGGTCAAGTTATTTTTAGTTAGATGTTAAATTAGGATAGTTATTATTCACTAACACTTAACACACACAATTAAGTTAAACTTATATTCGAATTTCTTTCTATTTTCTTCTCACTTATTTTGTCTTTTCTTCTCTCATAACATCGCGTTACATTAGAACCTTTAATAATTTAATCTCTTAGTTTAATTAATTAATTTAATTTTAATTAGTCAAATTAATTCCTATATGACAAACTAATACGACAGACCTTACTTTAATTTAATTTTGGTATCATTCACTCTTTTAACATTGGATCATTTATTTAGTTGATATATTATATGTATAATATTGATTATATAATGTGATTTATGTTTAGATGCCTCTGACAAATAGTTAGTTGACATGACCGCAACAACGGTTTCTACTCAGAACATCGTCGGCCATATGTCACAATTGTTGTTTAATTTTTTGAAAAATTGTTAAGTCGGATAGATATTGAAAACAAATCTATCGATTTTTTTTTCCCCGGTGTAAAGGGAATTGTTACGGTATATGATATTAACGCCGTCTGCTAAAGGTTATCAGACGTGCAATTGTAAAGGGTAAGGCATTTAATATATTGCGATAGATGTTTCAATTATTGAACGCTCCATACACGATCGATTATGACGTGTATAGCGTTGTTTGGGTCACAGTCGGTAACTAAGACACGCTACCCTTTGTTACTTGACCGCCAAGCTGAATAGCTGCGTTTTTCTAACCTTCCAATTCAATGGCATGATATAGCCATTTATATATGCATTTTTTGATGGACCAGGGTCAGTCCTAGAACTCTATATGAGAGGGAAATTTATGGAGGTTAGTATTTAACTAGAATTCTCCGAAGGAGAAGAATTTAATATAATCGTTCAAAAA